>JAAXCT010000758.1:0-343290 GCA_012490785.1 Eragrostis nindensis | reverse complement strand
GAAAAATAAAAATTTATATAGAATTAAATAGGGTGTTTAACATTTTTATTATGCAAAAGCTTTATTTCAAATTAAATTAATTAATATAGGTTATATAAATTGCTTGTTGCATTCATGCTGTGTATATTTTGCACAGGGTTTTATTTCTGTGAAAAATGTATTTGAAAATTCGATAGAAATTCGTTTAGAGTAGGAAAAGGTTAAATCATAAACTTTCTTTTTCTCTCATCGTCATATATATAGACTTCGTTGGTGGTTTTTCCTCTTGTACAGCCGTATATCCAATCGGATACGTACGGAGCGAGTCCTGTACCGCAGCACCCTACACGTACCAAACTGCCTTATCTCCTCTCTCCTATTCCTATATAAACTAAACCTAGCCCGTCTAACCCTTTCCAAGAAAAAACCCAACGCCGCCGCCGTTCGCAACCAGGAGCTCGTGGAGTCGATCGCCGCCGTCTCGCCGTCTCGGAACCCAGTCCCAAGGATTTCTGCCGGGTCTCCGAAGGGTGCCGTCATCACGAAGACATCTGCTGCACTTACGAAGTCCCTTGCCTGCAACCCGACGAACGCGAGGAACATCATCGACCGTCACCACTGCAAGTCGTGAAGCCCTTGGTGAGGATCCTGATCAGCTAGTCTCGATCGTTAGCTTGTGTTTCGTCTAGCTTTGTAATGCGCAATACAAGTTCGTTAGTCTCCAGCGATCGAGCTTGGCTGTAGCAGCTATGGCGTTGCGGCCGTTTGTAGTTGCCTCTGCAATTATTATTGCTACAGCCTTCGATCTTGTTTCCAGTATGCTCAGATCGATGGTCGTGTATCTGTTCGTTTGATCAGTAGGTTCGCATGCCTTTCTGTTGCTAGCCAGCCTGCCGTATACACCGTATAAAATACTCTTTTGCATCAGCATGATGAAAGCCTGACGTAACAGCCGTATTTATGTATAGTCCTTTCTGTTAATCACGTTTGCAATGCAGTTTTTCAGAAAAAACCCTGCTACTTCAAAACCTTATAACTTTTCATATGAGTTCCGAATTAGGTGATTCTTGCGCTCACGCGACCGTCATGACGTAGGCTTTTGATGATATACTTTGTTTACTGTGATTGTACTGTTTGGTCTGTTTCTTAAAATGTTGGTTGTTTGCTTGTCGGTACTATTACGCGGACAGAATCGGTTCAAGAGTCGTCATTCAATCTTCAAGATCAAGAATTCTCAGACTCGTTTGAGCAACAAATTCAGGAAGGCAAGTGTCCTTGATGCATTTTGCTTCCTAATAGGATGTGTTGTTTAAATTGCATGCTTTGTGTCATAATGTGAATCCCATGTTATTGGTTTACTAGATTTTTCATATTATTCCTTGAAGCCTTGTTCGGGTAGCATGTCTATAGTTTGGGTAGATTATGCTTGTGCTGTTGGGAACCGGTTAATTAATTTGACTAATGCTCTCCTTAATTCATTGGGTTGGTAATGGTTTTAGCAACACTGGAGCTTAGGGAATCTGGACAGGCTGGTTTGTTTGGTATGGTGCCGTCGTGCACGAGATTTCGGTTTGTGTTGGTGCCTGTGCTAGATTCTAAGGACCGGTTCGTGGACATGTAACCCGGCTGAACAGCGCAACACGAGGCTTAAATGGGTGCGGCTTAGCTAATTAAATAGTTGTCTCTTATTTACTGTAGCACCATCGGTGTTGTTGTGGCGCAAATGGGGGCTACGGCCGCAAGGGTAAAATGGACTTGTCCGTTGTAGCGAATCCTAGCGGGTGTTTACAGGGTATGAGACGCTATGAAAGGCTATTCAATGTTACCTGGCTGGACACCTCGGTAGTGTAAAGCCAAAACGGGATAACATTGACTCGTGGTGAATGTGTGCAACCTTGCAAGGATAAAACTGTCATGACAGCCGTGCTCACGGTCAAGAGCGAGCTTGGACTTCTTCGCGATTAGTGGGATGGATGGATGTTGGTTGGTATGGTTTGGTAGCCAAGTGGTGGGAACTTGGTGGTGAGTTGGTAGTCGGATGGGGTAATCCGATGAGCTTATCCTTGTTACTGTTTTGTCGGAGCTCGGAGAATACACCTAGTAAATAGGTTGCTGATTTATAAATGTGTCTTGCATAGTGCAGTAAAACCATGTGTCAGCTTTTCTTGATATTGCCTTCATGTCATATTTCCTACACTTGCGGAGTACGACATGTACTCAACTTGCTATTTCCCCTCTTGTTTGGATAATAAATGCTGCTCAGACAATGGTGGCGAAGTGGACTACAACGACGATGACTTCGATCCCGATGCACCGTACTAGGCTGGTGTTACCCCCGGACAACGCCTGTGGAAGATGGGATATACGCTTCGCTAGTTTAATATTCGCTACTCTGTTATTTATATTTTAGACCATGAGTATATGTAATAAATGTTTATCGTTAACTTGGCACTGTAATAATGGTATTTACACTATTTGTCGCTGCATGTATGATTGAACTGATCCTGGCATACATGTGGTGTGCATTCGGTTATCTCCTTGAAACCGGGTGTGACAAAGTGGTACCAGAGCCAAGGTTGTCCGTAGGACGCAAGCCTAGTTAGAAACAGCCGTTATTAAGGTTATTTTAACTTATCAAAACTATTATTTTAAAAAAACTATTTAATTTCATCTTGTACGACAGACACTTGCTTTGTTTATTTATCTGTTGGTTTATTTAAAGTCTTGGGAAAATTGCTTTCTTTCTTTCTTGTTTATTTGTCATGTTACCAGATTTACAAAATAGTTATTTCATTTGTCCCTTTCTGTTTATTTTAAACCACTACTTAGCCGAGAGCTCCATTCTGTTGTTTACTTAATTTTTCTTTGAAAACTGTTGCGTATTTCTCTCTCATTCAATGTTAGATGGCACTCACTAAGTAGACTGCACACAAGAGCAAGGAGGTGGTGTTCCTAGACGTCAACATGCACCAAGAATCTATGAGGGTGACAATGAGGAACCGGAGGCCATTTGTCGTGCGCCGACTCCAAGTGATTCAGAACCATCTGAAGAAGATCCCTCCGACGCTAGTTCCCAGGCTTAGGCATCACCCAAGTTAAGAGTAGAAGATAAAGTTAGCTCGAGTTAGCATCGAGTGTTGCTTTGGTCTATGTGGTTCGATGGATTGTTTGTTTGTGTGCGCGCGCTGAACTGGTTTACCAGAATGAATTAGTCATTTGATTATTGCTTGATGTGTGCTGACGTGAGCTTGGAGTGCTTCGGCAAATGTCCATAGACACATCTGTTACTTTAATTAATATATATCTATCCTCTGTTTGTCTTAGTTTTGTTCCTATCTATCTATGTCCGGCCGACCCAGTTTTGCTTTCTACCCTTAAAACTTCTTTCTCTCAACCTGTCTTTTGCTCTATTTGATATTTGATTTTTACCACTCTCTTCTCCTGTTATAGAAAGAAAAAGAAACTATATTGAAAATCTTATCCCTATGCTTTTCTCTATCTTTAATAATTCTTTCTCTCAACTTGTCTACTGTTGCTCTATTTGACAAACTGATTTCTACTACTCGATCTCCTATGTCAACCAAGCAAAAATTACTACTAGGAGAATGTCTATATCTGATCTTAACTACATAGTACGCTGATGTTTGAGGGTGCTGTGCCATGTACTGATATGGATCTTTGTTGAGTGTTCGTGTGGAGAAGAAATCTTCTTAAGCACATCTATAATCTTCTGATATATAGTTAGAATTAGGTTATATGGGTTATCTTTAATTCTTACCATTTCTTGCTCTTCTCGATCCTTTCTCTGCTCCATCGCATGATTCGACTTTCAAGACTAGCTGGTGAGCAGGACCAAAGTATTCTTCAAGAAGGTGCCTACCAGATGCTGAAGGAACAAATGAAGGGAATAAATCTCCGACAGCTCCTAGATATCAAATCTTTTCTTTCTAGCCACCGAATCTCGGGGCGAGATTCCTTTTAAGGGGGGGGTAGATTTGTAACACCCTGATTTTAGATTTGGAAAAAATAAAAATTTATAGAATTAAATAGGGTGTTAACATTTTTATTATGCAAAAGCTTTATTTCTAAATTAAATTAATTAATATAGGTTATATAAATTGCTTGTTGCATTCATGCTGTGTATATTTTGCACAGGGTTTTATTTCTGTGAAAAATGTATTTGAAAATTCGATAGAAATTCGTTTAGAGTAGGAAAAGGTTAAATCAAACTTTCTTTTTCTCTCATCAGTCATATATATAGACTTCGTTGGTGTTTTTCCTCTTGTACAGCCGTATATCCAATCGGATACGTACGGAGCGAGTCCTGTACCGCAGCACCCTACACGTACCAAACTGCCTTATCTCCTCTCTCCTATTCCTATATAAACTAAAACCTAGCCCGTCTAACCCTTTCCAAGAAAAAACCCAACGCCGCCGCCGTTCGCAACCAGGAGCTCGTGGAGTCGATCGCCGCCGTCTCGCCGTCTCGGAAACCAGTCCCCAAGGATTTCTGCCGGGTCTCCGAAGGGTGCCGTCATCACGAAGACATCTGCTGCACTTACGAAGTCCCTTGCCTGCAACCCGACGAACGCCGAGGAACATCATCGACCGTCACCACTGCAAGTCGTGAAGCCCCTTGGTGAGGATCCTGATCAGCTAGTCTCGATCGTTAGCTTGTGTTTCGTCTAGCTTTGTAATGCGCAATACAAGTTCGTTAGTCTCCAGCGATCGAGCTTGGCTGTAGCAGCTATGGCGTTGCGGCCGTTTGTAGTTGCCTCTGCAATTTATTATTGCTACAGCTTCGATCTTGTTTCCAGTATGCTCAGATCGATGGTAGTGTATCTGTTCGTTGATCAGTAGGTTCGCATGCCTTTCTGTTGCTAGCCAGCCTGCCGTATACACCGTATAAAATACTCTTTTGCATCAGCATGATGAAAGCCTGACGTAACAGCCATGTATTTTTGTATAGTCTTTTCTGTTAATCACGTTTGCAATGCAGTTTTTCAGAAAAACCCCTGCTACTTCAAAACCTTATAACTTTTTCATATGAGTTCCGAATTAGGTGATTCTTGCGCTCACGCGACCGTCATGACGTAGGCTTTTTGATGATATACTTTGTTTACTGTGATTGTACTGTTTGGTCTGTTTTCTTAAAATTGTTGGTTGTTTGCTTGTCGGTACTATTACGCGGACAGAATTGGTTCAAGAGTCGTCATTCAATCTTCAAGATCAAGAATTCTCAGACTCGTTTGAGCACCAAATTCAGGAAGGCAAGTGTCCTTGATGCATTTTGCTTCCTAATAGGATGTGTTGTTTATAAATTGCATGCTTTGTGTCATAATGTGAATCCCATGTTTATTGGTTTACTAGATTTTCCATATTATTCCTTGAAGCCTTTGTTCGGGTAGCATGTCTATAGTTTGGGTAGATTCATGCTTGTGCTGTTGGGAACCGGTTAATTAATTTGACTAATGCTCTCCTTAATTCATTGGGTTGGTAATGGTTTTTAGCAACACTTGGAGCTTAGGGAATCTGGACAGGCTGGTTGTTTTGTTATGGTGCCGTCGTGCACGAGATTTCGGTTTGTGTTGGTGCCTGTGCTAGATTCTAAGGACCGGTTCGTGGACATGTAACCCGGCTGAACAGCGCAACCACGAGGCTTAAATGGGTGCGGCTTAGCTAATTAAATAGTTGTCTCTTATTTACTGTAGCACCATCGGTTGTTTGTTTGTGGCGCAAATGGGGGCTACGGCCGGCAAGGTAAAATGGACTTGTCCGTTGTAGCGAATCCTAGCGGGTGTTTACAGGGTATGAGACGCTATTGAAAGGCTATTCAATGTTTACCTGGCTGGACACCTCGGTAGTGTAAAGCAAAACGGGATAACATTGACTCGTGGTGAATGTGTGCAAACCTTGCAAGGATAAAAACTGTCATGACAGCCGTGCTCACGGTCAAGAGCGAGCTTGGACTTCTTCGCGATTAGTGGGATGGATGGATGGTTGGTTGGTATGGTTTGGTAGCCAAGTGGTGGGAACTTGGTGAGTTGGTAGTCGGATGGGGTAATCCGATGAGCTTATCCTTGTTACTGTTTTGTCGGAGCTCGGAGAATACACCTAGTAAATAGGTTGCTGATTTATAAATGTGTCTTGCATAGTGCAGTAAACCATGTGTCAGCTTTTCTTGATATTTGCCTTCATGTCATATTTTCCTACACTTGCGGAGTACGACATGTACTCACACTTGCTATTTCCCCTCTTTGTTTGGATAAATAAATGCTGCTCAGACAATGGTGGTGAAGTGGACTACAACGACGATGACTTCGATCCCGATGCACCGTACTAGGCTGGTGTTACCCCCGGACAACGCCTGTGGAAGATGGGATATACGCTTCGCTAGTTTAATATTCGCTACTCTGTTATTTATATTTTAGACCATGAGTTATTATGTAATAAATGTTTATCGTTAACTTGGCACTGTAATAATGGTATTTACACTATTTGTCGCTGCATGTATGATTGAACTGATCCTGGCATACATGTGGTGTGCATTCGGTTATCTCCTTGAAACCGGGTGTGACATTGTCTCATGATAGATATAGAAGAAATAAGATTAGGAAGAAAATAGAATCAATGTCAAGATGAAATACCAGAGAAATTACTTAGGATCAAGGTTGAGGGAAGAAAGCAACATTCTTCTTCTTCTCTTTCTCTTTAACTAAGAAAGAGATGAGAGTGGGTAAAAATTTTCTCAAATCAAATGAGAATATAGATGAGAAAAGAAACTAAGATTTAGGAAAGATAGAGCAAAATCCTTATATTTGCCTTAAATATATTTAAAAATTTTAAAAATATGCCTTCAATTTACTAATCTAATCTAACGACCGGTTTATCTAGGGTCAACCTGCAGTCAATATAGCTCTGATACCACCTGCGGTGTCCCGGGTAAATAAAACACCCGAAACTCCGTGTTTTCCGTACTTGCCCCAGGATCAATGACAAGTACACACGGAAATCACAGTGGAACCATAACCATATCAAAATTTAACTATCAAGTTTAACTGAAATTTACAAAATATTGGCTCAACAGCCGACGGAATACCTTAAGAGATAAACACAGCGGTAACATAAAGGAATCCAAATATCCAGCGTGTGCCCCGTGTTCATCCCACAGGCAATTGACTGGAAGTTGAACTCCTAGAAAGAACGGCATCGTTCCTCACCGAGATCCTCGTCATTTCTGAAACCAAGTTATCGAAGGCAAGCAGTGCAAGTAAATAATAGCAAAAGTATAATTATATGCACGGCCTAATGAAGGAAGGCATAATATGGTTAAGTTGCATAAATGAGCTTATGGTATCTAAACTTGATTAATGAAATAATTACTAAATTAAATTGCTTGAATATAAATTGCATAAATGTAAGCACAAGTAAAATATCATATGAATAAAGTGAGATACTTGACTTCCATGTCAAGTCCCTATAACAATCATCTCTAAACCATTCATATTAATAACCATAATAATCATGATCAATTTTAATCCCAACCATTCTCTAAACAAAGTCCTATCATTAAGGAGCTTGAGACCGCAGCACGGCCATTCGAATGGATTGTGACTCTGCAGAGTTTGTACGCTGTACCCTGGACAGTGAGTGACCGTCTGTGGTGTTGCAGGCACCGTGCACTCACGAAGTGTGCACATCGGTATCACGCATGACGTTTTCATTAGCCGTTTGTAACCTTGCCTTCCCTAATTGTAATAATCCCTCCGTACCTACCAACTAACATCCCAGAGGTACAATTTTCCCCTCCTTCAAATATGGATAGTTAGGCAGGAATTAAAAGGGTACAATTCATTGTGTCAGCAAACTTTGATCCCACACGTTATAGTAATGGGAGCCCCTCCGAATAACCCCACCAAAATTAGGGATCATCCGCACATTCTCTACTTCTAGAAGGCAAGGCAACATTCAACTAATTACTTAGCCATGGCCGTCCCATACCAGCATCCATGGTCGCACGATGTTTCCTTAAATCAAGTTACAAATGTACCGGTCCTTATGCGATGCGACGGGTCTCCAAAATCATCACTATCAATCAATCAATAATCCAATTACTTATCACATCCAAACCCGTCAACATCTAAATTATCATCATATATCATCAACAATAACTTCCCATCAACATAATGCGTAAATTTAATGATTATACATGTACTTACATTTATACAAAATATAGTTATTCATTTTAGCAAGCTTAATTAGCAATTAATTATACCATAAGCTTAGAGCATATAGCCATTATGATAGCCCATCTTATGGTTACAAGGGATTATGATATGGTCCAACAAAGGGAATATAATTCAAATAGGTAGTATCTACCATTTCCCAAATGAGCATTTTTAGTGATATAAATTATGCACCATTTATCCTACAAATTAAGCACTTAAATGCATTTGCAAACATAGGATCAAAATGATCAAGGGGTGTGCTTGCCTCGCACCTTATATATACATAGTTCATATGTCGATCTTCAAGTGTCATCTTCCCGTTTTGCAATCCTCGACGATTCTCTCACGTACACATCAATCCACGATCGACCATTGTCGGAAGATCCAATAAAGCCATCCAAGAAGATTCAATAAAATCTACAATAATAAATGCAAATATTTGAATAAAAACCCAGAGCATGATCATGGAGTGTTTCATGAAAATAAGTATGTATTCGGAGTTCGTACGAACGGAATACATGTTATCGAGTTCTATCGATAAATAAAAGGAATTAAAATAACTAGGGTCATGTGGTTCCATTTCCTCTATGGTGATTATTTGCTATGAGATACACTCCTGGCCTTATCAAGGCCATATTCACCTAGACAAGTTATTTATTATTTATTTTCTCTTAAATGAAAACATGCATGGATGTTATTTAGTTTAATTAATGCATGACTAATATGACGGTATGCATAGATATTATTTTCTAAATCTTTGTGGTGAAGATGGCGAAATGCATATGCTTCATTGACAGTGATTGCGTGCATATCTATTATATGAAATTCATAATTATTTCTACTAATAAACATGAGGTTATTCAAAAGAACACGATAAATATAAAATTTACGTAGCATTATTCCTAAAATGATTTACATGTAAAATGAAATTACATGCTTTTAATGCGTATGGAAACATTCCTATGTATTACTACTTTAACTTATCTTCTATAAATATTTATATGCCTTTATGCATACATATGACATAGTTAAAGATATATTCTTTAAACTAAACTATTTACATGTGGCATGTTCTAAGAATTTATTTTACATGATTTAGATATTATGAGTATGGTGCTATATGCATATGTGACCCTAGTATTTAAATAAAACAAGAATGCATGGAAATGCGTGTATAAGCTATATGCATGGAAAACATATATGTTATACATGATATTTCAACTAGATATAATTACTATTGTTTCATCATTCTTTATTGAATTACTTATGTAAGGCTACATGTAGGACTATGATGTGCAACATATATCCGTGAACATGAATGTCAATAAACCTATATGCACATGCATAAATAATATGTTCATTGACTTGAGTTAATTAGTTTAACATTAACAACTAGCATGTCAGTAACTATGTATGAGGAGTATGGTGAGACCTACATGTTATTTTACTTATAGCAATTCCATGCATCACTATTATGTACATATTCAATTATTTCTAGTAAGAGAAAATATGCAATGTTCAGAAAAGCATGTATGCATCAAGTCAGATATCTATCTAGTAATAAATAAAACAGTGAAACATGCCCTTAAATAGTTCGGAAACAATCTAGTAGTTAGTTATATATATATAGTTATGTGGGACTTTATTTATATAATTAATGCAATTCAAGGTTCTATGATATATGAGCTATATTTATTTTATACTTCAAATGCATAGGAAAAAGGCCCAAAATATATTTATATGCATGTCTAATATTTTATAAGGATTATAGAGTTTTTATCTATACAAGAAAATGCAAGTGAATCTTTTAACAAATAAAAGGGAAAGGTGCACCTAGTAAATTAAATAACAAAGGCAAAACTAACTATTAATTTCCTAGCACCTTTTTCCTATAATTATGTAAGCTTCATGACCATTGGAGCTAGGGAAACCCCAAGGTATGAATGTTTTGGTGATAGGATGAGAACCATGAATGTGACTAACACTCTTTGTGAGATCTTATAGGTCTTATATGAAGAAAGCTCCGTCCGTTGGTGGTGAATGCCAACACACCATGAACTTAAATAAAAAGGATGATTGGTTGCCTTCATTGTCACAAGAACGGACTTGATGGAGTCGCGGAGAAGATATGGATCAAGGCTAAGGACATGCTAGATCCAAGCGGGTGTTGCTTGGTTAGATTTAGCTTGAGTCCATAGGAAAAACCGGACTATCAAGAGGGTTCGAGGTGGTTCTCTTAGTACACACTAGTTATAGAGATCATTGGATGCAATGGTGAGTCTCTCAGGGGCTAGGGTGGCAGAAGAGGCTTGAAGGAACCAAGTTTGAAGATGTTGGAAGCAAGGATTAAAGAAGTGGTCGAGTTCCAGCAGAAGAGAAGCCACCGTAGGATACGGTGCCAGTCACCGTATGATACGGTGACTGCAGCAGATGAAGACCAGGAAGGAGAAGTTTCTGGCAGAAAAGAGAAGGAGCCACCGTATGGTACGGTGCCGGTCACCGTATGATACGGTGACTGCAAGAGGAAGAAGTCCAGATGAGGTGTTGACCTGGCAGAGAAGTTGGAGTCACCGTATGATACGGTGAGGTGGTCACCGTATGATGCAGTGGACACCGTATGGTTTCCAGAGAGTTGGCAGTTGCTGGAAGCTGAAGAAGACGAAGCCACCGTTGATACGGTGGGGGTCACCGTATGATACGGTGATACCTGAAGATGGAAGTCCAGAGATGGAGATGCTCTAGCAGGTGACGTGGAGGTCCCGTATGATACGGTGGTCACAGTCACCGTATCATACGGTGATACTTACGGTGACTTGGTTTCTGGACACTTTTGGGCAACGGCTAGTTTGAGGTTGGTGGCCTATATATAGCTGGTTGCTCGCCCCTTTGAGTTGCTCTTGGACCAGGAAAGAGGGGAGGTGCTGCCAAGAAGCCAAGAGGAAGAAGTGTGAAGCACTTGAGAGGGATTTGGAGTGATCCTAGTGCTTGAGAGAGTAGCAAGTTGCATCCTTTGATCTCTAGGCTAGTGTGGGCTTGAGAGAGTCATCTAGGGCTGTTACTCTTGGTCTATGGCAAGGCCTAGACCGGTTAGGCGTCGGTGTTGAGCTGTCAAGGAGATTGTGGAAGTCGACACAAGTTTGTAACACGGTCTTGGAGCTTCCCGTGCGAAAGAAGCATCACTAGTGGAGCGCCCTTTGGCACGCATCAAGTGCGGAGCCTACCTCCGGAAGAGTACCCGGGATCGAGCCCGGCGGGACGTGCCCGCGACTTCACTCGGAGGGTGAAGTGTGCTCTAGGAGGGATCGCCATCGAGCGGAGAGACGGGGTCGAGACTCCGGCGGGAGTGACCCAACGTGGAGTAGGGGAAGGCGCCATCCTTCCGAGACCACGGGAAAACATCATGAGCATTCTCTATCCCTTCTCCTTTACTACTCGCATTTACTTACCGCACTTCATATGATTGCTTGTAGTACTTGAGTTGTGCTCTTATCTTGCTTGTGTGTTTACCTTGGTACCTACTAGCTTCACTAGGTTTGCTTGATTGCCTTGCTCGTGTGCTTACTTGTTATAGCCTATCTAATAGCTCTAAGGACTCTACTTAGTGTGCCTAGTATCTTGGTTGCCTTGTCTCTAGTTATCTTGTACCTTGCCTTGCCTAGCTTAAGCCTTCCGCTATCTATCTATCTTGTGCTAGGTTGCTAGTGTGGTGTGATTGTGTTATCTATATGCACTAGCTATATAGTTTAAGGATACTCCTTAGTGTGCTTTACCTTGCTACTAGAACTACTCGCTAGGAGTTGCTTGGGTGTAAGTGTTTGGAAATAGATTCTAGAGTGCACCGATTCACCCCCCCCCCCCCCCTCTCGGTCACACGATCCTTACAAATTAGTTTCTGATGAGTAGTACTAAAAGGTCCTAAAAATGATAAAGAATTATTCTAACATTTTTACCAAATTTTTCCCTATTATTTTCCTATTGATTTCGAGCTAAAAACGTTTAAACCGAAATTAGCCAATCGTACCCGGACACGTGGCGGCTTAGGACTTGTTTAGTTTAAACTGAACGTGCGCACAGTGACTGGCGGCAGAGGAAGGCTCGCCGGCGGCGATTCCGCGGCGGAGCACATCGACATGTTGTCCTACGCGATGCAGGAGCCCAAGGGCTTCCTTCCGGTGGTCGCCTCGCCGGCGGTGAGGCCCTGTAGCGGCGGCGCAGCTTAAACCTAGGCGGCGGCAGAGCAGAGGAGAAAATCGACAACAGCGCTCTACACGCGATCCCTTGATCAAATTCAGAAGCAAATGAGATCATCTAGTCCTAGGTATGCTAAAGGAACAAGAAGTAGCCGTGGAGCTCACCGGACGAGCTCCAATTGCCGGCAATGGTGGCGGCGGCCGGAATTGGGGAAATTGGAAATTCTCTCCATTCGAGCAACGGCTGTGATTGAGGATAGGCTCTAGAGGATCGTAGATGCAGCAGGAGAAGGATGGGAGGCTCGAGCAGCATCTTTTATAGAGGGAAATGGCGGTTTGCTCGTTGGGCCATGGCGGTCAGTGAGAGAGAGGGAAAAGAGAAAAGAAAGAGAGGGAAGCTCCGGCGGGTGCGAGAAATCGCGAGAGAGGTCGATGGGACAGCGCGCCACGTAGCATTCCACTGTTGCGCTGCAGGGGCGGCGTTGCGCGTGGCATGGCGGTGATGGCCGGGCGGTGCGGCGGCGTTGACGAGTGGGAGGAGGAAGACGACGCACGGCTCAGGCGGTTTGCGAGTTGGGCCGAGCTGGGCGCTGCGTCGGTTTGGGCCGGACTGAGGTAAGGTTTCCTTTTCCTTTTCTATTTCTTTTATTTTCTAAATGGGCCGAGCCCGGGATGAAGCCCATGACGAATTAAGGAGTTTCCTATTTCTACAACAGCAGAAAACTTCTACTATTTTTCCCCCAAAACAAACGTGCTCTAAAAATTCTGAAAAAATTCACGGAAATTAAGTTTCCGTGATTGCGACCTATGGTGAATTTTGGGGAATTTTTGTCTAAACCAATTTCCCTAGAAAATTCAAACATAATTCTGTGCAACATGAAATGCATTATATGCATGAGTTTAAAAATTTCCAGAAATAATTCAATTATAAAATTCAAATATGAAAATCAACTCCAAATATTTGAAATTCCAAATAAGAGCATCTCAATTCAAACCACAGCAAAATATTTATGAAATCCAAATTGAGTTAATTCATTATTCTGTTTGGAAACTTTTCATCTAAATCTTTCGTAGCTTATGTTAATGATGAGTTGATTTCTCAAAAATGACGGCCTAGGAGACCGGGATGTTACAGTTTTCTAACTATTTTGCTTGCCACTAACTTTTGGCGATGAATGAGTAGGGGAAATGCAGGGTTCAACAAGATATAGCAGGTCAAGGTTCAGAGGTGCGCAGTGCAGTGAAGACTTGAAGAAAAGAAACACCTCGAGTGCCTCTGGTGGGAGAGGCGAGGCAGGGAGTAGTAAAGAAAAATACTGTTTTCACTTCCCAAACAACTGTGCACTGACTAAATAACATCCTTGATCTAGGTAAGACAAATCAGTCCCTCTGTAACAAAGTATTTGAAGCGTTTTCAATTTGTTTGGTTCTTTTCAATTTTCCATGAAAATCAAAGGGTGTCTTTGGAAATGAAATATCTACATTGTGCCTCAACTAATAACCATTTACGTGCACATAATGAAAAGCATATCATCTAATGTCATATTTGAGAGTACTTTAATTGTACATTTCTCATTTTATCATTTTTTTTCTTCTTGTTTTTCCAATTTATGGATAACACTGCAACTATGGTTAAATGGTCAAAAACACAGTACTGGCACTATATATCGCGTGCATATTTTTTTTTGTGGGAGCCAAAAGACCTCATTATAACACAAAACCTCATTATATGTCGTGGATAAATGTGTCGCAAGTGCATGGGTACTAGTAGGACTAAAAAGAAACAGACTCTTCTTCAAAAAAGACATTTTGGCTGGGACTGGAAATTTGAAATTAGTGATTAGACGGTCTTATCTGTACGGTTCCAAAGGTACAAGACCAAAACTCTGAACTTTCCTGATAGATGGGCTCAGCGCTACTATACAAACAATTTCACAACATCCAGAAATATTTTGAAACCAATGAAACCTAAGAATGCCCTGTTGTAAATGTTAAATTTTGGAAACCAATAAAACCTAAGATATCAGACCATAAATATTAAGACATTCTACTACTGCAAGAATGAAGCAACGTCATTGTCCGATTTCCCAAAACAAAAGCAGCACAGGCTTCTACCAGTACCACACATAAATCAAAGGCAAGTTTTGAATACCAGAACAGAAAAGCTCAGGTATGTGTTCTAGCATACCCTTCTTTGCGAGTAGTGTTCTAGCATACTCAATAGGATATTACGTCTACAGAAGCCGTAGTATATTACAGACATAGAAAGCACATTTTAAGTCGGTCCCTCATTTGTCACTTCGCCCAGATATGTTTTCTAGCAGCATAGACACACCATGACTAACATTTACCAGAGTTGATATAAACAAATTTTTTATGTTACTGGCAGATCCATAATGACAGAACAAACTTCATAGATAGAAAATTAGGAAGCGGCAACGTTCCCCTTCCAAGATTTAATCTTCTACTAGTATCACCCATGTATCAGCAGAGAGTGAGCACTTCAAGATCCTCGCCAATGGTCATAACACTTCTACTCTTGGAGGCTTTCCCTGTTATGAGAACCCAAATCTTAGATTAGCTTCATAACAAAATTGTTGTGCAGACACTGTTTGTCCACATTAAGCAACATTGTTTTAGATTTCCACAAGGCACCATATAAGGTCGTGCCATCTAAAACAGAATTGTACTAACACCATTCTCATCCACTCAATTTAAACCTTTTCAGGTTTCATTTTAATTGAGACTCACAGCCGATGACATTAACACAAGGTCCCACACAAGTGCAAAGTTTGCGATCAAGTATCCTTCCAGCAACAAGCTCACTAACGCTACAACGTCATACAAAGGGACTAACAAAAAGATATTATATCGAGCCCCTAATGGTACCAAAACACAGCACAAAGACCGCAAAACATGCACATCGTATAAGAGCTTGATCTTGAAAGCGTAAGGGCTTTTGTAGTGCAAGTTATCAACCAAAGGTTGCTCATTACCAAAACAGAGTGGACTGAAGACAGCAGATGATAACGTGCTGGCCTAATCATACAACAGTAAACCATTACCAGATTGTAAAAAGATCATTGATCCCAATCTGTACTGGTAGAATACTAGTCGAATACAAACTAGAAATAGGACATCCACCATTACCAGATTGTAAAATATGATCAAAACCTCAAACTGTCACTATACCTTTACACACATAAGGACTAGCATGAAAATATTATACAGAACCTTAGACTGATGATACCTTCATAAAAAAAAAATGCAATTTTTGACTTTTACAACATACAAGGACGTAATATAGAGAGCATGAGTGCTCCTCAGTGCAAATTATTTGCGAAAGGTTGGTATCTCCAAACAAGGACAAGGTGGACCAGCACTCCCTCAGTCCCTCCTCTCTGTAACTAATATCCATGTTGACTTCACAGATCATAGTTCATCACTTTTACATTCTCTATAAAAGCCTGATACATGACATGATAGCCTATCTGGATTTGGTACCAAAATCGTCAGACACAGATAAATGGACCGCTGTAAGCATATCTAAAGACCTATATGTTACCATGTACGAAACCAGAACTATACAAGAAATTCTACTTCAACAATGAACCAAGCCGACCAACGTTGGATTTACTGAAGAAAAGCACATAGGACATTTACCACACATGCATAGAAACATCGTTTACTATTAGGACAGTAGAGTGATAAAATGAACATTAAATCATGCCCCTCATTGTCAGTTTGCCTAGGTATGTGTTCCAGCAGCACAACCATAGGTAGTAATAATTTTATTCTAGCAGCCGATCCACAGTCACAAATAAAGTTTGTAACTGAAGAAACTTATGCAATTATGTGAAAATAACACCACTACCCCTTTTAATTTCAAGACTTTTACCTTCTGAGATCAGCCATATTCATCAGCAAATAGTCAGTTCTTGTGGCTCCTTGCCCATCTCTATATCACTTTCTCCCCCTGGAGGCTTTTCCTGTTTAGCAAAGCCAAAACACCAATTACATTGGCTGCATAAAAGCTGGATGTGTAGATGCTTCTAGCCAATCAGTATTTAACCAATTCTGAGCAATGCCATCTACTATCTTCTGGAAGAGTTACAGAAATTGGATCTTTCTCATCCTCTCGATACAAAAATTTTCAGGTGCAGTTTAAATAAACACAAACAGGTGAAGATATGAACAGTTACAGTATCTAAGAAACAGAGTTAAATGGAAGGACAACGCCTATAGTTGGCGTGCAAGTCCGATGTGCTATGGAGTCTAAACAGAGCTATTTCCAACGAGTCACTCCCATGGGTGCAAGCACGAGGGTTCGTCCTCTCTAGATTACTGAAATGGTGAAGCACCAAAGGACTTTGCTCCAAATCTGCATGTAGTGTATGAGTAACCTACTACAACAAGATGCAGCCATGCGGGACATCCACCATAACACTCATGATCGAACCTTCAGTGGACAAGCTTACTGGCACTATTGTGCCACTCAGCAGGACTAACAAGAAGATGATATACAGAACTATAGACCTGATGGTACCTAGCACAGCATAAAAAGTGCAACTCCTTCACATAAGAGTTTAATCTAGAAATGCTAAGGGTCCTGAAGTGCAAATTTCGTGTACAAGGTTCCTAAGTGAAAACAGAGCGTGGACTGCAGAACATTTGATTGTAACTGTTATGGGCAGCCCTTTGGGCCTTGGCACTGTAGCGGCGCGGGTACTGTAGCGCCGCCCATACTTAGCCCTCAAGTTAGGTTAATTAGGGATAAGATGAGTTGGTTAGGATTAGGGCCGGCTCTCTCTATATATAAAGAGAGGTGCGGCAGTCATTTGGAATAAATCAATCAAGCAATCAATCAATGAAGAAACCTTCTCCCAATCCCCCAATATCTCTCAAGCTCTAGGCAAAGCATAAGGCCTAATTATCCATTCCCTACCATTACATCTGGTATCAGTCGCTTTGGTTTCGATCGATGGCTTCTGTTGCCAATCCATCTAAGCAGCCACCATCATGGTCAGATTTGGCGAAGAGGTTGAAGAAACAGATCGAGAATAGAGAGGCTGCACAGCGTGCGGCATCGCTGATCCAATCACCAACGCTGGCCTGGGAGCAGTCTACGCGGTCTGATTTGGAGCTCAGATCCCTTGCCAATAGGTTGAGGAGTCTGATCCAATCTAAAGAGAAGAAGATAACCCTCGAAGAAATCCCCACCGCTGTGCACAAGGAGAATCTCGGGATGCAGCATCCTTTTGTAGCAACTATGCCGCCAATGCCTGCATCATCAGCACCTTCTTTCACCATGTCGCCATGGCTGGAGCCTGTTGCGCCAGTAGATGCATGGCCACAAGTTGCAGCAAAGCAGGGTGGAGCTGCCCCTGCACACGCGACCCAGCGCAATTTCCAGTCTGTTTGTCTGCCGGGAGGGATGGCCTATTCGTCAAGGCGCCGCTCTCTTTCTCCCCAGCTCACACACAGCGCCAAATCGCCAAGGTCTGGGCCGCCTATTCCTTTGGTGGTACCTGCACCAGCGCTGCAATTCCTTGCTCCATGGGGTCCTGTATGTAGAGACTCATGCTGTGGTGCTGCACGAGTTGGAGCTGACAAGCCTGGGGATTTTCCATGGGAACCTGGAGGAACTACAGTCCTCATTCTGTTGCCGCAGTCTGTGATTGCAGCTATGCTGGGGTCACAAATATCTCGAGTCGGAGATAAGGAAATAAGTCGAGATGTAAAAGACTTATTTTTAGGTAGTTGGATATTGTTTAGGAGTCGAATTACTCGTTGTAGTGTGGAGTCTCAGCAGCTCGAGGGCGAGCTGCATCTCAAGGGGGATGGAAAGGGGGCTAGGACACCAAGGGCGTGGTACGTGGTTCAGCCATGGCCACCATCCCAGCTCGAGGACGAGCTGTCACGGAAGGAGGGATGGAGATGTTATGGGCAGCCCTTTGGGCCTTGGCACTGTAGCGGCCCATGGCACTGTAGCGGCGCGGGTACTGTAGCACCGCCCATACTTAGCCCTCAAGTTAGGTTAATTAGGGATAAGATGAGTTGGTTAGGATTAGGGCCGGCTCTCTCTATATATAAAGAGAGGTGCGGCAGTCATTTGGAATAAATCAATGAAGCAATCAATCAATGAAGAAACCTTCTCCCAATCCCCCAATATCTCTCAAGCTCTAGGCAAAGCATAAGGCCTAATTATCCATCCCCTCCACATTACAGCAACACGGTGGCTGTTTTATCTTCTGCCCGTTCTCTATGTAATAACTTAACCATGTTGAGGCCACAATCTGATACATGAGGCTATCCAGAATTAAGCAGCAGCCGCAATGGAAATATAAAACTGCATACTGTGATTGGTGAGTACTGGAGTGGTGAGTACAACTAAGCCGAAGCACTCCCTGGGGTATCAAAATATTAGGCCATTGATCGTAGTAATTAAAATATTTAATTAGGAGGAGTACAATCATGAATTTCCCATGAGTGGCCAGTAATCAAGCAGTTTTGCACCATATCAATCTAGTTACATATCTAATTTTACTTTCATTTCCTCTGTTTACTGAAAAATAGAAGCATGAAGCTGAGACACAGTAAACTGAGAAAATTATAAGGAGAAGAAACAGGAAAAATAACATGGAACCCATCACTTTGGAATTCAGAACATGCCTCATCACTTTGGAATTCAGAACATGCCTCTAGATTCAATGGAGATATACTCTATAGTAATAACAGATTTACAAGAAACATTCCAACTGAAGGTTTCTATGAACAAATTTCCACAGGCAGTTTAAATTCCTGTTTAAACTTCACTAGCTACACCGTTCACCTACTAACAAAGATATTGAGAAATACTGAGCTGATACGCATAAATGATTTCAATTTTGGATTACAAAATACTTGAGCAACTCTTCATCACTTGATCAAATAAGAATCTGAATTAGTTGGTCACACAATTGCTCCACATGTAGAGTCAGTTCATCGTAGGTGGCATCTCCAAGTTAGGTGCTACTAGGATAACTGCATGGTTCCGTATACTCTATTTCTTCATGCTATCATGCCAGAGGAAAACTTGCACAGCATCAACGTTACTGGCTACCAATGCACACGAAACAATTCCTACAAAATATATGCTGGTACTAAACTGAGAGAGAGAGAGAGAGAGAGAGAGAGAGAGAGAGAGAGACCTCAAATTTGCTGCCCCATCGCCAACCAGATCGCCTCATCCTCCAGAACCTCAGTGCGGTAGTGGGAATGAAAAAGATGCACACGAAAGTGCTTATGCTCAAGAGCCCCAGACCCAAAATTGCAAGGCCTATTCGCTCCCCAAGGGACCCCTTGGGCGAGAACAAATTCACCATAAACCCAACCATATAGAGAACAAAGAAGATCGTAACAGCTAATATTGCATAGATGAAGAGAGGGTCATCCCGATCTTCCTTCATTTCTGGTGCGGTACTCCTCGGACCAGCGGGGGCCTGGTGCGAAATTAAAGAAGAAATATTAGCAAGGAACGCACGGATAAGTGAAGTACATGCTCCGGAACTAGAGCACATATGCACATACACACGAGATCTACGAAATTCACAGTACCTTCACTTTCTCGATCAGCAGAATGGCGGCGAGCGTGCAGATCAAGACGGAAATGGCGGCGCAAAAGGCGATTACCCCTGCCACGTGGACTACAGGGGAGTCCCCGTCGCCGGCGAGGAACCCGACGACCACGGTGGGCCCCACCGCGCACAAAAGCCAATAACTAATGTGGTGATGTCGTGGCTGAGCCGGTTGGGCTGTTTATGTGACAATCAAGACACCAAGACAGGGATTGATATTTTTAATGTGGTGATCAAGCTTGATGACAAGGGAGAACCCGATTTCCTCCATGGTGGCGAGCTCTGATTAGACTGGGGGCATCGGCACCTAAGATCGCTCAAAGGATAATTTCGGACTATAATATCTATACTCCGAAACTGGGGGGCATGTGTTAACACCGGAATTTGACCTGTGAATGGGTTTATTTAGCAAGAAAGGCGATTGAGGCAGGTTTGGGAATTGAAAGAAGATGAGGAAAGGACGTGCGCTTCATTGGAAAGGAAATATTCATTATCTAACGTGATTAGCATCGTTGCCGGATTATTATATTATTTCCATTGGTCAAGACTCCATGGCATATACGAAGCAATAACAGATTGGCCGTGGATGCTTATATGGAAACACCAGCACTTGTACGTCTGGCCGAATAAAGAAAGATTTATTCTATTTAGGTAGTAACAAACCGACTTGTTTAGATTAGCATAATTATCTCTTCTACGTAGTCGGTTTAGCTTGAAGTCTTGCTTGTACATCAAGTCCACCGTACCCTATAAATATAAAGGGACGTGGCACATTGTAATCTATCTCTGAATCATCAAACAACTTCGGCGCATCGCCACCCTGTTCCCTCGATGGGTTCTTGTCTCGAGCGGGCTGCATCGGCTCCGATCTCCGCGTGAGATAAGGATTCATCACCCCCGGTAATTATGCCGACTTCTAGTAACCTTCTCGTCTGATGCTTTGATCGAATTATCTCACTGCATTGGGTTGATCGAATCTGCTAATGTTTGGTCGGCATAATTGCTAGTTATCCGGTATATTAGATCTATCTAGAACTGTTAAAAGAATCGGCATTGTTATTGCTGTCTCGGTTAAGTCCGATCCTACGCAGTGTCTGTTCGACGAACATAGTATAGATAGATTGAGTATATTCGAGTCACCATTGGATTATTTATTGGTTAAGTCTTCCACCTAATTATTTCTGATAGAACCTTATTGCTGTCTCGGTTGGGTCCGATCCTACGGGTTTTATCAGAGTAGTTCTGTGACGTGGCTTAACCGATAGATAGTTCTTTGGTTCTACCAGAGTGTTTAGCTGGTTGTTTATCTTGTGTTTCGGTTGTATCGGCCCAGAATTCTATTTCTATTAACTGTGGCCGATGCGACATCACCATGTATTTTTCGTTGTATCGGCTCGGCATTGTATTTCTATTAACCGGCCGATGCGACGTCACCTCATTATATTGTCAGTTGCGGGATCAAACTGACTGGCACGCCCTCGAAGAAATCAAAGAGCTATGGTCCTGCACTGGAGTTAAGCAGATCTCCTAGGCCGTCAGTGTGTGATTTTCGGGTCAACACACACTTTGGCACGCCCGGTGGGACTCGTCTTCTATCATACGGAGGTACTCTTATTTTACAATCGCCTAATTAGAAGTCAGATATACATTGTTAATTGCCGGCCCGGATTATTAGTGCATCGTGTTGGCTATTATATGGTCTCTCAGCCGTTGAGAATTAGCATCGGCTGATAGTACATCGGGTGGATATTGGATTATTATATTGTTAATATACCGGCAGTTGGATTGACAGTGCATCGTCAGGCTGATTAGATTATAATATTATTAATCAATCGGCTTGTGAAGAATGGCAGCGCATCAGGCTGTTATCAGTGCATCGGCTGCTGGTTGTTGTTTTCTACATCGGCTGGAACATCGGCTTCTGGACATCGGCTGGTTTGTCTCCCTGGTTTTTCCCTCTCCATCATCAACGGTAGTTTGCTATTCTGGGGCAGCAATCTCTTGGGGACCCGATCAAATATTTTATGTTGGGGACAGTCGACTAATCTAAAGAGACTGGTTTCTGCTGCTATGATCTTGGCATATGGATCCGGAGAGCATTGTTATTATTTTCTTGCTATCAATCTTATACATCCGGACCCTTGCAAAAAAAAAAAAAAAAAATCTTATACATCCGGAGGCCATCATCGGCTATATGCTTTTCTGTTGAGTTATATAAGAAGGCTGGGCATCAGAGTGTTGGAGCCAATAAGAAGCTAATCTATTGCTGAAGACACACTTCATGGGCTTGTTGTTTTTGCTTATTGCTGGCCACCTACTGCCAAAAGCTTTGGAGGGAAGACGTGATAAGGAGAAAGTATCGGCTGGGATTTTTCTTTTCACTACACTGGCATGTGTTTTTCGCTCCATCGACTGGCATGTGTATTCCACCATCGGCTGTTGTGTTGGTTTTCACCATCGGCTGACTTGAAGCCTTGCAAGATTACGTATCAATGAGAAAGCCGATTTTCCTCTTGGTAGCCAAGTTTGACTGGGGGCATCGGCACTGAAGATTATTCAAGAAAATAATTTCGGAACATAATATCTTATATTCCGAAACTGGGGGGCATGTGTTGACAACGGAATTTCCTAATCGATGTGACAAATTCTGGTGTCAACAGAGAACTAATGTGGTGATGTCGTGGCTGAGCCGGTTGGGCTGTTTATGTGACAATCAAGACACCAAGACAGGGATTGATATTTTTAATGTGGTGATCAAGCTTGATGACAAGGGAGAACCCGATTTCCTCCATGGTGGCGAGCTCTGATTAGACTGGGGGGCATCGGCACCTAAGATCGCTCAAAGGATAATTTCGGACTATAATATCTATACTCCGAAACTGGGGGGCATGTGTTAACACCGGAATTTGACCTGTGAATGGGTTTATTTAGCAAGAAAGGCGATTGAGGCAGGTTTGGGAATTGAAAGAAGATGAGGAAAGGACGTGCGCTTCATTGGAAAGGAAATATTCATTATCTAACGTGATTAGCATCGTTGCCGGATTATTATATTATTTCCATTGGTCAAGACTCCATGGCATATACGAAGCAATAACAGATTGGCCGTGGATGCTTATATGGAAACACCAGCACTTGTACGTCTGGCCGAATAAAGAAAGATTTATTCTGTTTAGGTAGTAACAAACCGACTTGTTTAGATTAGCATAATTATCTCTTCTACGTAGTCGGTTTAGCTTGAAGTCTTGCTTGTACATCAAGTCCACCGTACCCTATAAATATAAAGGGACGTGGCACATTGTAATCTATCTCTGAATCATCAAACAACTTCGGCGCATCGCCACCCTGTTCCCTCGATGGGTTCTTGTCTCGAGCGGGCTGCATCGGCTCCGATCTCCGCGTGAGATAAGGATTCATCACCCCCGGTAATTATGCCGACTTCTAGTAACCTTCTCGTCTGATGCTTTGATCGAATTATCTCACTGCATTGGGTTGATCGAATCTGCTAATGTTTGGTCGGCATAATTGCTAGTTATCCGGTATATTAGATCTATCTAGAACTGTTAAAAGAATCGGCATTGTTATTGCTGTCTCGGTTAAGTCCGATCCTACGCAGTGTCTGTTCGACGAACATAGTATAGATAGATTGAGTATATTCGAGTCACCATTGGATTATTTATTGGTTAAGTCTTCCACCTAATTATTTCTGATAGAACCTTATTGCTGTCTCGGTTGGGTCCGATCCTACGGGTTTTATCAGAGTAGTTCTGTGACGTGGCTTAACCGATAGATAGTTCTTTGGTTCTACCAGAGTGTTTAGCTGGTTGTTTATCTTGTGTTTCGGTTGTATCGGCCCAGAATTCTATTTCTATTAACTGTGGCCGATGCGACATCACCATGTATTTTTCGTTGTATCGGCTCGGCATTGTATTTCTATTAACCGGCCGATGCGACGTCACCTCATTATCTTGTCAGTTGCGGGATCAAACTGACTGGCACGCCCTCGAAGAAATCAAAGAGCTATGGTCCTGCACTGGAGTTAAGCAGATCTCCTAGGCCGTCAGTGTGTGATTTTCAGGTCAACAGCCCCACAAGCACATGACGGCGTCGGTGAAGGCAAGGGCGAGGTGGCCGCGCGTCGCCGCAGCGCCGGCCGGCGGCAAGGACACGAAACCTTGGGCGACGGCCATGGGTTCTCGATCGAAGCTTCACTCTCGCAGAGGTGTAGTAGTTGGGACTTGGGAGCCGCGCTGTGGCAGGGGAAGAAAGTGAGGAGAAGGGATTTTGTGAAGCGAAGCGTCAAAGCAAGCAGAGATGCCAGCTACAGCAAGTCGCTTTTATCGTCGCCCAGTTTTCTGTTGACAAGTGGCAGCACAAATAACTTTTTTTTTTTAGGAATCCAGCACCAATTAACTTTCATACCATCCTTTCGATAACAAATTGAGTGCAGCATCTTCACTCGTCTCCACCACTCTCTCTCAGTGTCTACACGTATCATATCAACCATTCACGTGGGTATCGAGCCTAGCCAGCTTCAATAATAATTTTTGAATTACCCTTTCCAAGATAAGCTGTCTCTTCTCTGTTTATTTGCATAATTTCCCAAAGATATAATGCCAGTCATGTGCCTTCTGCCTCTCGTGTCGCTATCACATCATTTCACCGATTCTTCACTACCTATATCTTCCTTTGCCTCGAAGGAATTAATTGTGACCTTTCCACATCTATGTATCTTCACTCAATTATGTGAGCTGTAGTAGCCATGTTGTTCCCATATCTAGTGCGCCGCCCACCACATTTCATCGTTGTATGTCTTCCAAGCACATACGTTTCTTTTCTTGTAGTATTGTGATCGCCGTGTCAACAAACCAAGCGTGCCCCTTCCCCACGAGTGTTCCAAACAAAGTGTGTCCTGCCTAGCTAGTGCCTACCCGAGTTCTCCCGCGCCTGCGAAGGAACATACAATGGACAAAAGCTTCTTGTTTATGCCTATAAGATTGATATTTGATATTCATTAGTTAAGTATATCCTCTTGATTTGAAGCTTGTTTCTTTTTTCAACTTTAATTCTTTTGGGGGTGCAATTGGTTTGGGTTGATGGAGTTAGGATTTACCCTCACGATCCTTTGACTTGGTCTACTGGGGACAAGTACATAGAACCAAAATAGGGTAGACATGGAGATGCTCAGGTACAAGTGTCATTTGTCCGGCCCTGCGGAATGGTCCAAATCACATGGTTATGACTTAATTAAAAGCTAATTCCTCATGCATTCTAGTGATCTTTCAACCTGAGAATGACATAGCAAAATGCAAAGTAATATCATTCCCAGTAGGATATATATTTCCGGAGAAGTATAGTTTACTACTACTATGACATAACAGTGATAAAAAGCACAATAAATAATGCTCCTAATCATTGTCACCTTGCCTGGGTAGATGTTCCAGAATCATAGACAAACTATAACTTCAAATTACCAGAGTGTTCACAGAGAGGGAAATATTTTATGCTAGTATAGCATTTTAAAGCAGCAATTTTTCCCCTTTCAGGACTTCTGTCTTCTAGTAGCTGCCATATTCTTCAGCTAAGAGTCAGTACTTCATTCTCCTTTCCCATCTTCATAGCACATTCGACAGCCATGTTTCAGTCCTTTAGTTAATTGGTTTTTATGGTTGGGCACTAAGGAAATATATATTGCTCCCAATATGCATAGATAATGTGCAACTAGCCGTACAACTAAATACAAGGCATCCACCTCTGTGATCTAACACCATTCTGTGAGGAAGCTCGCTGTCACTTATGTACCATCTCTGTCTTCCATAATAATTGAATATGGTCTCTTGTCTTATATGTATTCTCACTCTAGGAGTATCATGAAGTAATCGCCACGAAACTTTGTCCCTCATATCACTATTACATTGTGCATTGCCAACTCATTTTTTCACCATCCTTAGCTTAATTTAGTGTGGCCTATACACATCTCATGACTACATAAAAGTTCTAGATGAAGATAATTATAAAGTAGCACATATGTAAATACAGTGCCTTTTCAATTCAAGAGTTTTGTCTACCGATATCAGCTTATTTATATTCATTAACATATATATAGTACTCCCAGCTCCTGGCCCATCTTCACAGAAATGATAGTCAGCACTTCCAGCTCCTCGGCCATCTTCATAGAACTTGCTCCTCTTCAAGGATTTTTCTGTTGAAAAATGTCAAAATGGCAATTAAATTAGCCACATACAAATCTGGCCATATAGATGTTTATTGAGATTAATCAACCAATACATTGATATTGCTTTATGTCTGCCAATCTAAAGCCAAGCAGTGCCATCCATATTGCACAATGCAGCTTAGTGTCTTCTTGAATAGTTTCAGAATTTGTGTCATTCTCATCCTTTCGACATAAATTTCTTCAGGTGATCTTTTTTAACACTCACATGAAGATATGAACACCTATAGTGTACAGAACTCACAATGGATATATTTTAGCATAAATTTGTGTCATTCTCATCCTTTCAGCAAAAAAATTTTCAGGGGATATATGTCTTGGCAATTAAATAAGTGTCCTTTCAGCATAAATTTGTGTCATTCTCATCAATGAAGATATGAACACCTATGTGTCCAAGACATAAGTAAAAATGGATAGTGACAGATCTAACATTGATTGTTATGTTGGTATGCATGTCCGATGTACAACAATGTCGACAAAGAACTGTTTTCCACCATATACCTTGGCATGGTTGCAAAGCTATGTTTTGATCTTCTAGTTGTCATAAATGATGGAGCACAAAGAACATTGCACTTACCTGTAGGCAGTGTGTGACTAGCCAACTACAACTAGATCTGAGCATAATCTAAATTCTTTTAATGTCTTAAAATACAGGTTATTTGCCACTATGCAATCGTATAACAAAAAAATTAGTTAAAACTCTTTGGTTCCAAACAACCAGGGGCAACTCGCATTACTTTCATTAGGGGAAGTTGTCAGATATTACCGACAATCACAAATTCATATACACTCATTAATGAGCAAAACACAATGCTTAAAGTGTGCTGACGACATGTTTTGTGACCACACTCCACACACGACTTCATGACTAACCAGATTGATTTAATATTTCTGTATTATTATTTCACTAGTATTCCATTTACAAAGCAAGTGTGAATATACAACAAGAACAATCAAATGGAACCATCACCAAGATCACCAACACGGGACGTAATAGTGATGGTAAAAAACAAATGTGAGTCAAGAGGCAGATACTTAAAATGATAGAATGTAACAGGCCAAGGAACTAATAGTTCAATGTAAACCATTTCTTCAGGTTCACAAAATGGCAACAGGTTCCTACAGGCAGCTAAACATGATTGTAAAACAAGGGACAATGTTTTCTTGGCGCCGATAATAAAAGGATACCAGTGCACGCGAGATTGTTCCAAATATAAAAGACATTCCAGTAAATCAAGACAGGGAGAGTCAGAGAGCAAAGAGTGGATGGATACCTCAACAGTACTGCCGATTTGCCAACCGGGCCGCGTCACCTTCCACATCTTCAGTCCAACAGCTGGAGTGATAAGGAAACAACCCACCGCGTTCTTGCCCAACTCCCCCACAGCAACGATCACAGAACCGAGCGCCTCCTCGCGCGATCCCTCATGAGAGCATCCGCTCAGCACCTCCCCGGCAACCATGAGCACGAAGAAAGGCACACATGCATATACTCCAGGCATGACTGTGCGGTACAATTCATTCAGTGCTGCTACCGAACGCCTCGACATAGGTTCCTGGTGAGACAACCAAACGCAAACGGTTCAAGAAGAAAGAAAAGATGGGCATCAATATGCGCCGCGGACATGCATGCTCTGGCGCTGAAATTAATTGTGGAAAGTGCAGTAACACACATGCCAGCTTAATTAACACCTATCAGATCAACAGCCATATGCAGGCACAAGTTAAACTGGATCCAAAAGCTACTAAAGCTCGTTGTGGACCTTCACTTCGTCGGGGTCGTATTTGTCCACGCGTTTGCCGAACAGCTGCATGCCGATGACGAAGGCGTGAAGGAGGTAGAAGTCGCAGAAAGAAACGACCTTGGACGCCGCTTCGGACATGAGGCAATCCTGGGTGCAGGCGACGCGACCGATTGCCACGGCGAGCAAGCCCGCGAACCAAAGCCAGACATTCGCGACGCACAGGCACATGACGGCGTCGGCGGCGGCCGGGGCGAGGCGGCGGCCCGCGCGCGCCAGGGACGCCGCGATGCTCTGCGGCGGCAGCGCCAGCGGCAAGGGCGCCATCCTGTAGGTGGCGGCGGCGGCCATGGGATCGGGGGGAGTGGAAACCCTAGGTCCTCGAAGCTCTTCCGCTCGCTCGATGTGGGAGGCAGCGTGGGTGGGGAAAGTGAAGCAGAGCGAGCAGCGACGAACGAGAGAGAAGGTGCTTAGCAACGAGCAAACGGCCAGTCGCACCAATGGATTGATTACACGTAAGCTGAGATGGCGACATGTCCTTGAGGACCTTGACTTTGTGTATCCAGCTTCCATCCTGATTTTTATGGCCAGTAGATTGAGGAAAGACATCAATTGATGGACGACGGGAAGATGGTAAAGAATCACAGTGAGTGAAAAGTTTGAAAATTTAGCCAACCATCAATAACCCCCACTCAAATAAGACTATTCCCATTCCATTGTCAACTAACAAACGAGCAATAAACGTGCTTGAACGGCAGGTGAGACCGTTGGTTGTGCTTGCTTGAACGGGGATCTCTTCAAAATTTTGTGTGGCCGCCGTTCTCTTTGCTGCAGCCAATGTGTTTCACAGTTTGAAGATCGATGTGTCAAAATTCTTTTCGATTTTGACCATAGACATACATAAAAATGATAAGAACTATTTTATAAAATCTGAATCAATGGATTCCTCCACAAGTATTGAGTCTCTCTTTTACTTTTTGAGACAAATGAGATTCGTTGCTTAGCCAGCAGAATATATTACAGTTTCAAAGGTATACATGTTTTTCCATTTGTTTACTGTAAGCAATGGGAATGGGTTTAACTAATCATGAGTAAATTCAAATGGAAACATTTTACTCTGTAAATATCATACATGTAAATTGGTTCACAGTACTGAGGAAAATTCTTTCAGGCGGGAGATTACTGCAAACAATGGGAATGGGTTTAACTAATCACGAGTAAATTCAAATGGAACATTTTACTCTGAAAATATCATACATGTAAACAGACGTGTGAGAGTCCAGAGGTCAAAATGCATTGGCCATCTGACTTCTTCTACGCTAGTTTGCAGATTTACCGAAGCCACCAGGTGTCTGAACTGGAGTTCAGAGGTCAAAATGCTGTATGTCACCCCACAACATTGAAAGTTGAACCTTTTTTTTTTTCGAGTCACATTGGAAGTTGAACTCGAGTTAATATACAGCTTGGTTATCTGACTATACTTTGTTTACAATTAACTTTAGGCAAATGAATGAGTAGGGAAATGCAAGGTTCAGTGGTGCGCAGTGCAGTGAAGACTTGCTGAAGAAACACCTCGAGAAGTTCACTCCACAAACAATTGGGCACTGATTAATAGCTAGGTGAAAATAACATCATTGATTTGTTTAAGGTCAAAGCAGTCCTCTCTGTAACAAAGCATTGCAGCATTTTCAATTTGTTTTCTTCTTTTCAATTTTCCATGAAAAATAAAGGGTGTCTTTGGAAATGAAATATCTACATAGTGTGTCAACTAATAACCATTTAGTTGCACATAATGAAAAACATATTGTCTAAGGTCATATTTGAGAGTAATTAGTTATACATTTTACATTTCATCATTCATTTTTCTTATTATTTTTCCATTTATGGAATACACTGCAACTTATTGTTAAATGGTTAAACACACAATACTGGATCTATATATTTTTTTTCTCGAAAACGCAGTAGAACTACGCTTCATTATATTAAGAAGAGAGTGGGACAAGAACCCATTACACCACACACCACACACCCAATGTTTTCAGATTACATTCGCGCTTCTGACATAACAAAAACAACCATCATAAATGGAAACTAATCCGCTGGGTGAGGGACAGTCAAAGAGGGATAAGAGCATCCCAACAGATGCTGTATAATGTGGTGGTGCTCTAAAATCTGAGAATATAGAGCACCAACCCTCTCCAACAGACGCTGTAAAAAGAAGTGGTGCTGTATCTCCGTGCTCCGAAACCAACAACCGTGGTGGGAGCCAACCGACCGACTTCCCGCCGCCTTCCGCCGTCCACCCCATGCCGGCCCGCCGCCCCCATCGCCGGAGACGATGACCCCGGCTGTCCAGCGCACGCCCCTCCCTCCGCCGCCCCTTCCCCGAGCACGGCGCGCCCCCAATGTCCCTCCACCAAGCCATCGACGTCCCGGCACCGCGCCATTGCCGTCGTGGCCCCAGACGTCCTTCCGCTGCGGCCCCGGCGTCGAGGTGCTGCACCTTCGCCGTCGTGGCCCCTGGCGTCCCTCCGCGGAGGCCTCCTTGCGCTCCCAGCTCCTTTTCCTGCCAAGATTTGCCGGCCCGCCATGCGCCACCAACCGAGCCCTCCGTCGTCGCCCCTGCCCCTGCCCCGCCCCTTGCTCGCCGGAGACAATGAGCTCCTCCTCGCGGCGCCCCCTCCTCGCCCACTACTCACGCTACCCCCGCGGGCCCTGCCTTGGCCGCTGAGCGGCTCCTCTGCGTCGACGCCCCGCCTCGCCACAATTTCTCGCCGTCGAGTGGCGCGGATGGCTAGCGCGAGGCTCGACACGGTGCACTATCGTCGCCGTGCGCCTGCCCTGCGCCGTCGTCATGCACCTAGGGGCGGGACGCGGCGCGACGCTGCTTGCCACGTCGCCCCCATCACCGTGATGCCGCGCCAGGGCCAGGGACGAGACCCCGCCGTCGTTCTCGTCGTCGGAGACGACGACCCCGTCAACGCCTGTCGCGCGCCACCACGCCACCTTGCCGACGTCTGCCGCGTCCGCGGCGTCATCACGCCTCCCTACTGATGCCCGCCGCGCCACCACGCCTCCCTGCTGATGCCCGTCGTCTCCATTCCCCAACGCCGGCGAGAGCTCTCTTCTATGGTGGATGAACTTGAGCTGCTCGATGAAATGACTCCAAAGAATAGGCTATTATATAGCACCAGTTTTTCAGCATCTGTTGGAGCACAGGACCAAGGATCTCTAAAACTGAGTGAAAGTGGTGCTCTATAATTGATTTTACAGCATCACTTTTGCAGCATCTGTTGGGGTTGCTCTAACCCTCGACGCTCCTCTATAGCCTTGGCCAATGCTCCAGTCACATTGGGACGGTGGGACCCAAAAGACCAATAAGTGTCAAAAACACAACCTCCTCATAATACGTGATGGATAAATTCGTCACAAGTGCATGGTACTAGTAAGACTAAAAAGACAGAGACTCTTCTTTAAAGAAGACATTTTGGCTGGGACTGGAAAATTGAAATTAGTTATTATAAGGCCAAAACTCTGAACTGTCCATACAAAAAGGTTCACAACATCTAGAAATATTTAGGAACCGTGAAAGGGGTCTTAGCCTAGTGGTTAAGGCTTCCGAGTAACACCTCTCAGGTCCTGGGTTCGACTGCCCGTGGGAGCGAATTTTCAAGGATTTAACGGCATTTGTGTTTTCAGTGGTAGGCGACGTTCCCGTCGACAGCGAGACGCCAGTGGTGACTTCGTATCTCTGGATTTGCCGGCTCAGTCTTCGAAAAAATACAGCAAGAATGAAGCTCAAAGGCTAGCAGATAACACCAGAACAGAAAAGCTCAGGTATGTGTTCTAGCATACCCAGTGGGATATTACGCCCAGAGAAGCTTCGTAGTATATTACAGACACATAAAGCACATTTTAAGTCATGTCCCTCATTTGTCACTTTTGCGCAGATATGTGCTCTAGCAGCAACGACACACCATGATTAACAATTACCAGAGTTCGTGGCGTAGAAAACACTTTATGCTACTAGCAGATCCATAATGACAGAACAAACTTCATAGATAGAAAATTAGGAAGCAGCAATATTTTCCCTTTCAAGATTCAATCATCTACTACGATCACCCATATATCAGCAAAGAGTCGGTACGTCAAGGTCCTCGCCCATGGTCATAACACTTCTACTCTTGGAGGCTTTTCCTGTTATCAGAACCCAAATTTTAGATTAGCTTCATAACAAAATTGTTGTGCAGACAATGTTTGTCCACAATAATCAACTATTTTTTTAAGATTTCCACAAGGCACCATATAAGGTAGTGCCATCTATAACAGAATTATAAGACCGTTCTCATCCACTCAACTTAAACCTTGTCAGGTTTCATTTTAATTGAGACTCACAGCAGACGATATTAACACGTAGTGTCCCACACAAGTGCAAAGTTTGCGATCAAATATCCTTCCAGGAACAAGCTCACCAACACTACAGCATCATACAGCGGGATTCGCAGAATGATATTATTTGGAGCCCCTAATGGTACCAAACACAGCACAACGACCGCAAAACATGCACATCGTATAAGAGCTTGATTCAAATTATCAACAAAAGGTTGCTAATTCAAAACAGTGAGTGGACTGAAGACAGCAGACGGTAAGGTGCTGGCCTAATCATACGACAGCAAACCATGTGATTCTTTCATTGAACAAGCTCGTAATGACATGTGAAATTATAGACCTGATAGTAGCCAACATGGTATACAAGGTGCAATTCCTACATGTATATCATATATAGGAGCTTAATTGAGAAAGCTTTTGTGCCCTGAAGGTGCAAATATGTGCAAAAGGTTGCTAATTCAAATTAGACAGCACACTGAAAAACAACACAATGAAAACGACGGATGCAGAACTCCTTCGGTCCTCTAGATAGCTTAAAATGGTGAGGTGCCAACAGAGCATTGATCCCAATCTAGAAACAGGACATCCACCATTACCAGAGTGTAAAATATGATCAAACCTCCTCGCACAAAGTGTGACTATACTTTTTCACACAGCAGGACTAGCAAGAAAATGTTAAACAGAACCTTAGACTGATGATACATTCATAAAAAAATGCACTTTTTGACTTGTACAACAAACAAGGACGTAACATAGAGAGCATGAGTGCTCCTAAGTGCAAATTAGTTGCGAAATGTTGGTATCTCAAAACAGACAGCAGTCCCTCGGTACCTCCTCTATGTAATTAATATCAATGTTGAGATCACAAATCATAGTTTCACCAGTTTTACATTCTCTATAAATGGACCGCTGTATACATATCTGAAGACCTATAAGTTACCATGTACGAAACCAGAACTACACAAGAAATCCTACTTCAACAATGAACCAAGCCGACCAATGTTGAATTTACTAAAGAAAAGCACATAAGGCATTTACCACACACAAATCAAAGCCAGGATCAGATGTTATGACATCCAGAGAAACACCGTCTACTATTAAGATAGTACAGTTATAAAATTAAGATTAAATAATGCCCCTCATTGTCAGTTTGCTGAGGTATGTGTTCCAGCAGCACAAAGCATAGGTAAATAATTTTATTCTAGCAGCAGATCCACAACCACAAATAAAGTTTGTAAATGAAGAAACTCAGGAAGACGCAATTCTGTGAAGAAGATAACCACCACTACCCCTTAGTTTCAAGACTTTTACCTTCTGGGATCAGCCCCAATCATCAGCAAATAGTCAGTACTTGTGGCTCCTTGTCCATCTGTATATCACTTTCTCCTCCTGAAGGCTTTTCCTGTTTAGCAAAGCCAAAACACCGATTACATTTGCTGCATAAAAGCTGGATGTATAGATGCTAGCTTATCGACATTAGACAGCCAGTATTTTAGATTTGGATTTTAATCTATAGCCTGGCAGTGCCTCCAATTCAGAGGAATGCAGTTTACTATCATCTGGAATAGTTACAGAAATTGTATCTTTCTCATCCTCTCGACATAAACTTTTTCAGGTGCAGTTTTAGTAAACACAAACAGGTGAAGATATGAACAGTTACAGTATCGAAGAAACAGAGTTGAATGGAAGGACAACGCCTATAGTTGGCATGCAAGTCCGATGTGCTATGGAGACAACACATAGCTATTTCCATCGTAATCACTCCCATGGGTGCAAACACGAGGGTTCGTCCTCTCTAGATGACTGAAATGGTGAAGCACCAAAGGACTTTGCTCCAAATCTGCATGTAGTGTATGACTAACCTACTACAACAAGATGCAGCCATGCGGGACATCCACCATAACACTCATGATCGAGCCTTCAGTGAACAAGCTTTCTGGCATTATTGTGCCACTCAGCAGGACTAACAAGAAGATGGTATACAGAACTATAGACCTGATGGTACCTAGAACAGCATAAAAAGTGCAATTCCTTCACATAAGAGTTTAATCTAGAAAGGTTAAGGGCTCCTGAAGTGCAAATTTCTCGTACAAGGTTCCTAAGTGAAAACAGAGCGTGGACTTCAGAACATTTGATTGTGACACGGTGGCTGCTTTATCTTCTCCCCGTCCTCTATGTAATAACTTAACCATGTTGAGGCCACAATCTGATACATGAGCCTATCCGGAATTAACCAGCAGCAACAACGGAAATATAAAACTGCATATTCTGATTGGTGAGACTGGAGTGGTGGGTACAACTAATTAGTGAGGCACTCCCTAAGGTATCAACCCACTGACCATAGTAATTAAAAATTTTAATTAGGAGGACTACAATCGTGAATTTCCCATGAGTGGCCGGTAACCAAGCAGTTTTCCACCATGTGAATCTAGTTACATATGTAATTTTACTTTCATTTCCTCTGTTCACTGAAAAATAGAATCATGAAGCTGAGACACAATAAACAGAGAAAATTATAAGGAGAAGAAACAGGCAAAATGACATGGAACCCATCACTTTGGAATTTAGAACAGGCCTCATCACTTTGGAATTCAGAACAGGCCTCTAGATTCAACGGAGATATACTCTATAGCGATAACAGATTTCCAAGAAACATTTCAATTGAAGGTTTCTATGAACAAATTTTCACAGGCAGTTCAAAATTCTTGTTTAAACTTCACTAGCTACACAGTTGGCATACTAACAAAGATCTTGAGAAATACTGAGCTGATATGCATAAATGATTTCAATTTTGGATTACAACATACTTGAGCAACTCTTCATCACTTGATCAAATAAGAATCTTAATTAGTTGGCCACACAATTGCTCCACATGTAGAGTCAGTCAGTACATCGTAGGTGGCATCTCCAAGTTAGTGCTACTAGGATAACTGCATGGTTCAGTATACTCTATTTCTTCATGCTATCATGCCAGAGGAAAATTTGTTCAGCATCGATGTTACTGTCTACCAATACACACGAAACAATTCCTACAAAATATATGCTGGTAGTAAACTCAGAGAAACAGAGATAGAGAAAGAGAGAGAGCAGAAGGGGGATACCTCAAATTTGCTGCCCCATTGCCAACCAGATCGCCTCATCCACCACATCCTCAGTGCCATAGCGGGAATGAAAACGAGGCACATCAAAGTACTCATGGCCGAGACAGCCAGAACCATGATTGCAAGGCCAATTTGCTCGCCGAGGGACCCCTTGTTTGAGAACGAATTCACCATAAACCCAACACTTCCGAGAACAAAGCAAATCAGATAAACTACTATTGGTCCACCGATGATGACAGTGTCAACCAGATCTGGTGCAGTACTCCTCAGACTAGCAGGAGCCTGGTGCAAAATTAAAGAAGAAATGTTGGCACAGAACGCACGGATAAGCACGAATGCGTGAAGGAAATGCTCCAGAACTAGATTACACACGAGATCTACGAAATTCACAGTACCTTCACTTTCTTGATCAGCAGAATGAAGGCGAACGTGCAGACCCAGTAGGAAATGCCGGCGCAAAGGGCAATTACCCCCGCCACGTGGACTACATGGGAGTGCCGCTGCCGCCCGTCGCCGGCGAGGAACCCAAAGGCCGCGGCGGGCATCACCGCGAAGAAAAGCCACAAGCTCGTGTACGACAAGCATATGACGGCGTCGGTGAAGGCAAGGGCGAGGCGGCCGCGCGTCGCCACAGCGCCGACCGGCGGCGAGGACACGAAACCTTGGGCGACGGCCATGGGTTCTCGATCGAAGCTTCACTCTCGCAGAGGTGGTATAGTTGGGAGCTGCGCTGTGGCTGGGGGAGAAAGTGAGGAGAAGGGATTTTGTGAAGCGAAGCGTCAAAGGAAGCAGAGATGCCAGCTACAGCGAGTCGCTTTTATCGTCGCCCAGTTTTCTCTTTTTTTCCTCTAACGCGCAGGAGAGCTGCGTGTCATTTCATTAAAGAGAAGAATAAAGGTTACAAAACCCCTCTTTAGGCCAGGGTGAGCCCTTGTTCAGTACATATTCGCGCCAGCTATAGAATGTACAACCCAACAGTAAGAGGATGCTCTACTGCAACATCTCGGCGAGTCTCCTAGCGCCTGCCATCTTCCATTGCGAGGCCTCCTCGACGATCTCTTTGATGATCGCTGGTGTGCGCGGCGAGTCACCATCAAAGACGTAGCGGTTCCGTTGCCTCCATACCGCCCAGGACACAAGCATTACCATTGAGTTGAATCCTCTCTTTTCTCTCGTGGCACTCTTTTCAGCGCCCGACGCCACCATCCTCTGAAGCTGCGTTCATCTGGGGCCGGCGTCAAGGCCTGCATGCCCACCTTCGCAAGAGAATGGAACCATACCTCTCTGGTAAGCACGCAACTGACCAGCACATGATGAATGCTTTCCTCCTCTTGATCGCACAATGGACAGCGGTCAGGGTGCTGCAACCCTCTTCGGGCTAGGCGATCCGCCGTCCAGCACCGGTTGAGGATGGCGAGCCATAAGAACAGCTTCACCTTCAGAGGGGCCCATGACCTCCATAATCTCTTGTATGGCTCGAATTTGATTGATCCCGAGAAGAATCGATCATACGCCGACTTGGTTGTAAATTTCCCCGAGGCCTCGGGCGTCCAAATGTGTTTGTCCTGCTGGCCCGGCGTAAGGTTTACCTCCTGCAGGACACCCCAAAGTTGGAGGCATTGCCAGATGGCAGTGACGGGCAGGCCGCCCCCAAAATCATCTCTCCATTTATTTCCTTCAAGTGCGTCCCTGACTGTACGCTTGCGCCATCCTCTTTTTCTTACGAAGGGCATGAGTGCAGGGGCCAGCTCCATAATGGACTTGCCATGAATCCATCTGTCCACCCAAAAGGAAGTGGATCGTCCATCCCCGATGATAGTCGTGACTGATGCTGCGAACATCGCTCTAGCGTTGGCGGGCACATGCACTCCCAGGGAAGCCCAAGGTCGATCAGGCTCCGTCTTCACAAGCCATAGCCACCTCATACGAAGAGCCCAGCCCAAAGTCTCCAGATTGTGGATTCCCAAACCGCCATATCCCAGGGGGCGCATTACTCTTTCCCAAGCCACCGGACAGTGCCCCCCTCTTAATTCTTTCTGACCTCTCCATAGGAATTTCCTCCTAATCTTGTCAATCCCCTTGATTACCCACTTCGGTACATCAAGCGATATTAGAAGATGGATGGGTACCGCCGTAAGCACGACACGGATTAGGACCAGTCTCCCTGCTCTGTTCATCAGTGCCGATTTCCATCCCGGAAGATAGTCTGCAATCTTGTCGATGATTGGCTGAAGGTCGGCTCTAGTCAATTTCTTCACCGAAAGTGGTAGACCAAGGTATTTGCAAGGGAACTTGGAAATCTCACATGGCATGGTTTCTTCAATCTGATGCACCTGTTCGTCTTGACATTGGATAGGTATTATGCTTGACTTGGCCATGTTAGTATGCAGCCCAGAAGCGTTTCCAAAGGCGCTGAGGATTCCTCTGATGAGCGAAATGTCCCCACTGACTGGTGAGAGAAACAGGACTACATCATCTGCGTAGATGGACATTCTATGGCCAAATCGCCTCGCTGCCAGAGGCTGCCAGAGGCCCAGTTCTTCCGCTTTAGTCACCAAGGCATTTAGAACGTCCATGACGATAATGAAGAGCATGGGAGAGAGCGGGTCGCCCTGCCTCAAACCTCGACGGTGGTGGATGATATCTCCCGGCAGTCCATTGAGTAGTATCCTTGTTGAAGAAGTTTGTAGCAGGTTGCAGAGCAAGGAAATCCACCGCGCACCAAACCCAAGGTGCACCATGACTTCAATGAGGAAAGCCCAAGAAACCGAGTCAAAAGCTTTTGTTATGTCTAGTTTCATTAGAAGGCGGGGCTGCTTGAGATGATATAAGGTTTTAGCCATCTGCTGGACCAACATGAAGTTATCGTGTATGCACCGGCCTCGTATGAAAGCGCTCTGATTCGCAGCAACCATTTGTCCGAGTTTTGGTGCAAGGCGCTCCGCCATCACCTTGGTAATGAGTTTGGCAAAGCTGTGCACGAGACTGATTGGTCTATAATCTCCAACCTTGATTGCATCCTCCTTTTTCGGAATGAGAACCATGAAGGCTGAGTTCAGCATGTGCAGCTTGCGGCTGTCTCCTCCATGCAGTGCTCCCACCGCTGTCATGACGTCGTTTTTGATGATGGGCCAGCATTCCTTGTAGAATCGACCCGTGAAACCGTCCGGCCCTGGTGCTTTGTCCATGGGCATCTTTTTGATCACTGACCAAACCTCATCCTCCGATATCGGCGCATCCAGAAGTGCAAGCTCATGTGGTTGCTGATAGAATGCGCTTAGGTTGAGCGTTGCTGTTCGATGACCTGCCTTGCCCAGCAGGTTATTGTAGAACTCCCACACAGTCTCTTCTTTCTCTTCCTGGTCCATTAGAATTCGATCTCCAACCAAAAGCTTTGGAATAAAATTTTTCCTCTTTCTATATCTTGCGTGGGAGTGGAAAAAACTCGTGTTAGCATCCCCCTCGCTCAGCCAATCCAGTCTTGCCCGGAGCCGTACAATCGTGCGATGCAAGGAGGCGAGTGCCAGGCAATGCTGTTTCAAACTCCTCCGTAGCCAAGCCTCAGGTGACGTTAGACCTCTCAGGTCCTGGGCGATCTCAAGCTGGTGTAATACTTCGCGCGCTTGCTCTAGCTGAGAGGAAACATTGCCCACTGTTTTCTGGCTCCATGCCTGTAGGCCATGACTTGTGTTGACCAGCTTCAGTGCGAGCCGCTCCAGTGGGCAGGTGGATTGCACTGGTGCGTTCCAGGCCTGTTGCACCACCTCACTGAACCCTTGCAGCCGCGGCCAGAAACTTTCAAAATGGAAGCGTCTTTTGCCCATGCTGTTACTTCGCAACCCGAGTACCAACGGGCAATGATCGGAAATCCCTGCCGCTGTACTTTGTAGTATGTAGTCCGGGAAAATCACCTCCCAGGCCCAGTTTTCTCTTGACAAGTGGCAGCACCAATTAACTTTCATGCCATCCTTTCGATAACAAATTGATGAGTGCAGCATCTTCACTCGTCTCCACCGGACCACCAATATAAGCTTCAATAATAATTTTTGAATTACCCCTCCAAGATAAGCTGTCACTTCTCTGTTTATTTGCATAATTTCCTAAAGATATAATGCCTCTTGTGTCGCTATCACAATACCATTTCACCGATTCTTTGCTACCTATACCTTCCTTTGCCTCGAAGGAATTGAGTGTGACCTTTCCATATCCACTTCCTATATCTCTATGTATCTTCACACAATCATGTGAGCTGTGTAGTGATCCTGTTGTGCCCATATCTAGTGCGCCCATCACATTCCATCGTCGTATGTCTTCCAAACACGTTTCTCTTCCTGTAGTATTGTGATCACCGTGTCAACAGACCAAGCGTGCCTCTTCCCCAGCCACGAAGTCACAAACGGTCCAAGCAAAGTGTGTCGTGCCTACCCGAGTTCTCCTGCCACTGCAAAGTAACATACCATGGATAAAAGCTTCTTATTTATGCCTATAAGATTGAGATTCATTAGTTAAGTATATCCTCTTGATTTGAGTTCTTTTGGCGGTGGACTTGGTTTAAGTCGATGGAGTCCTCACGACCCTTAGACTTAGTCTATTGGGGACACGTTACATAGAACCAAAATAGGGTTGATGTTCAGGTACAAGTGTTATTTGTCTGGCACTGCAGAATGGACCAAATCACATGGTTATGACTTAATTAAAAGCTAATTCCTCATGCATTCTACAGAAATATATTGTATTTCAGCGAAGGAGAGCACTTTGAAGCAGGAATATTATTTGAGCTTAGGGGAATGCATCTAAATTAAGTCACTTGGAACAAAAGTCCTTTAGTTGTGGTTATTCATAAACTACTCCCTCTCTTCTCTAATATATTTAACCGTTGGTTAATTAAGTAGTAGGTAGGCATGAAATCAGTCTGTTATAAATTTTTCTCTCAGCAAAAGTGAGAAAGGTCTCTCCATATGTGAACCTGTTTCCGCATTTTTACTCAAAAAATGGGATGTTCTGGTTTCTTCATTAAAGATAAAAAGCAGACTTGCCTCAATGTACGACTTCAATACAGTTCTTTTTTGTAAAAAAGGGAAAACTTGTTACCCCTTTGTACGTCATACCTTTGGTGAAACTAATTAAAGTGAACATTTGAGGCTTTATACGATCTAGCCACTAGAAGTATATACTGCTAGATTTCATTATCTTAGGCTCTTTGCCAGCATCTTGCTTAAGTAGCATGCTATGTACGTAGGACAAATACAAATGGACATCTATTCAAACAGGACATTGTGAACGGGACTTGAAAGTTGCGATGCAAAGAAACGGTACCGCGCAGAAATCAAAGGCAACCTGAGAGCAACTCCAACAGACTGGCTAAAGAGACTAGAATCGGTAAAAATAGAAAATCAACCGAAAAAACACGTTCCAACGGAATGGCTATCTTCCTCACTTCTCTTTCTCGCTCGGCGTCCCTTCCCCTCCGCTGTCCATTTTTGCCGAGCGCGTTCGGCTAGCCAACTCTATCGTCCCGCACGCGCACCCTCCCTCCCGCCCTCGCGTCCGCGTTTCTGCTCCTGCGCCCGCGCTCGCGCCTTCGCTCCGACGCCTTGGCTCTGGAGCGCCATTGCCCCGCCCGCGCCCTGTTGCAGGCCCGGCACGACCTCGTGGCTGCGACGGAGGCCTGGAGCGCCACGCTGCTTGCGCTCGAGCTGCGTGGACGACAAATCCTTGAAATTCCTCGAGTTTGTTTTTCCCCATTCCAAGCTCTAGCCGCAAATCCTTGAAATTCACAAAAATCACCATGAATCAGACCAAATGGATCACACACATCTCTAATACACTTCACTACCAATCCATTTTCATGGTCTCTGGCACTTCTGAGGTGAAGCCTCGCCGTCGGCCATGGTTCTTCTTGGAGGCGGTGCGATGGCTCTGTTCTGGAAACAATAGAGGAAGCTGCGGAGGCGTATCTTCTAGTTTACGTGTTCTAGATAACAAAGCTAAAAGCTATTTGGAATCATGCTCCTAGATAACAAAGCTAAAAGCTAAAAGCTAGAATTATACCTAGTCTCTTGGAGTTGCTCTGAGAATGCCATAGCAAAATGCAAAGTAATATCATTCCCAGTAGCAGGATATATACTTCCAGAGAAATATAGTTTACTATTACTACTACGACATAACAGTGATATAAAAAGCACAATAAATCATGCTCCTAATCATTGTCACTTTGCCTGGTATATGTTCCAGAATCATAGACAAACTATAACTTCAAATAACTTCAATTTTTGCCTATGTCCTTTTGTGTCATTGTCGCATTGTACTATCAACTCACTTTTGTACCATCTCTGTCTTCCATAATAATTGAATATGACCTATTGCCTTATATGTATTCTCACTACAGGAGTATCATGAAGTCAGAGCCATGAACCTTTGTCCCTCATATCGCTATTACATTGTATATCACCAACTCATTTTCTCACCATCCTTAGCTTAATTCAGTGTGGTGGCCTATAGACATCTCATGACTACATAAAGTTCCAGATGAAGATAATTATAAAGTAGCACATATGTAAATACAGTGCCTTTTCAATTCAAGAGTTTTATCTACTGATATCTGCTTATTTATATTTATGAGCATATAGTACTTCCAGCTCCTGGCCAATCTACACAGAAATGATAGTTAGCACTTCCAGCTCCTCGGCCATCTTCACAGAACTTGCTCCTCTTCAAGGATTTTTCTGTTGAAAAATGTCAAAATAGCAATTAAATTAGCCACGTACAAATCTGGCCATATAGATGTTTATTGACATAATCAACCAATGGGTGTCTTGTACAGGTTATTTACAAGGCTGCTAATAAGAAACACGCAGTGCACTGATGAACAACTTATGGTAAGGTGAAAGTCTAATCGGCACCCTCTCCCATGTGCAAACACTTAACAGCCATGCAGATACCATGAATCACCATTCCATCACGTTTGCATTTCAACAAAAATTCTTTATATGATACCTATCTGAATTTTGTGCCAGCTAGTACAACAGACATATTGACAACCACATAGTACGGTTGAGAACTTGAAGTTTGAAGGATGTAACTAAGCAAAGCACTCTCTAGGGTAACAAAAATGTTGCTAACTCACTGATTGTTTAAGATGTTGACTTTGAAAGGAAATGAATACGAGACTTTGCAACCAGTAGCTCACAACCTGGAACCCTGTAGTTTGATGTAGCAAGCTATTTGCCACTATGCAATCATATACAAGAATATTAGTAAAACTTGTTGGTTTTAAACAACTAGGGGCAACTCGCATTGCTGTCATTAGGGGAAGTTGTCAGATATTACCGACAGTCACATCCACACATTAATGTGCAAAACACAACGCTTAAAGCCTTAAAGTATATATGTTGACGACATGCCTTGTGACCACCCACTACTTCACTTTCACTAATCTTTCATTTACAAAGAAAGGTGAATTTATATCAAGAACAATCAAATGGAACCATCATCAAGATCACCAACATGGGTCGGACATAACAGCGTGAAACCGGAGGATACTGAACCATCAAATATCAACATGGGAAGCGGCACTAAGAATACAACATGCCAAGGACTAAAATACAGATAATATTGTCGCCACGTTAGTCTACTCTGCAAAGTGAATTGAACTTGCGTTTTTTTTTTAATCACTGAAACATATAAGCAACAAGTTGAGACATCATTAGCAGAACGAGCTGCAATTGGGGCTTGCGTGGAGCGAGGTGTTTTTGTTTTCAAACTACACAAAATTTGAGCCAAACTAGACCACTTTCCAATACAGATGCAAATCCTTGTTATGCCCAATTAGGAACCAATAGTTCAGTGTAAACAATTTCTTCATGTTGACAATGCCAACAGGTTTCTACAGTGAAAACATGATTCTAATTTTGTAAAACCAAAGGACAATGTTTTCTTGGTGCCACTGATAAAAGGCTACCAATGCACACGAGATGGTTCCCAAATATAAATGACATTCCAGTAAATCAAAACACGGAGAGTCAGAACAAGGAGTGGATACCTCAACGGTAATGCCGCTTTGCCAACCGGGCCGTGTCACCTTCCACATCTTCAGTCCCACGGCTGGAGTGATAACGAAGCAACCCAACGCGTTCTTGCCCAACAACCCCACAGCAACGATCACAGAACCGAGTGCCTCATCGCGCGATCCCTAGACAGGAAAGCGTCCCCTCAGCACCTCCCCGACAACGATGATCAGGAAGAAAGGGATACTGGCATATACTCCAGGCATGAGCACGCGGTACAATTCATTCAGTGCTGCTGCCGAACGCCTCGACATAGAACTTAGTCCCTGACGCACAACCAAACGCAATCGGTTCAAGAGGAAAGAAAAGATGGGCATCAACAGGCTTTGCACAAATTAAACTTGTTTGGATCCAAGAGCTACTAAATTCTGATATGTGCCCTGACCTTCCTTTCGTCGGGTTCGTATTTGTCCACGCGTTGGCCGAACAGCTGAAAGCCGATGAAGAAGGCGTGAAGGAGGTAGAAGTCGCAGAATGAAACGACCTTGGACGCCGCTTCGACCATGAGGCAATCCTCGGCGCCGGCGACGCGCCCGATGCCCACGGCGACCGAGCCCGCGAACCAGAGCCAGACATTCGCGACGCACAGGCACATGACGACGTCGGCGGCGACCGGGGCGAGGCGGCGGCCCGCGCGCGCCAGGGACGCCGCCATGCTCCGCGTCGCCAGCGCCAGCGCCAGCGGCGAAGGCGCCATCCCGTCGGCAGAGGCGGCGGCGGCGGCGGCCATGGGAGCTGGGGGAATCGAAACCCTAGGTCCTCGAAGCTCCTCTTCCTCTCGCTCGAACGAAGTGGGAGGCGGAGAGGGTGGGGGAAAGTGGAGCAGAGCAGCGACGAACGCGAGAAGTGTTGGCCGGAGTGGGTGGGGAAGTAATGGGTCTGGACGAGCGAACGGCTTGTCGCGCCAGTAGATTGCGTACACGTAAGTTGTGATGGCGACATGTCCTTCGCTTTGTGTATCCAGCTTGCGTCCTTCTTCTCGTTTTTTTTCTTCATTTTCTGATGAAGCTTCCGTCCTTTCTTTTCCCTTTTCGATTCGATGAAGCTTGCCTCCTAATTTGTCAGCAATAGATTGGGGAAAGACATCAATTGATGGGAGCGACGCGGGTTCGAAATGAATAAGAATCAAATTGAGTGACAAGTTTGCAAACTCAGCCGACCATTCTTAGCTTCGAGAACTAGTTATCCTCTCCACATCTTATCTGAGTTATCTCTTCCTTCTAAACACATAACCATGTGAGGTAGCCATGCCATTCGCCTATGTCCCTCGTGTCATTGTTGCATTAATTGTACTATCAATTCACTTATGTGCCATATTTGTTTTTGATAATAATTCAATATGACTTCTTGTCTTATAGTATATGTCTTCTCAGAGTTCTCACTCAATCATGATCGACAAAAATGTATTATCACCTCTCCACATATTATCCCTTCCTTCTATATGCTAACTCAACCATATGAGATAGCCATTTGCCTGTCCCTCGTGCCATTGTCTCATTGCACCATCAAATCACGTATGTGCCATCTTTGTCTCCATAATAATTCAATATATGACCTTGTCTTATATTATGTACCTCATGTCTTATATGTCTCAGCAATCAATCATGAAGTCATAGCCATGAGCCTATGTCCCTCGTATTTCTATTACATTGTATATCACCTGTAGAGAGATAGAATAGGGGGGAACACCACACACCCAACGAGGGGGTGACCTCTCATATATATAGCCAATGTGGCTTGTAGTACAGTACACAATCTCCTAAACTAGGAAAGGTATATCCTATACAAGGAAGTGTATATCCTATACAAGGAAGACTATAATTGGCCTATACTAGGCTATGTACGCTGTACTAGACATATATATCTAACACCCGCCAGCAGTCGCAGCGGGAGAGTCTCGGACACAAAGACTGGAGTTGAACTCGTTGAAGAGCTGTACAGGCAAGCCTTTGGTCATGATGTCCGTGAACTGATGGGAAGACGGGACATGAAGCACGCGCACTTGTCCCAAGGCAACCTTCTCGCGGACGAAGTGGATGTCGATCTCGATATGCTTGGTGCAGCGGTGATGAACGGGATTGGCTGCCATATAGACAGCACTCACGTTGTCGTAGTAGACGACCGTCGCAGAAGCAATCGAGATGTGAAGCTCCTCAAGAAGCTGCCGCAACCAGCAACATTCAGCAACAGCATGGGCCACAGCCCGGTACTCAGCCTCCGTGCTGGACCGAGAGACTGTGGTCTGTCTCTTGGAGGACCAAGAGATGAGATTGTCGTCGAGGTAGACGTAGTAGCCCGAAGTGGAGCGCCGAGATCGGGACATCCAGCCCAATCCGCATCCGAGTATGCGGTGAGAGTCTGAATGGGGCCGACGCCCAGGTGAAGACCGGAGGAGAGCGTGCCCTTCAAGTAGCGCAAGATCCGCTTGAGCAAGGCCAGATGGGGCTCGAGCGGGTCATGCATGAAGAGGCACACCTGCTGAACCGCGTATGCCAGATCAGGGCGGGTCAGCGTGATGTATTGGAGGGCACCGGCCAGGCGATGCTCCTGTACATGGAAGGGTCGGTGACTGGAGCACCATCGGTCGCGGAGATCTTGGCATGAGTGTCAACAGGAGTCGACGTGGAGTGACACTCAGCCATGCCTGCACGCTGAAGAAGCTCGACGGCGTACTGTCGCTGAGACAGAAAGATCCCAGTGGAGGAGCGCTCAACGGAGATGTTGAGGAAGTGGTGGAGATCCCCAATATCCGTCATGGCGAACTCAGAGTGGAGCCGGTCGATGATGCGCTGGAGAAAAGCTGGCGAAGAGGCGGTGAGGATGATGTCGTTGACGTACAGCAGCAAGTAGACCATGTCCCCACCCTCTTTGTACACAAAGAGTGAGACGTCGGAGACGGAAGCAGTGAACCCAAGCTGGCGAATGTACGAGGCGAACCGCTGGTACCAAGCTCAGGCCGTAGAGAGAGCGCTGGAGGAGGCAAACATGGTCAGGGGCCGCTGGATCGACGAAGCCAGGCGGTTGCTGACAGTAGACTGTCTCCTCAAGATGACCGTGAAGAAAGGCGTTCTTCACGTCCAGCTGTCGAATCGGCCAGGAACGGGAAGCGGCGATGCTCAGAACAGCCCGAATAGTTGGCGGTTTGACCACCGGCTGAAGGTCTCGTCGTAGTCAATGCCGTGCTGCTGGGAGAAGCCGCGGACCACCCAGCGCGCCTTGTGGCGAGCAAGAGTACCATCGGAGTGGTACTTATGCTTGAAGATCCACTTCCCGGAGACGACGTTGGCGCCAGGTGGCCGTGGGACAAGGCGCCAGGTGCCGTTGTCGATCAGCGCCTTATACTCGTCAGCCATAGCCGCCCGCCAGTTGGGGTCCGCCAACCCACTACGGTAATTCGCCAGGATCGGCGAAGGAGTCGTAGCAGACAGGTTCCTGTACGATACACGCTGGATCGTCCCCGTCTGTATGCGCGTCGCAGGACGGGACGGTGCTGGTGCAGGAGCTGCTGGAGGTGCTGGCGCAGGAGGGGGCCCAGCGGGAGACTGGGGTTCTGGAGGCGGCTGTCGCCTGCTGTAGACGATGAGGGGCTGGACGGGCCGGGAGGCGACGGCTGGACTGGGCGCCGGTGTTGATGGCGAAGCCCCCGACCCAGAGCTGTCCGGAGCAGTAGCCCCTGTGTCATCGAGAGATCCTGACGGGGGCACAAGACCACACCCTCCCGGAGTAGGAGCATCCGAAGTGCTGGATGGGGGTACGGAACCACACCACCAGAGGAGAAGATGCCGGGTAGGGGCACAGGGCCACGCCCACCAGGCGTGGAAACGTCGAGACTTGGTGGGGGCACAGGGCCACGCGGCCCACGCCCACCAAGTGAAGGCCGCGGGTGCTCACCTAGAGCATCCGCGGGGGAGGAGCCACCAGCTGCAGGATCAGTAAAGCAAGGTGCAATATCCAAGTCACGACCAAGAAGAAAATCAAAGGAGCTGGCGGGAGTAGGAGAGTCACGGGCGAACGGAAAACTAAGCTCATCAAAGACAACATGACGAGAAATAATAATCCGGCGCATGGAGAGGTCCAGGCAGCGATACCCCTTGTGAGCAGAAGGGTACCCTAAGAAGACACAGGCGGCAGAACGTGGCGCAAGCTTATGCGGAGACGTGGCCTGTAGGTTAGGGTAACAGAGACATCTGAAGACGCGTAAGTGCTCATAGGAAGGAGGGCTTTTATACAAGCGGGTATACGGAACCTCATTGCGGATGGAGGAGGAGGGTCGGCGGTTAAGCAAGTATGTGGCGGCTGCGAGGGCCTCGGCCCAGTACTTGGGCGGCATGGACGCATGAATTAGCAAGGTACGCACAGAGTTGTTGAGGGTACGAAGAACACGTTCAGCCTTACCATTCTGTGGTGAAGTGTAAGGACAAGAAAGGTGAAAAACGATGCCGTGGGCAGCAAGGAGATCATCCATGGCATGGTTAACAAATTCTGTCCCATTATCAGCCTGGAGGCATTTAATGGTGGAACTGAACTGTGTGCGAACGTAGGGAATAAAATCAGCAATGTGCTGACGAACCTCAGACTTGTGCTTAAGGGGAAACGTCCAGCAAAAATGAGTGAAATCATCTAGTAAAACCAAGTAATAGGAGCAGCCAGAAATACTAGTAACCGGGGATGTCCAGACATCACAATGAACTATCTCAAAAGGGAAACAGTGTGGGAAGTAGATGAACTAAAGGGTAGATGAGCATGTTTGCCGAGCTGACAGGCATGACAAAGGGTGCGGTCTACTTTATTACAGGAAATCAAATTGTTTTTCTTGAGACTAGCTAAGACTGCTGGACCGGGATGACCAAGGCGACGATGCCACACAGAGGAGGAGGCTGCAAGGAGGGCGCTGATAGTTGACTGGGCGGCTGGTGAGAGAGTGTAGAGGTCGCCCGAGCTATTGCAGCGAAGAATCACGCGCCCCGTCCTGGGTTCCTTGATAGAAAAACCAAAAGCGTCAAATTCGATAGAACCACCACGCGGGTAAACTGACGAACAGATAGTAAATTACGGACTATGGAAGGAGCGACAAGGATGTTGTTCAAGATGAATTTAGCGGAATTGGTGTTAAGGATCGAGGAGCCGCGGGTCGTGACAGGGATACGTGCACCATTGCCTACTATGATCGAAGAATCAGCAACTGGGAGGCGAGAGTGAAGTATGCCTTCAGAGGAGTGCATATGTGTAGAGGCACCAGTATCCATCACCCAGGCGTCGCCTTGCAGCGACATCTGCTGCAGCGCCGCCATGAGGCCCGCCGTGTCGAAGTACTGGGGGCCGCCGGGCTGCTGGTCGCTCACCGCAGTGTGGGCCTGCGGGGTGGACCCGAGAAGGCCCGGACCGCCGCGCTGCTGGCCACCACCTCCACCGCGCCATGCCTGTCCGCCTCCACCAGAGCTGCTGCTGCCGCCGGTTTGCCCCAGCTGCTGGCCCCACGGATTGATGCAAATCCATGGGCCAGTAGGGTTGGGCGCACGGAGCTGCTGCTGCTGCTGATTGCCGCCGCCGCTGCCCTTGCGGAAGTAGGTCTTCTTGCGCTTCTGCTGGCCGCCGCCGACCTGCTGCTTCCCCTGCTGCTGTTGCTGCACCAGGAACTGCTGAGGAGACGATGTGCAGGAGCGGCAGGAGGATCCACAGCCGGAGGACGATGAGGAGGATGTGGAGGGCAGTGGAGTTCACCATCTTGGCCTCCTCAGCCAGCCGCAGTTCCTTGAGTGCAAGCATATCAAGGGCGCCGGCGAAGTCCATGGTGGCGTCACCGGCAATGATGTCGTAGGTGGTGCTGAAACGGGGATTGGCGCCGCGAAGGAGGTTGAGCACCATGGTGGAGTCGTCAACAGGCTTGCCGACTTCACGGAGACGATCAGCCGCCTTCTTCATCTCCTGACCGTAGGCCTCGACGGACAGATCGCCCTGAGACAAGATCATGAAGGCCTGACTCAGGAAGATGGCGCGCGGCGCCTTGTTCGCCTCGAAGCGGGCGGTGATGGCAGCCCAATGCTTGCGTGCCGTTGGGTCGGGCGTCATGCTGAAGTCGTGGACGGCGTCGGAGACGGTGCCATAGATCCAGGAACGGACACAGCAATCCTCCTGGAGCCAAGCCGGCGTGAGGGGATCGGGAGGCGCCGTCCCGTCGATGGGGGACAGCAGCCCGAAGGTGCCACACAGGGCCTCGAAACAGGTCTTCCACTTGGAGAAAGTGTCCGCACGGAGGTCGAGCTTCATGGGAACGTATGACTGCACAGAGATCGTGGCATAGGGAAGCGCCATGGGGAGATCGATCTGTGCAGCAGGGAGGTCGTCGCCGAACAGGAGAGAAGATCCGACGGAGCAATCGGAGTCGCTGTCACCGGCGGAGGAGTCTACGTGGGTGATCGTGAACATGCAGGGGCCTGCACAGCCGGGGGTCGCGGCGCTGGTTGTTGTCGCGCCCTAGGTCGACGTTTGGTGGGTGGAAAGGCAGCGGAAGAGAAGGCACAGAATTAGGGATACCCTGGACTCGTGATACCATGTAGAGAGATAGAATAGGGTGAAACACCACACACCCAACGAGGAGGGTGACCTCTCATATATATAGCCAATGTGGCTTGTAGTACAGTACACAATCTCCTAAACTAGGAAAGGTATGTCCTATACAAGGAAGTGTATATCCTATACAAGGAAGACTATAACTGGCCTATACTAGGCTATGTACGGCTGTACTAGACATATGTATCTAACATCACCAACTTATTTTCACACCATCCTTAGCGTATGTCCCTCATCCCTCATTCAGTGTGGCCCATACACGTCTGATTACTGCATAAAGTTCTAGATAAAGATAATTATAAAGTAGCACGTGTAAATACAGTATCTTTTCATTGTAAGACTTTTATCTACTGATATCAGCTATATTCGTGAGCAAATAGTACTTCCGCCTCCTGGCCCATCTTCACAGAAAATGATATAGTCAGCATATCCAGCTCCTCGGCCATCTTCACAGAACTTCTCCTCTTCAAGGATTTTTCTGTTGAAAATGCCAAAATGGCAATTAAATTAGCCACATACAAATCTGGCCACATAGACGTTTATTGATATTGGTGTCCCAATACATTGAGGTTGTTTTATGTCTGCCAATCTAAAGCCAAGCAGTGCCACCACCCATATTGCGCAATGCAGCTTAGTATCTTCTTGACTAGTTCCAGAATTTGTGTTATACTCGTCCTTCTTTCAGCAAATATTTCTTCAGGTGATCTTTTTTAGTGAATGAAATGCGCTAGGAGTCCTCGAACTTGTCTTGGATTCTCATCTAGGTCCCGGTACTCTGAAATGTTGGTTTTGAGTCTTCTAACTTGTCATGAGTTCTCATCTAGGTCCCGGTGCTGTCAATTTTTGTTTCTGGGTCTTTGAACGTGTCCTAAGTTCTCATGTAGGTCCTAGAATTTGATAAGAAGTCTAACATAGGTCAAAATCACCATCCAAATAGAAAAAAAAACACACATTTTCATATTTTCAAATACAAAAACTTGCAAAAATCAAAATTTCAAAGAACAAAAAACATTTTTTAAATATTAAAAATATGTTTTTATGCAAGTCATGACGCCACCCATCCCGATGATGCCACACATTTTTTTATATTTAACTACACGAGGAATGTATATGTCAGAATACAGAAATAAGATGAAACGTATTTTTAACATTCAAAAATGTTTTTGTTCTTTTGAAGTATTGATTTTACAATTTTTTGTATGTTGGAAATAAAGAAATGTATTTTTTTTCTATTTGAAAGGTGATTTGAACCTAGATGGGACTTCTTAGCAAGTTCTGGGACCTAGATGATAACCCGAGACAAGTTTGAAAACCCAGAAACCAACATTTGAGAGTACCGGGACTTACATGATAACCCAAGACAAGTTCGAGGACGCAGAAACCTACATTTGAGAGTATAGGGACCTAGATGATAACTCGGACAAGTTCGAGGACTCCCGGTGCATTTCACTTTTTTTTAATACTCACATGAAGATATGAACACCTATAGTACCTGCCACAGAACTAACAATGGATGGCGAAAGACATAACGTTGATTGTTATGTTGGTATGCAAGTCCGATATACTTGTGTACTACTACCTCGACAAAGAACTGCTTTCCAATATTAACCCTCGCAATGGGTGAAAGTAATGTTGTCACCTTCTAGTTGGCTTAAACACAAAGAACATTGCTTTTACCTGTAGGCAGTGTGTGACTAGCCAACTACATCTAGATCGATATGAGGCATCCACCGCAACTAGAGAGCAAAGCCTATGATCGAGCGTCTGAAGCTCAGCAAGGCTACCAAAACGATATTACAACTTTGGACCTGACGGCAATCAACACAGCATAAAGAGTGCAATTCCTATATGTACGTCTTACAAGAGCATAAAGAGTACAGATAATTTTGTCACCAAGTTAGCTTACTCGGCAAATTGATTTGAACTTGTGTTTCCTTTTATCACTGAACATACAAGCAGCAAGTTGAGACATGATTAGCAGAACTAGCTGCAGAGTTGGACTTGTAACAAAGATCAAGGGTACAATTTGGCTTATTTACGTGCAGTGAGGTGTTTCTGTTTTCAGACTACAGGTAATGCGAGCCAAACTTGATCACTTGTTAAGATAAGCATCTGAATAACTGACCACTTGCCAATGCAGATGCAAATCCTTGTTATGCCTAATTAGGAACTAATAGTTAAATGTAAATCATATCTTCTGTTGACAATGCCAACAGGTTCCTACGGTCAAAACTTTTCTTTGGTGTTGAAAAAAAGTCAAATGGCCATGAAATTAGCCACATATAAATCTAGCCCTTATATTGAGATAGCTTTATGTCTGCCAATCTATAGCCAAGCAGTGCGCCTTCAAAAAGAAAAAAAAGCCAAGCAGTGCCACCCATATCCCGCCATGCAGCTTGAATAGTTTCAAAATTTGTGTCACACTCATCCTTTCAGCATAAATTTCTTCAGGTGATCTTTTTAAACACTCACATGGAAGATATGAGCGCCTATAGTACCTGACAGAGAACTAACAATGGATGGCAAAAGATATAACGTTGATTGTTATGTTGGTATGCAAGTCCGAGACACTTGTGTACTACTACCTCGACAAAGAACTGCTTTGCGCCATTAACCCTAATGTTGTCACCTTCTAGTTGGCTTAAATGATGGGATACGATCATACGAAGAAACATTGCTGTTGGCAATGTGTGACTAGCCAACTACAACTAGATATGTAGCATCCACCACAACTATAACACTACAGTGTAACACAACAAGGCTACCAAGAAGACATTACAACTTTGGACCTGATGGTAATCAACACAACATAAAGAGTGCAATTCCTGCATGTACGTCGTACAAGAGCATAAAGAATACATATAATTTTGTCACCAAGTTAGTTTACTCTGCAAATTGAATTGAACTTGTGTTCCCATAACATGCAAGCAACAAGTTGAGACATGATTAGCAGAACAAGCTGCAGAGAGTTGGACTTGTAACACAGATCAAGGGTACAATTAGGCTTATTTACATGCAGCGAGGTGTTTCTGTTTTCAAATTACAGATAACTTGAGCCAAACTAGATCGATCACTTGTTTGGATGAGCATCTGAAATAATTGACCACTTGCCAATACAGATGCAAATCCTTGTTATGCCTAATTATGAACTAATATTTCAATGTTAACCATATCTTCATGTTGACAGTGACAGTTAAAACATGGTTGTAAAACCAGAGGGCAATGTTTCCTCGGTGTAGATGATAACAGGCTACCAGTGCACACGATCGAGAAGCTTCCCAACTCCCCAATAAAATGAGATTCCATTAAATCAAGACTGGGAGAGTCAGAACAAAGAGTGGATACCTCAACGATCTTGCCGCTTTGCCAGTCGGGTCGCGTCACCCTCCACAGCTTCAGTCCCACAGTTGGAGTGATAACAAAGCAACCCACCGCGTTCTTGCCCAATTTCCCCAGAGCAACTATCAAAGAACCGAGTGCCTCCTCGCGCGATCCCTCGACAGGCGAGCCTCCCCTCACCGCTTCTCCGGCAAGCATGAGCAGGAAGAAAGGCACGCCGGCATATAATCCAGGCAAGAGTGTGCAGTACAGTTCATGCATTGCTGCTGGCGAACGGCTCGGCATAGGTCCCTGGTGCACAACCAAACGCAAACGGTTTAAGAAGAAAGCAACCATGGCATCAAAATGCGCGGTGGGCATGCTCTGGAGCAGGAATTGTGAAAATGCAGCAACACACATGCTAACACCTATCAGATCAACTCGTGCACAAATTATTTTTTTTTGAGAGTTTCAGGGCTAAAGAGCCCCGTTTAAATTGCATTATACACAGACTAAATTGGATCCAAAAGCTACTAAATCTGGATCTGGCTGACCTTCTCTACGTCGCGGTCGTCTTTATCCACGCGTGTGATGAACAGCATCATGGCGATGACGAAGGCGAAGACGAGGTAAAAGTCACAGAATGAAACGACCTTGGACGCCGCTTCGACCATGAGGCAATCCTCGTTGCCGGCGACGCGCCCGATGCCAACGGCGACCAAGCCCGCGAAGAAGAGCCAGACATTCGCGACGCACAGCAACATGACGGCGTCGGCGGCGGCCGGGGCGAGGCGGCGGCCCGCGAGCGCCAGGGTCTCCGCCATGCTCCGCGTCGCCAGCGCCAGCGGCGAAGGCGCCATCGAAACCCTAGGTCCTCGAAGCTCTTCCTCTCGCTCGAACGAAGTGGGAGGCGGAGTGGGTGGGGAAAGCGGAGCAGAGCAGCGACGAACGCGAGAGTGTTAGGCTGAGTGGGTGGGTAAGTAAAGCGAGCGAACGAACGGCCAGTCGCGCCAGTAGACTGCGTATACGTAAGTTGAGACAGCGACATGCCCTCTTTGTGTATCCAGCTTGCGTCCCTTTTTTTCGGATGAAGCTTCTGTCCTTTCTTTTTTTTCTTTTCGGTTCGATGAAGCTGGGAAAGACATCAATTGACGGGAGAAACGCGGGTCTGAAGATGATTAGATTCCAGGAGTCACATTGAGTGACAAGTTTGCAAACTCAGCTGACCATCAATAATACCCCTACATATATAGAAAAAAGAAAAGGTAGAGGCCTCCCCTACTGTTCCCTCCAAAAGAAAACTCCCCCTACATAAAGGTATTCTAAAGGTCATGTCAAGAAAAAAAAAAACAACAAATTAATACATCTCAAATTCATAATGTTGTATTTTTTTTTTCTTATGGTGGACCGTTGTCGGCAGGACCCAACGATCAACTGTCGTCGCCTCCGTCTCACTGGGGTTGAAATCCATATATGCAACAACCTTGCATCATGCCAAAGACTAGAAGCTGTCTTCGTGCAATGAAATTGTGCGGAGACAAGATTGCAACAGAGGACATCGCTATTCATTGTATGTCACCAACTTATTTTCACACCATCCTTAGCCTACGTCCCTCATTCAGTGTGGCCCATACACATCTCATGACTACATAAAGTTCTAGATGAAGATAATTATAATGCAGCACATATGTAAATACAGTAATTTTTCATTTAAAGACTTTTATCTACTGATATCAGCTATATTCACGAGCAATAAGTACTTCCAGGAATCAATGCTTTGAAACAATCAAAAGAACTAGCAAAAAGCAATCTTTCAGTCTATATCAAAGGATGAAATGACATAACACTCATTGGTTTGGCACGTAACCCTTGACCCAGCTGGCCAGCTCAGCATGATAATGTTAACATTACCGGGTGTCAAACCCATCAGCAGAATGCTCTAGGTGCAGGTAATAAGTAACAGTAACAACAACATCAATCGTGATTCAAAATCGGATTAAGTACACACACCTACTTAGCATATATCAAGGCTTTCTCCTAAATCTTCAAGATTTGGTTTTCTCTTCAAAGAGTACTCTGCTCGGTAATAAGCTTATGACAAGTTTGGAACTTTAAATAGGAGGGACAACACAAAAACAAATATCTCTTGTCACTTCAAGTACTTCCAACGATCATCTTGCAGCAAAAAGTTTGACTTCCTTTACTCCAGTAAGTCCCACATACCAAAATCTGAAAATTAAACAAATATATCAGAGTATTCCACATAGACTTGACAATCAACTGGCACTATTTTTTTTCAGTAATATGTCAGTGGTAACTGCAAAACAAGTAATTGAGTAGTGTAACTTTTTTCGAAAGGAGAGGAGAAATGTTTTTTTTCTCAAAACAAGGATTATCCAACTCCTTCCAGAGGAGAAATGTTGAACTTAAATTTCATTGAGGGATGGTGAAAAACTTAAAGGGGTGGTGACATTTACAAATTTCTACACGATGCTGCAGAAGATCACCATTAAACTTGAAGCATGCATCGGGCACCCTTTTGCAACGATTCATACCGCAGGTAAAACAAGATCATACATGAAAAAACAAAGTGCCTTTTTTGTTTCAAAGGTTTGAAGATGAACATGAAAAGATGCAAGAGGAAAAAAAAGAGAATGTGTACTTGATGTGGCACAGAACACTTGCTCCTTTCCTTTTATATATCCGACGTCATTCATTTTCTGGTCCTTGAGACACAAATGTACCACTAACTTTGATTATCGTTATATAAAAATATTTGAAAAATCACTTTTAAAAGTCCGATGCACAAATTCTGGGACCTATAATAATGCCAAAATAAACCTTTTTTACTTGAAGTTCCTGAAATATCTTGATTCAAGAAGTATAATTAAAAGCATGTGGAGAAATTTGTACTAAGTTTCTTCAGTTTTTTTTAGCCATGTAAACATGTTTTGATGGGTAAAGTGAACAGAGAACCACATGACAGGACAAATAATAATGCCAGAAATGGAACTGATATATTAAAAGAAGTGAAATTACTATATTTAAAATAAAAATATGACCAGCAGGTGCAAACAGATGAGAGCGAGTGTCTTATGTAGAATCAGTGACCCTAATAATTATATTTACAGATGGACTAAAAATGCTAAATTTGAAAATTGCAAAGAGAGTAAACTAGCCATGGTGCTTGAGAACGTATCCTAGATGATCTATATAGCACTTTCCTACTGGGATCTCGAATGATTAACAACGAAAGCAATTTGTGAAAGAAAGAAACACATATTTAAATAAGGACATCATTTTGTGCAATATGAACTGGAGAACATGTTCGTACTTTGAAGGAATAAACATATCAATTAAGATGCAAACAAAATGATGGGAGAGGATAATATAAGTTGAAATTAATGCTACATGCAACCATGTCACTGCAGCAGGACTAGAAGCACTACATGGATTAACCTTAGATCCAGAGGGCTAAAATGCAGTGGCATCACATCACATGCAAGTTGAGAGGTGGCTAATAAGGAGTGGAGATGGGCCTGTTCTACTACCATATCAATATTTCGACATATTGAATCATTAAACACAAAAATCATTAGTTTCATGACAACGAACAGAACAGGGAACAAAAAGCCGATGCGAACATGTTGCCAATTATATCATGCTGATGAAATTTTGCTTTACAGTTAATTCATTGGAGAAATTGTCAGTGACAGCATATTTTCCTACAAAATTTTACTTGAAAACAATTTTCATCTCAGCAGAACATTTCTTCTTACGATCTCACTAGCTGCCTAGTAACAGAAATCCTGGGGACGAGTAAACCAAATGGTTAGTACCTAATTTCTAACACAAATGGTTTACTCCTAAGTACATAACCATTCATGATCCTGTGGTGGTCGAGCTGATTGGTCAAGTGCGACATAGAAGATGGATGTTAATGCCAGTGTTCTCAAGAGAGCTGATTGCGCGCAACCAGCCATACGAGCAGGTTTTCTATTTCGGAATAATGATTGTAGCACTACCAAAGTGCCATGTTTTAAAAGGCCCATAGTGAACCAAAAACCCGGCTTCTCATAGTAGCAGAGATTATGCAGCACATATACACAAGTATGTCCAAACTAAAGGGTGGATAACTCGGATCAATTTAGTGGGAGGACATAAAGAAATCCAGAATAATTCAAAACCTAGCACTTTGGAAACTTTCTATATGAATTCTAGAGTCTAGTTACAGCCTCAGTAATTGCATCATTGGCCCAGCCACAACGAACACGACATAAATTTCCTAGGCACTGAACATTCCAAAATATTGGTGATTTCAACACTTCTATAACCAGATAGTCTTGTAAATAGTTCTAATTAGGATATCAACTGTTCAGAATTACAGTTTCTTCAATCCTTTCATGTACGTAACTCTAATCTTTTAGTTATTAAAATATAGGGGTGGACTGGAGCCAGAGGACTTGTTTGCTTAACATTACTGTCAACAGCGAAAAAAAGTTTTTTTTAATCAAAGGTTCCCCTGTTTTGTTCCTCAGAATTACCATCCACCGGCACATCCGCAACATCATCCAGTACAAGTTCATCATCCAGAACAGAGTGCACAGTCAACATGTGAAACATGAATGGGAAACACTGTATAAATGCAAAAGATTCACACAAACACAGGGACAGGTTCGGCAAAAGGAAATGGTTGATTTTTTGGCATGTAAACACAAGGATACCTTGATTGTGCTCCTGACTCAGCGTATGCATTTCATAGTCCTGCACATCATCCGAGTCAAAGTGGGGAAAACGAGGAGGCAGAGCATTGCATCCACACCCAAGTCCCCCACAGCACTGATGAGACATCCTTTGCGAGCAGGCGAGCTCTCCTTCGCCATATCGCCAAGAAACGTGAGCACCATGAATGGCACGGAGGCGAACACTCCAATCACCAAACGGTTACGCAGCGTTTCCCGCAGTACCGCTCCGATGCTCTTGGGACTGGGAGCAGGCGCCGGCATGGCCTGATGCACCACAAATTGCAATTAAACTGCTGAAGAACGCACCACCTAAAGAGCACGAACGATTCCAAAGTGCATCGCAACACGTTCGCGCATATACTACTAGTATATAAACTACACATGTGCATCGGTGTATAAAAGGCATCAATTTTGGATGGTACCTTCTCTGTCTTTGAGCAGTAGGCCGCCTCGAATGATGAAGATTAGCACGGCCACGGGGCAGGGGAACACGAAGCAGAGGAAGGCGACGCGGCGGACCTCGGACGCCGCCGCCACCACGCGGCAGCCCTCGCCGCAGACGAGGCGCCCGACGTTTGAGGCTGCCGCGGCCAAGTAGGTGAGCCACAAGCTTGCGAGACACAAGCAGATGACGGCGTCGGCGGCGGCGGCGGCCAGGGAGAAGCGGGTGCGGGCCAGCGGCGCCGGCTTCGGAGGCAAGGGGTCCCTTGCGACGGCCATGGAGCGCGGCGGAAACCCTACGCTCGCGAAGCTTCCGCTCTCTCTCCGAGACAGCAGGTGCGGCGGAGTGGGATTAGTGACGAACAGGGGAGGGGGTTCTGTGGTGGAGCTGTCGGATCCTCACCCTGTTTAGCGGAAACAGAGGAGACTTTTATGTGTATGCCATTAAAAAAGATGGTCGTGACTTACATGCCATTCAAAAGTTCGTTAGCACCTGTATGCTATCGGCCTAAATTTTATTGTCCCACAAGCTATTCCGTTCACAAACTGGTAATCTTCCACCGTTAAAGCGCACTGACAGGTAGGACCGGCATAAGAAAAGTCTATTTTACCCCTGTGCATTCATGCTCTATTTTGCAGGGACGTTCTGTGCATGCATTGAACACTACCACAAATTTGACATCTAAAAAAAATAATCAATAGATATTTTCAACATGTTCACGAAGACCACAAATTCATCATCTAAAAAAAATCAATACAGGTATAACGGAGACCAGATTTCATCTCACAAAAAATTAACAAACACCATTTATATACAGACTCTCGAGACCACGATTTTCATCTAAAAAAAATAAACATTGGTAATATGATCCTGTTTGTAGGGGATTCCTGACCCTTGCCAAACCCTACAAGAACAGGTTCGATCAGGTAAACTAACCACAAACCTGTAGCTAGAACCACCCTTAGCACAAACTTCTGCTACACCTTCAGGGGAGCTTGTAATCACTTTAATGTCAAGTTGTAACTATCTTCCCTCAACTTCTGCAGAATATGAGGTATAATCTTTCCTTCAAACTTCATAGCTACCTTCTTTCTATTATTCCACTTGATCAAGATCTTCTGTCTTATGGTGTCCATCAGGTCATCCAGGTTCTTTGCCTTGTCACCCTTTATCCAATTATTGAATGACTCAGCCAAATTATTAGTCACATAATCCACCTTTGATAATGTCCCAAACTGGCTCCTAGTCCAAAGTTTTGTGTGTGTTATTTGCAGATATTTCATTGCCTCTGGTTTGGCTGCAGCCATTGCTTGATAATGCTTCTCAAACATATATGGGCTCCATCAATATGCAGAAGCCCACAAGTGATCTTTAAAAACCTTCCCATTGTACCTCTTTTTGAAATTCTGTACTAGATGCCACATACACTCTCTATGTTCAGCATATGGAAAAACTGTACTAACCCCATGCATCACTGCCTGGCCACAATCTGTGCAGATTGTCAACCCCTCTGGGGTGCCTATTGCTTCCTTCAATCTCTCCATGAACCACACCCAATTCTCATTGGTTTCTGAGTCAATTACACCTACAGCTACAGGATACATCCAGTTGTGCCCATCTACAGCACAAGCAATGCACAACTGTCCCCTGAACCTTCCAGTTAAAAATGTACTATCCACTGCAAGATATGGTCTGCAACCTCTGAGGAAACCATCAACACATGGTTTCAATGCAAAGAATAACCTATTGAACCTTATCTTATTGTTGATGGTATGGTGATCAATGACAAGAAATGATCCTGGACTAGTTTCCTCTAACTGAGACTTCAACCTATACAAGTTATGAAAACTTTCGTTCCAAGGCCCATAAAGCTGATCCATGGCAAGATTTTTACCTCTGTACACTCTTCTGTAGGGCACTAGGATTTTGTGTTCGTCCTTCAACCTCCTTTGCAATTCTGTGGCTCGCAGAGTACCATCTTCCTTAAGCCAATCAACCACCTGTTGGCACACCCAAAACTGTGTTACCCCTACACAGATTCTAGCCCTCCTAGTGCTCTGACAATCATGAGGGTATGGGTTTCTCTTCACCTGCAAAACAATAAAAAATATACTTATTAAAAGACAACAAATTTCATAATGCATAGACAATGGATTGTACTAACAGATTACCTTAACTGTGACATCATCCTTCAAAGTTGAGACATGAATCCTCCAAAGGCAGCCCTCACTTTTGAATGCACAGTTCACCCTATACCTCCCTGTATCACTTTTTTCAATGTTATAATTGAACTCATGTTTGACAGAATGAGAAGCTAAAGCAATCTTAAAAGCATCCATATTTGAATATACAGTCCCAACTGTCATAGGAGGGTCCTTCTTGTCATAATCAGCATCAGGCATTCGTTCAGGCTCTCTATCTTTAACCATGTCATCTATGTCCCTAACTTCTGTTTCATCATCAGACAAGATTCAGATTCATCATCTGTTTCAGAGCATGTTCCAGCACTAGATCCCCCATCATGCATTTGGTTGTTGCCACCTTGACAATGAGGAATGGGAGTGGTGGACAGTGGATGTTGGGGACCAAGCTCAATATACAACCCTTCCTCATCAACACCCACATACTCATTCATTGGGTTTGGGTTAACCAGGCAATCAGTTTCATCAGGTTGAGTGTGTGTGGCATGGCTAGGTTCTGCTAAGCTTGGACAAGCAACTGAAGGGGTCACTGGGGGTTCAACAGAAGGGACAACAGTACCAAAGTCCCAATCAGGAATTGCAGGAGGCTCAATACTAGGGCTATGATAAGCAAATGTCAAGAAACAACACTTGGTAGCCTTATGTTTTTCAAACATTTCAACCAAATCTTGGTCGGAGCAGACTTGGATGTTCATCTTACTATCCATGCAGAAGTAAAAGAGTCTCACTATGTCACCGTAATCACAAGGATACTTGTCAACAACACCATCAACCAAGTCTCTGAAATTAGTTACATCCGCGTCCACAACTTTGTCCAACGAATACCAACGACCACGACAATTGGGAGCAACAATCCGAATTTCTAAGTTGAAGCTAGTTTGTGCGTCCATTCTACAGATAAACAAGGAGCAGATCTAAGACATCAACTTCAATTTCTGTGACCTAAGACCAAGCAATGTAGGGGGAAAGTGCATCACTCACCCTTCTGGAAGCCAATCCGGTCGATCCCCTGCGCCCTTGTTCGCCGCCATGCCGCCGGAGCTCACAGGGGCCTCCCGCGCCTCCGGCCGGCCGCAGCCGCTCCTGGCCGCAAGCCGCCCGCCCGCAACCGCTCCCAGGCGCGCCCGGCCACCCGCGACGCCCAGCCGCCCCTGGCCGCAAGCCGCCCGCCCGCAGCCGCTTCCAGGCACGCCCGGCCACCCGCGCCGCCCAGCCTCCCCTTGGCCGCACGCTGCCCTCCCTCAGCCGCTCCCAGGCGCTCCCGGCCACCCTCGCCTCCCACCTCCCCTCATCGCCCATCCTGCCCTCCCTCTACGCCCAGCCGCCCCTGCCGCAACGCCCAGCAGCCTCGTCCTTTGGGGCCCACGCCGCCGCAGCTAGGGTTTGGGAACGGGAGTCGCCACCGAGACGAAGCAGGCACCGTCGCCAGGGGATAAGGAGCGCTCGGGTAGGGAGAGCGCTATCGGGACCGGTTGGTTCATAACAGAAGGGCATTTAGGTCATTTTCTTGGGCGGGCCCACCTGTAAGTAGGCTTAAACGGTGAAAATTAGACGGAACTGAGACGGAATGGCGTGTGGGTTAAAAAAGTTTAGATGGATGGCATCAAGGTGTATAGTAACTTTTGAATGGCATGTAGGTCACGACCATCTTTTTTAATGGCATACAGGTAAAAGTCTCAAAACGGAGCGTGCCCGAAGTGATTAAGCGAACTTTGGCTAGCTGCACCCAACAGATTGTACCTAGCTAGTGATTTTTACAAATTTCCTCCGTTTCAACCTAATGAAATGAAAGAATGATTTCACCGGAGATTTTTAACGACAAAGGCTCTTAAAAGGGCTTGTTGTAAAAGTGTATGAAATTGAGGTCCTAAGGTTTTTGAGGTGATGGGCTCCTCGGGCCCACGTAGGCAATCAAACCGTAGTAGGTTTAAAATGGAGCAAGAGCGCCAAAACTTAAAGTGGTATGTGGGTGTTGTGCAGCGCTCAAAAAGAAAAATGGTGAGTGTTGTGCAGTGTTGGTAGCCGGGGGGTGGGGGGTTTGGATCCAGTGGGCAAGAGTGATTGCCATCGGATGAGTTTGAGCAGCTTAAGATGATTGATCGAATGAAGTTGACTTTTTAGTAATTTCAAATTTGGCATTCCAATGTAGTTACATGTTTGATTGAACTTTTTACATCTTATTCGCACTTACATCATATTTGACTGCTTTGTATCCGTTTGCCAACCCATATATTTTAAGGGTTTATTGAATTTTTTGACATCATATTTTTCCTTTACAGCACATTTTGCCGTCGTATTTGTGTTTGCGGCAGCTAGTGAGAGATCAATAAATATGTCATCAATTTGCATTTCTACTCTGTGATAATTTTCCATATCGGCTTGAGGCTTTTGATCACTCATTGCCTCTTTAATAGCCTCCAATAATGTTAGACATTCGGCCACTGTTAATTGCCATGTCACCCTAACTACATTTCGGAATTATCTATTCCAAATGAGAACATTTTGAGAGATGAACTTTCTTTCAAATCCCAGAAGCTTCCAAATTGAACTTTTTTTGTTATTGGAGTTTCCAATATTGAATGATAATATTTTCAAGTTGGCTGTCAAAAACTTAGAAAGGTGGTTCACTAGCGAAAGTGACATTGCACAATTGTTAGCTAGCAATGCTGGCAGTACAATGCATCTGCAGATCATCTCAAAACGACCAACTGTGTCGGGAATCAACGCTTTGAAACAATCAAAAGAACTAGCAAGAAATCTTTCAATCTTTATCAAAGGATCAAATGACATAAAACTCGTTGGTTCGGCACGTAACCCTTGACCCAGCTCAGTATGATAATGTTAACATCAACGGCTGTTAATAAACCCATCAGCAAAATGTTCTAGGTGCAGGTGATAAGTAACAGTAACAACAACATAATCTGTGATTCAAAATCGGACCAAGTACATCCTACTAAGCATCAAGGCTTTTTGAAGGAGCCATTTCTCCTAAATTTTGTTTTCTCAGCAAAGAAGAGTACTACATCTGTTCCGCATTAAGCTTATGACAAGTCTGGAACTTTAAATAGGAGAGACAACACAAAAACAAACATCTCTGGTCACTTGAAGTACTTCCAGCGATCATCTTGCAGAAAAAAGTTTGACTTCCGTTACTCCAGTAAGTCCCTACCAACATCTGAAATTAAAACGAATAAATCAGTATTCAACAGACTTGACAACCAACTGTCACTAATTTTTTTTCAGAAATATATCACTGGTCACTGCAAAACAGATACTCATTGAGTGATGAGTAGTATCACTTTATTTTTTCGAAACAAGGATTACCCAACTCCATCCAGAGGAGAAATATTGAACTCAAACTTCACTGAGGTATGGTGAAAAACTTTTAGGGGTCTGAAATTTACAAATTCTACATGATGCTGCAGAAGTCACCATTAAACTTGAAGCATGCATGGGGCACCCTTTTGCAATGATCTCGTACCGGCAGGTAGAACAAGATCATACATGAAAAACCAAAGTGCATTCTGGGTGCTTGGGTGCTGTGGCGTCACCGAAATGACTGTGTGTTCAATGGAGCTTCACCAAGTCTCCCTGCTGCCTTATCTCTTAGCAGAAAATGAAGCATGGCTTTGGAGTATGGCTGGAGCCAAGGGTCTCTCCCTGCTGGCCGGCCCTCAGCCTTTGTAGCTGTTGGTTTTTCTGGTCGGGTTGTTTGTTCTAGTAATAGGTGCGAATGTACTTCTAAGTTTGTGTGGGGTGTGTGTGTGTGTTCTGTAAACTTCTTCTTCTATTAATGCAATGATACACAGCTCTCCTGCGTGTTCGAGGGAAAAAAAAAGAGCGTGTGTACTTGATGTGGCACAGACCACTTGCTCCTATTCTTTTATATATCCAACGTCATTCATTTTCTGGTCTTTGAGACACAAACTTTGATTTTTCATCAGTATATACTAATATTTGCAAAAACACTTTTGAAAGTCCAGACACGCAGATTCTTGGACCTAAAATGGTGCCAAAATAAACCTTTTCACTTGAAGTTCCTGAAATTCTTGATTAAAGAAGTATAGTTAAAAGCATGTGAAGAAAATTGTATGAAGTTTCTTCAGGTTTTTGTAGCCCTGTCTAAACATGTTTTAATAGGTAAAGTGAACTGAGAACCACAGGACAGAACAAATAATAATGCCAGAAATGGAACTGGTACAGTGGTATATTAAAAATCGTAAAATGACTATATTTGTAAACATTTAAATGGTAAAAGATGACCAGCAGGTGTAACAGATGAAAGAGCGTATCTTATGTAGAATCAACCACCCTAATAATTTTATTTTTGGATGAACGGAAGTGCTAAATTTGAAAATTCCAAAAAGAGCAGACCATGGTGCTTGAGAATGTATCCCAGATGATGTCGAATGATTTTAACAACGAAAGCAATTTGTGAAACAAAGAAACAAATATTTGAGTAAGGACAATCCTGTACATTATGAACTGGAGAACATGTTCGTAATTTGAAGGAACAAACATGTCAATTGTCAAAATAACATCAAGGTGCAGGCTACTTTAAACAAAATGATGGGAGAGGATAAAACTGAGCCAGAAGAAATTAATATAATATAAGTTGAAATTAATGCTGCATGCAACCATGTCACTGCAGCAGGACTAGAAGACACAACATGAAACCTCAGATCTGGAGGGATAAAATGCAGTGGCATAACACCACATGAAAGTTGACAGGTGGCTAATAAGGAGTAGAGATGGGCCTGTTCAACTATAATGTTAATCTTTGGACATATTGAATCATAAGTTCATGACGATGAACAGAACAGGGCACAAAAAGGAAATGCAAAGATGTTGCCGATTATTTCATGCTGATGAAATTTGGCTTTACAGTGAGTTCAATGGAGGACAGTATATTTTCCTACAAAATTTTACTTGAAAACAATTTTCATCTCAGTAGAGCATTTCTTCTTACGATCTCACTAACAGCCTAGTAACAAAAATTGGAAGGGTGAACCAAATAGTTAGTGCATGTTTTCTAACACAAAGGAATCTAAGTATTTAACCATTTTGCTGATTCCTTTGGTCCAGTGAGCTGATTGGTCAAGTACCACATAGAAGGTGGTTGTTAATGCTAGCGGTCTCAAGAGAGTACCAGTAGGTTTTATATTTCAGAATAATGATGGAAGCACTACTAAATTGCCCTGTTATTAAAAGGCCTATACTGAACAAAAACAGGTTTCGCATAGTAGAAAAGACTATACGTAGGGATGTAAATGGGTACCCAATGGGTACTAGTGGGTCACCATCTTAGTTCATTTGCATGATGAGTTTGTGAAGGTGGGATGCTTTTATAGTTCATTTGAGATAAGTTTTGGGTCGACCCATGACCCAACATCTGGAAAACTTGCATCTCTAACTCGGATCAATTTAGTGGGAGAACATGAAGTCCCTAATAATTTGAAACCTAGCACTTTGGAATCTAGGGATACACGCATGGTCTCGATGAAGATGTATGCAATGATATCAGAGTTACAAAAGAGGTGTTTATGACAATTTTCAATATGAAATCAAAAGCCTTGTTACAGCCTGAGAAAGTTGCACCATTGGCCAGCCACAACAAACAGGACATAAATTTTCTAGGCACAGAACTTTCTAAAATATTGATGATTTGAACACTTCTAGACCAGTTGGTCCGATAAGCAAATAATTGATTTGATGGACCACTCACATTCTCCATATTAGAAACCAGGGATGATGGCATCGTGTAAAACACATCTAATTAGGACAATTAACTGTTCAGAATAACAGTTTCTTCAATTCTTCATGTACATAACTCTAACCTTTCTGTTAAAACATAAGGGTGGAGCCAGAGGACTTGTTTGCTTAACATTACTGTCAACAGCAAAAAAACATTTTTTAATCAAAGGTTTCCCTGTTTTATTCTTCAGAATTAAACGAGTTCACAGGTTCAGTACCATCCAGTGGCACATCCGGAGCATAATCCAGTTCAAGTTCATCATCAAGAACAGAGTGCACATTCAACAGGTGAAAAATGCATGGGAAACACTACATAAATGCATAAGATTCACACAAACGCAGGGACATGATACGGCAAAAGGAAATGGTTGATTTGGCATATAAATTAATACAAGGTTACCTTGATTGTGCTCCCGCCTCAGCGTAGGTATTTCATCGTCCTCCACATCATCCCAGTCACAGTGGGAATAACCAAGAAGCAGAACATTGCATCTACACCCAAGCCCCCCACAGCACTGATGAGATATCCTTTGCCAGCAGGCGAGCTCATCTTCGCCATCTCGCCAAGAAACACGAGCACCATGAATGGCACAGAGGCGAGCACTCCAAACACGGTACGGTTGCGAAGACTTTCCCTGAATGCCGCTCCGAGGCTCTTGGAAGCAGGCGCCTGCATGGCCTGATGCACAACAATATGCAATTAAACCGCTGAAGAACGCACCTAAGGAGCACGAACGAGCGCAAAACAGCACGCCCTTGAACTGGAATTATCCAGCGCAACGCATTCGCACTTACTAGTATGAACTAAACACACCCCCTTTTTTTTTGAAAAAAAAGGTAAAAAACTAAACACACCCAGGCCAATCGGGGTCCAAAAGGCAATTAAACTGCTGAAGAAGAAGAATGCGCCTACGAACATAATAAACGAGAGAAAAAGGAATGCTTTGGAGCTGAAATTGTGAACTAAACATGCGCAATCGGGCCCAAAAGGTGCCATTTTTCGTTGTACCTTCTCTGTCGCTGCGCAGTAGTCCGCCAGGCGATTGAAGTAGAGTAGCATGGCGACGGGGCTGGGGAACACAAGGCAGAGCAAGGCGACGCGGCGGACCTCGGACGCCGCGGCCACCACGCGGCAGCCCTCGCCGCAGACGATGCGCCCGATGTCCACGGCGGCCATGGACAAGTAGGTGAGCCACATGCTTGCGAGCCACAGGGAGATGACGGCGTCGGTGGCGGCGGCGGCGGCCAGGGCGAGGCGAGTGCGTGCCAGCGGCGCCGGCTTCGGTGGTGAGTGGGTCTTTGCGACAGCCATGGGAGCGCGGCGGAAACCCTACGCTCGCGAAGCTTCCGCTCTCTCGGACAACAGGTGGTGCGGCGGAGGGGAGTGGAGTAGCCGAGTGGGTGGGATTAGCGGCGAACAGGGGAGGGGGTTCTGCGGTGGATTAAGCGGAGATTGTTAGCTGCACCCGACTGATTGTACCCAGCTAATGATTTTTACAAATTCCCTGCTTCGATCCAAGGAAATTAAAGAATTATTTTTTAAATAAAAAAATTTAAAGAATGATACCCGGACCCCCTCGAAAAGGAGTAGAAGGATCGAGCAATCACCAGAGATCCTCAAAGTGGTGGTAAGTTGTAATCCTCAAACGGAAAAGTATGTAGCTTAGTGGTTAAAAGATCCTCAGTAGTATCTCAGCTCCTGGGTTCATTTCTCGTGAGAGCAAGTTTTCAGTCTATGAAGATGCTTGTGCGATGTAAGTGTCTAAGTTATACTGTGTTATCGAAAAAGAATATTGTAATTACTCAAATGCATGAGATGCCACCAAGGTTTCAGTCCCAATGGGCTCCCAAGGGCCACGTTGGTTGCCGGCGGGCAATGAGGGTGCGGGTTTAAAGTGCAGCGATGGCGCCAAAACTAAAGGCGGTAGGTGGACACTCTCACGTGTTGGCGGTATGAGTGGTCGTTGAATAAAATTTAAGTGGATTAAGATTACTAACAGAATGAAGTGGACTTTTCAGTCGTTTCAAATTTGGCATCCTCGTATATTTAAGCATGTGATTGAATTTTTTTTTTTACACATCATTCGCATTTACATCACATTTAGCCGTCAGTATTAGTTTTGCCGCCGCATATATTTTTACCGTTTGTTGTATTTGTTTGGCAGCAGCCAGTGATGGATCAATATATCCTCGATTTTGCATTTCTAGTTAGTGCTAATTGTGCATGTCGGTTCGAGGCTCTTAATCACTCGTCGCCTCTCTATATAGCCTCCAATCATGTGAGACATAGGCCACTATCAGTTGTCATGTGACTCATGTCACCCAATTCTCAGTTCCAAAATGAGAACATTTTCACAGATGAACTATTCAATCCCAAAAGCTTTCTCGGTTTTTTTCCTGTCGTCCAACTGAAAACTTTAGCCTGACAGTCACTCCTGAAATCAATTTGACACCCATATAAAATGTTGACTCTGGGTCCGAATGGTTTCCAGATTGATTGCGGAAAGATGCGGGTTATCCACTGATGGAGGTTGCCACGAGAAACTGTTTACAAGCAATGTGTGCAGTGCGCGGCTGTAATCAAATCCTTGCAGGGCATTGCGTAACCCATCGACTAAATAAGAGAAACCACTTCAAAAAAAAAAAAACTAAATAAGAGAAACCCTCTATTGATGGGAATGAATACTTCAAATCAAACAATATGGGGAAAACAAGTGATGGTTCATCTTTACCAGAGTATCAGATAATCCAAACCTTGCTGACCCAGCATATGACCCAGCTCGGCATATAACGCAATCAAATCCATGAATGTATGCTAGAAATGACAGCAGATAGTTGCAATAGCAGGTCAGTAGCCACAGCAAATTCAACCGTCTTTAGGCTGAAGCCTGAACCTTCACAGTTTGGTCTAAAGCGCAAGGGCATAATTAGTTACAGTACCAAGGCTGAAGCTTGAGAGGAGCACTAAGCTTGAGTCTTCGCAGTTTTTGGTTTCTAACAATGATCGTTAAGATCTGTCTACTCTTTTAGAAATCATGATACGTCTGCAATGATAAAGAGAAAAAGCACAAAAGGAAACAGCTCCGATCACTTCAAAGATTCCTGTGCTAATTTTGCAGCAAAAGAAACCTGATCTCCTTCACTCCAGTAGGTCAGAAAACCCAAAACCTGAAATTTGCATAGAATATATCAGTATTCCATAAAGCAAATTGCACACCACCGGGCACTTAATAGCAGTATAGCGAATATATAATAGAAAAGGAAGCGATTTATCAACTGTAACAGCAAATCAAGTAAGGGAGTATCATGCAAGGTGCCTTAATTTGGAAGGCAAATCCAGCAGCTATTTGGTTTAAGGACGAGGCGAAATGCTAACTAATTTTCAGATTAGCGGCGCCATAACAAAATTGTATACAAATATACAAATGATCATCAATCTATTTGTAGCAGTTTGCGGACACTAACAGATAAAAACCAATACATCAAGCATGAATGACCAAGTATATCTTTGTTTGAAAGGCTTGATGATACACAAGAAAAGATGCAAGTCTACTTGGAAATGTACTTCAAAACAACGCTTTGCACGTTGGTCCTGCCATTCTATTTTTTTGCAATCATCGAATTTTGGATGTCTTCAAGAGATAATTTTGATCACTAATATCTACTTATTTGAATCAATACATACCTATTAAAGTAAACTTCTGCAAACGTACTAAATACAAATACGGTAACATAATATTTGTACAACCAATGCTGATGATATCTATTAGTGGCCAAACTTCCAATAGCATGACAGTCTGCCATTCTTCAGACTTGGAGTGACCCAGGTGCCTAAATAATAAAAAAGCATGCGGATAAACTAGATTGAAGAATGCCTAGGTCACAACATTTCCAATTCTCCTATCTGAAGATGTTTTATAAGCCTCAATTGAATCTGGGACCATTTCATGGGATCAGTACTAAAGGGGAGAACTGGAAATGCTACATCCAGAGATATGGTACAAAAAAGTGTCAAAAAAACATAACAGTGGTCGAACACAATCCTATGGACCATCAACAAGATTGTTTAGAGACTCTTGTAACAGAAAATTCTTGTTGAGTCAGAGTAAAATTGTAAAAATGCAAAAAGAAATCTCAGACTACGACAATATATATGCTCAAATGAACTTATATTGTCCCAGCATCATGAAAGAAAAAAAGAATGCAGTGAAATAGAACACACTATACAAGTAGTTAAGTAGCTAAAGACAAACCAGAGTTAGCTAGAGTCCATTATACTACCATATATCGATAATATTGACATTCTTGTTGAGTCAATAATTTTCCTAGATATCGAATTGACATTCTATCTTTTTATGTTCACTGAGACATAGAAAAAAAGGAATCATGTTGATAGATAATAAATATAACTAAGTAAACGAAGAAGACAAGAAAAGATCTCAACAGCCTAGCTAGGAACTCAGCCTATTGGAAAGTAGGGATGTATCTCCTAGGTTTATTGGAAGATATTTACTCACAATCTGCTACCAACACTTCAAAGTCATGTGCAACCTTAATAGAAGATCATTTGAGCATTTCTAGTCTAATATTACCAAATCTGATAGGCATTGTTCCATTGTACAAAACAAACTAGTAGCATCTCAGTTAGGATAACTAATTGCTTCGACACCATGTAATAGAGCTCACAATGTCAATACCACGTTTGCGTTACAGATGCACATGAAGAAGCTCACAAATACAGAAAACTTCTGGCACACAAGACTTGAAAGGTACCTTGACTCACTGCCGCATCCTCCACGACCTCCAAATCCTCAATGCTGAAACGGGAACGATAATGAAGCAGTACAGAACCTCCGCACCCAGAGCTCCCACGTCACTAATAGCTGAACCAACTCTTTCGCGGCGCGACCCCTTGACGGGAGGTAACCCCCTCAGCAACTCACCAACAAGCATGAGAATGAGCAAAGCAAATGAAGCAATGACAGCACGCACGACAGTATCCTGGAGGAGTTCCCGTGCAACGTCTGTGAAGCTCTTCTCGGTAGGCACCTGCTCAATGTCACCCTGCTGCAAAGCCAAAATGCAATTAATGTTTGAGAAAACACTGGAACTAACACCAAATTTGGTATTTCGAAAAAAAAAACACACCAAATTTTGTTAAGGATGTGCTTCGGCGCTCCGAATCGAGAGGATGCATCAATAATTGTTAAATTCATCAGAGCCAGTAAGTAACGGAGTCTAAAGGGGACGAAAGTGTCCTGTACCTCCTCCGCCACGGTGGTCGAGCATGCCATCCGTATTCCCAGCAGCGCCAAGCCGACGGGGCACGCGAGCGACACGGTCACGGCGGCGCTCTGGATGACCATCGAGGCCGCGGCGACCAGGGGGCTGCCCTCGCCGCAGGCACGGCGCCCGACGACAGAGAGGGCCGCGCCCGCGCCGACGAGCCACAGGCCTGCCAAGAACAGGCACGCGACGGCGCCCGTAACGGCGTCGGCGGCAGCCCGCACGAGGTGGCGGCGCGCCAGCGAGGCCGCGATGTTCCGCGACGCCGGCGGCGGCGGCGGAGGCGGCGAGGGCACCATCCCGTCGGCGACGGCCATCGGAGCTGGGGAGACTTGGTTCTCGAAGCTTCTTCGCTCGCTCGATGCGGAGGCGGGCGGAGTGGTTGGTGGGGAAAGTGAAGTGAGACTGTGAGGGCGACGAACGCTAGCAGAGTTTAACAAAATGGTCGGATTAGCGGAAACGGGGAGTGCCTGATTCCGAGCAGAGATTAATGTGCCTGATTCAATTTTGCTACTTTTTTTCTTTAATAAAGAATTGGTAAAAGGATAAATATTGTGCCCGTGGATAAAAGCTGCTGAATATAAGAGTTTTTTCTTAGCAAAATTGCTATAAATTGCTCAATTTGAATTGAGAAATATTTATTTTGAAAGTTCAGTTTTCAAATTGAAAATGTTCAGTTAAAGCTCAAATTCCTTGATTTGGAAGTTGTTTCTAGTTGAGAGTGAACTTCAGGTTCATGATTTCTTCCAAACAGATGTCAATTCCCAGTTGACAAGACTCAATTGAAAGTTCATTCTCCGGCCTAAAGTGTATCCATTTGAAAGTTAAGAGTTCCTTTCTAGAAAATTTAAGATTGTTTGCAAATACTCTCTTCATGATAGGGACAAAATACAAAAGCATCGAGAGCAGGTCCAAATTATCCAGTTAAAAAAGGAATTGTGTCAGGCATCAAAATTTGAAGCCAACCGAATATGGCATAATGATAGTGATCTTTTTTCAGTTTCGAACAATGCATCATCAAAGAACAAACTGATGTCCATGACAAAACCCCTAAACCGGCAAATCGTTGTTTATGAAACGTTATAGGTGCTGGTAGGTATGTAACAGCAACATCAACCATGCTAATCCGTTCAAAAGAAGAACTATTTTAGTATTGTCGGCAAGTAAGAAAAAGGGCCATTTACCAAACTTAGTTGAGTTCCGATTGCCTTTTAGCCTTAACTCAGTGACTTCTTTTCAAAATTGAGCATCAGAGCTACTCTGTTGTAAGCTTTTGACAAGCTCAGAACTACAACTTGAAGACAGCACAAACGGGAAAAGAAAAAAAAAGTTCCATCGCTCCAACATTTCATTTGTACCGATCGATCAGCATCTTGGAGCAACAAAATTTGAGTCATGACCTTCTCCACTCCAGAAAGCCACATATCCCAGAAGCTGAAACTGTTAGGGTAGGAATATGTCAATATTCCACACAGCAATTGGTACCTCAAAGATACAATTTATTCTAGAAATATACCGATTCTAACAACAAATAAGTAGCTGATAAGCTTCATTGATCACGCTTCCTAAACTTTGAAGGCAAATCCAAACTTGCCAAAAAAAAAGATGTTCGCTTAAAAATATACTTGAAAAGTTACAAAAGCATACAAGAAACAAGGTCCACAACGAAATATATTTACATATGGAGGGTAAAAAACCCAAGTGATTGACTTAAAATCAGCCTTCTTATATAGTTGTTACAAGAGTTGTTACAACTTAACAAACAAATAAGTGCCAACCTTTTTGAACTTAATTTAGGGCATATTACATATTGCTATTACAAAGAACTAGAAATGTTATACACTCGAAACCATTTCAGATTAAATTGACCAACTTATCAGTCTTTCCCAAGAAATACACGCATATCAATAATGCCTATTGGCAGCATCTTGGTATCCACATCAAACAAAATGGTGAAAGTAGGAATAGCAATCTTTTTTTTTTACAGAAGCATAAAATGGTGAAAGTAGGGAACTAATTGAAGACAAAAGGTGGCTTACATTAAAACATCAATAACAGGACACGCACTTCACAGTAGCTTTATGTAAACAAGAGCAAAGAGCACAAAGACACATGAAAACATTTATTACATGACAGGATTAATGGTATTCCAGTCCATCCATAAATACACTTGGAATCAACAATTTTTTTTAATTTAGCGCATATTACGGATTTTTATTACAAAGAACTACAAGCGTTATCTACTGGAACTCATTTTCACATCAAATTAACAAAATTATCGGTCTTTCGAAATGCATATCGAACCCCTGACGACAGCATCCTGCTATCGACTTGAAACAAAATGGTGAAAGCTGGATTAGCACTTCACACAGGTCAGAGATTAATTGAGGACAAAAGGTGCCACACGTTATATTCATATAAACCATACGAAAGCTTCTCTTTCATGCAATAAGAAGAATAGAATAGCTTTATCATGTGAAAAATAAAGAGTACTAAGATACATGAAAAACATTTATTTCAGGACAGACTAAACGTATTCTCGCCCATTCATATACACATTTAATTAAATCAACATATTTCTTGCACGACAAATGGAAAGGAAAACTGGAAAAGGTACTCGTTTCACCCAAAAAAAAAAGGGAAAGGAAAAGGTACTCTGCATAGGAGGAGGCCTTTTCATCCAATTCTAAGGAACTAATTATGAAGGGCGTTAGCCAATGTTGAATAGAGTCTACCACGGAATCCAGACCAGCAATATCCATTGAGTTACCAAATAATGTACCTGCCTCAACTAGAACGTGCGTGACCTTTGTCTAGATCACAATGACCATTTTACCAGAGAAACTCAGCTCAACTGTCATTGTTTGGTTATGCATCACAGATATTTCAATAAATTGATCGGTGCCAGACCTAAAATTGCATGGATATCTATAGCAGAGCTAAATCTTAAAAGGAATGGAACGAATGAGCATTACCACATCAAGAAGATGACTGTTTTCCCCTGCTCGTTACCCTCCAGTCCTCCACAGCCTTGAAACCAAATTGGGGTAGACGACCAAAATCAGCATTTTAGAACCACCCAGCGTCCCAATGTCAACCATGAGACCACCAACGCTTCAATTATACTACCTATTGGCAGCACCTTAGCATCCACTTCAACAAAATGGTGAAAGCAGGAATAGCATTTCACAGAGGCAGGGAACTAATTGAAGACAAAAGGTGGCACACATTAAAACATCTATTACAGGAGAAGCACTTCACAGTAGCTTTATGTAAACAAGAGCAAGTAGTACTAAGACACATGAAACCTTTTATTACATGTCAGGATTAATGGTATGCCAGTCCATCCATACACTTGGAAATCAACATTTTTATAAAAAATAGTGCATATTATGGATTGTTATTACAAGGAACTACAAGTATCTACTGGACCTCATTTTCATATCAAATTGACAACTTATCGGTCTCTAGCTTTCGATATGCATATCAACAACACCTGAAGGCAGCATGTTGCTATTCAGTTCAAACAAAATGGTGAAAGCTGGATTAGCACTTCACATAGGCCAGAATTAATGGAAGACAAAAGGTGGCACATGTTAAATTCATATAAACCATACTAAAGCTCCTCTTTCATGCAATAAGAAGAATAATATAGCTTTTACGTGAAAAGCAAAGAGTGCTAAGATACATGAAAAGCATTTATTACAGGACAGAAGTAAATGTAATCTCGTCCATCCTTACATACATTTAAAATCAACATCTTTCTTGCATGACAAATGGAAAGAAAAAGATAGTCTAGGTTGAACATCTTTCTTTAATGACATCCATACACATTTATTACTAACTAGCATTTTATCCGTGCGTTGCTACGGGATTCGATTTTTGCTAGATAATAATGGTGATTGGCAAAGCGCCCCAATAAAACTCATCAATTAACAATCATATCTATAGATTTGTATTTCAACAAAAAAAATATATATTGAGTATTTTTTATATCCATTTTTTTATTTCTTTATAAAAAGTTCAGTTAAATCAAAAAATACGCAGTCAAACATTGAGTGGAATACTTTGCGTATAAATATCCGCAATTGATGTACGCCATGCAAGTTGATTAAATTGTTTCCATAAATTTATTTGATAGGCGAAGTCCTGTTCACGTAAGAAGAACAAAAAACGAAAAAGGAACAAAGTTGCAGCCGTAGGGATTTGTTTCCATAATTTATTTGATAGGCGAAGTCCTGTTCACGTAAAAGGAAAAAAAACGAAAAGGAAAAAAAGTTGCAGCCGTAGGGATTTGTTTCCATAAATTTATTTGATAGGCGAAGTCCTGTTCACGTAAAAGGAAAAAAAAAACGAAAAGGAAAAAAGTTGCAGCCGTAGGGATTCGATCCTGGGAGTACTGCTAGCAAACACTAAGGCCCCCTTTGGATTGAAGGAATAGCAAAGGAATTTTGGAGGATAGGATTTGTATAGGATTTTTCCCTACACAGTCCTTTGGCTCACAGGAAATCCAAAGGAATGTTTCCATAGGAATCGGTTCCTGAGCTCAATTTCGTAGGAAACGAAGCAAGAGGTCGGACCTCTTTTTATTTTCCTGGCGCGAAACGGAATCACTCCCGCACTATGTTGGCGCGTCCAGCTCGTCGCTTCGCGGCACCAAAAAACGGAAAATAAAAGAATCCATCCCCTTCCTCTCTCACAAGCAGAAAAACGCGTCCCTCCTCCTTCGTCGCCGGCCGCGTGAGCTAGTCCCAGACAATCGACGTGCAGATCATCCGTGACTTCAAGCCGTCCTGGCAAGTAATTTTTTCAATTCCCCATCTTGCAAGTCTCAAATCTCGAAATTTATTTACTCCCCTTTCCTCTCTGTTTGTCCAGCGGTGAAGCTATGATTAATTAGATCAGATCTTAGTTTCTTTATTCCCCTTTCCTCTCTGTTGGTCCAGCGGTGAAGCTATGAATTAATTAGATCAGATCTTAGTCTATGGTGCAAAGTTCTTTTACTTCAGCATGTAATTTCGGCTCTTTTTTTCTTGATCTGGATCTGAGTGTAGGGAGGTCATGCCGGGCAGAGGTCCTCCTGTGATGAATGTGGCTGTTCAACGGGATTCATCTGATGGGCGAGGGCATAACCATCTATCACAAGGTCTTGCCAATGTTGACAATGAGAATGTGACTACCGAGGCTAGCCATGAAACAGGTAATGCTTCTAATTTCAGTCACACGTGTACGTTACATCAATTTTTTAGTTGCACAATGCAAATGAAAATAATTTTGCAAACCTTTGTTAAATGCATCTGATGCAGGAGCCACTCGTAAGAGAGCCAAATGGAATCATGAGAGAAAGTTGTTTCTTATTGGTCTTCTCAAAGATTATGACCTTCCAGGTTTTCGAACACATAATGCTTGGAGTAAGGAGGCATGGACAAATATTGTTTCACGGCTGAATGCGAAGTTTGGTACTTCGTATTCTCTCAATCAAGCCAAACACGAGATGCACCTGAAAGTTTAGATGTGTGCATTGGTTTCTTACTAGATGATGGCTGTGATGAACCTCCTATGGTAGGAAGAACAAAAAATACAAACTCATCTTCACTTTCCGATCGTCGCCGATAGTTTGGATCCATAAAAGAAACAAGGACAAAATAAGTAGAAAAACACTCGGATGTGCTGCTAGCTTGATTTTTGAACTTCTACAGCCTGACGTGATAGCAGAAACCAATCCTTACATATATGAAAAAAAAACATAGATAAATATAGGAAAGTTCTGTAACTAACCAAATGAAGTGGCGTGCCTCTGCTTGTTGAGTGAGAAAACGAACGTACTTGAAAGTGCTATGGAGAATACAAAGAGCAAAGAGGCTACAACATGCACGGGTGCTTTATAAAGCCATGCAACGGCTAGCTGCTGCAGCTCGTACACAACGGCTAGCTGCTTGCAGCTCGTACACAACGGCTAGTGAGTCAAATTCAAAAGGAGAGCAAGCTACAGGTTCCTTTGTTTTTCCTATGATGCTACCAAAGGCCTTCTCATCTCAAATTCCTATGTTTTCAATTCCCATGGGATTCCAAAAGCATACCATCTCAATTCCTGTGTTTTTCCTATTCCTGTGTTTTTCCTATCCTGCGTTCCCAAGAGGGCCTAAACTTTACCACCAGGCCACACTTGCAGTTGTGAATAAGGGCGATTCTATTGCTATAAGACGTAATAAAGAGAACTCGGATCAGGACTATTTGAATTTGAATTTGACATAGAATAGGATGGTCTGAAACTGAAATATCCGACTGCAAATTGTGGCTGACGACTTTTTTGAGACTTATTAAGTAGTACAGATTATGAAGAGCGTTAGCCTAGGTTGAACAGAGTCTACCACGGAATCCAGACCAACAGTAGCCATTAAGTTCCAAATTAAATAATGTATCTTTGTTTAGATCACACCATCATTTATCAGAGAAACTCAGCTCAACTGTCATTTTTTTTTGGTTATGCATCACACATAATTCAATAAGTTGATCAGTGCCAGGCCCAAAAATGCATGGATGTCTATAACAGAATTAAATCTTAAAAGGAATGGAAAGGATTGAGCATTACCACATCGAGAAGATGACCGTTTGCCCCTGCTCATCACTCTCCAGTCCTCCACAGCCTTGAAACCAAATTAGGGTAGACGACCAAACCAGCACTGTAGAACCACCCAGCGTCCCAATGTCAACCATGAGACCACCAACGCTTCCCTCATGAGATCCTCCATCCGTCGTACAGCCAGCATCCATCAGACAGCCAACGTTGGGCACTAACCCGAATCTGGTAACCTTAAGGGGACGTCCCCCCCTTTTATTGAACGGCAACGGAGATCCCAGGCGCTTGTAGGGCTGGACGAAAAGCTCGTGGCTCGTTAGCTCGGCTCGACTCGCGACTGGCTCGGCTCGGCTCGGCTCGGCTCGTTCACTTTTCTAACGAGCCGAGCCAAGTTTCCAGCTCGTTATATTTAACGAGCTAGCTCGAGCTGGCTCGCGAGCCAGCCGAGCCCATCAGGAAAAGGAAGAGGCTTGCCTAGTGGAGCTCCGTAAGGTTGCCGGTGCCTCCTTCCCCCATCGCAGCACTCCCCTCTCCCTTCCCCTTCCCCTCCGTCACCGACGTTGTAGCCATCAACACCAAAGCTCATGGTGAGCATGAGCTCGTTGTCCTCACCGCTCTTCCCATACGATGGCGACGGCAAAAGAGGACCGAGTCAAGATCCAAACCGCAGATAGACGGTGCAATGCGCGGTAGTCGGCAGCTCAAGCCGGGCGATGCCACCATCTTCTACCTCACCAGTGGTGCCGCCCCTCCACCTCCTCATCTCACACGGTGGCGCCGGCTCCCCCTCCACTGTTCCTCCACGTCACCGGCCTCACCAGCCCCTCCCCTTCCGGCTGCGACCACCTCCGCGACGTCGGCCTCCGCCTCCTCGCCCGACGTGCCATGATGCGCAAGAGCGTGAAGATGTACCAGATTTCGTGATCATTGTCTTCTTCTCGAAGTCGCAGCTGGAGTGCTCGAAGCGAGCGATGATGAGAGCCAGCTCGTTAAGCTCGTAACGAGCCGAGCCGAGCCAGCATTCCAGCTCGTTATCCTAACGAGCCGAGCCGAGCTAGCTCGTTATCCTAACAAGCTGGCTCGGTAGTCCAACCCTAGGCGCTTGGAGATCCGCAAAAGACGTCACGGTGGAACCGAGGTCGATTCAGATAGGGGGGCAAATGATCAGCCTGTTCGCTTGGCCTTCTGCTTATCAGCCACTACAGTGTTCGAAGTTATTTCTTCTGCAGCCGCTACAGTAAAATGGCTGCAAAATAGCCTGCCGAACAGGCTGGATGTCCTACGTGGCTTTGCGTTAATTACGCGGGAATCTAGAATTCAAAAATCAATTTCCGCCGGACACACATAAACGACTGACACATCAACACCTCGCGTCCTTCAATCACTGAAAAAGCACTGTATTGCATCAGGGATCAGAAGACGACCGGCGACGGTGCACAAGGAAGATTGCTGGGGAAGATTGAAAGGAAGCTGAAGCAAGCTGCAGATTTTTTGCAGCGAACCAATACAACCATTTTTTCTTTGGTGATACTGGACGCATTTTTTTTCCAAGGAATTCCTTCTACCAGTGAAGTTTCAGTAGCCATTGCCTTGGCTACAGCTGAAAAAAACTGGCTAGTATCATTGCGCGCCCACCCCCCCCCCCCCCCCCCCCCCCCCCCCCCCCCCCCCCCCCCCCAAAATCAAATATGACACCAACTTTCACGCTATCAGCAACGGTATACCTTGCAAGGTAAAAACAAAGTTCACTACTAAAACGGAATTGTGCTCATTGCACATATTACACGAACTGACGGTTCTAAACTAAAAAACATACATACATTACCATAGAAATAAACCAAGTCCAACATCTAATACTGGTTGACTGCCACTACATCATTGAGTCCAAGCCTGATATGTCCAATGCTACAACCTGCCACTACATCATTGAGTCCTGCTTATACTCAGCCTGTTCGGCTGCCCATTTCGCAGTCAGCTTCTTTGCAGCAGCTACAGTGTTCCAGTTATTTCTTCAACAGCCGCTACAGTGTTCGCAGTTATTTTTTCAGCAGCCGCTACAGTGTTATCAGCCTGCCGAACAGGCTCACTATGCACTTAAACAACAGTTGCCTTTATTGACACAACCTATCAATATACTCAACAGATAATCAACTAAAAGCACAATACAGGTGGTAGCTCCCCACAGTTGTCCAATAACTGAGTAGACTCGTGCAGCATCAGTGCAGCAATGACATCTGCGCCAACCTGAAAATTTTACATAAGGATCAGTACATTATCGCATCAGCTCTGCTCAATTAGCAACTGCAAGAGAATACAGCTACAAACCTGCTGCAAGTCCAGGTCAACTTCGCGACCATTAAATGAACGACAAAATGATGCAACCAATACCCCTGAACGGTTCCTAATGAGCCAAAACGCATAACAACCAGTCACAAAATAATAGTTGTAACTACATGTCTTTTTTCTTTACATCTAAACACAACATATTTAACTGAAGGAACTACACTACAGGGGAGGTTACCTCAGCACCCGTTCCAACGATGAACGTAAATGTTCAACTGATGCTCCTAGCCAGTCATGATGCCAACATCCAAAGTATTTCCGTGCAGCAAGCGCCATTCCCCTCTTCAGAAGCGTGACAACATATTCATGAGTCGGGTCTACTTTCTCCCCGGTACCACCAATACCACATGGGTCATACACTACAATACAATGATCTTCCATCCGCCAGGCATAACAAACCCAACGGTGAACCAATAGCAGAGGAAAGAATATCTGTGAAGAAATCAAAAACAGACCAATACTTACTATCAACAGAATCAAATTACAACAACATAGTAAAAAAATTGCCACCAAGATAGCAAAAACATAAAACATAGTCACAGGGGAACGGACTAACCATCTGGCAAAACTGAACATCGTACATCAAGTGAGAACCCGTCAACTGGGCACGGATGGAAATTTCAAAGCATCGTGGCCAGCCAGCGATTAAAAGAGCCTGGCAAAATAAATAATCAGCCATATAATATTTCAAGTGCAACAGCATGTGAAAGCACCTAAACACACATATGCAGACCATAGTGTCACAAAAAAAAAAATCCAAAACTGTGGCATACTAACCAAGAAATCACATTCCACAAAATGACGCCACCTCGGCGCATCAAGCGAGCCATACAATGAATCATCAATTTGCCTGAACCTCCTCAGCAGAACATCAAACATATCCATCTCAAGTTCAGCTCCACCCAAGAACTGTAACCTTGCATCATTAGGCTTCACTTCTAGAACCTTCGGGGAGTAGTGTGCATACCATGGCCTGTTATAGCAAGCAAGAAAAGAGGCCAGACAATATATATTACACACTGCAAAATGATAATCTGGTTGTAAAGAAGTACTGACAAGAATAGAGGATTTCGTATGCGGTAACAAGTACATACAAGTGTGTGTTATCCATTTCAGGCATCTGCTCCAGAATCTTTAATTTACGGAGCAGGCTGTCTTGATCAAATGAGGATGAGAATCCTAAATCCCAGGGGGACTGAACCTTGTGGTGCCGAAACAAAACAGGGCACATAGCTCGAGTGCCAACATGATCTGCCACATGGAACTCTTTGTTAAGGTCAAACAACCTAGTCTTCTTATGCTTACGTGACAACAGATACACACGGGCCATCACTTTAGAAACGATTGCCTCAACACGTGCACCACAATTTGATTCTTCACATAAAAGGTCGTCAATGTGACCGCAGCGAACAACACTGCCGATGTCCATCTTCCTTCTCTCAACAAATTCCACCGCAAGCGGGTCATGCAACTGAAATTGTCTACTAATATCCAAAGTTTCAGATCCTACAGAATATACAGGTACACTGTCGAAAGACCCCACATCATGAGTAGAATGCTCAAATCCAGATAGCACGCAACTCTCATCTGAGCAGCTTTCATTTTCAGGGGCGCCCGTATCAGGTGTCCGACAGAATGATTGACCTTAAAATAAGAAAATATACAAACTATGAGTTTCTACTCATACCAAACACGTTGCACATATAACCAATGGAAAAAACATAGGGGATCCCACTAATACCTAGCATCCAAAATGTGCTGTCATAGTCCAAACGATAGTTAAATCCTTCAAGGAAAGGAAGGATTATGCTTGCGACAGCAAGCTCATGCCTCATAGTGACTTCACTAATCTGCCTCCTATGCTCAGCGAGTGCACGATACACTGGGCCAGCAACCTAATCAACAAACAAAATACATAAACTGAAAATAAATAAACATGAACCCATTTTGATCCAAAAACAAAATAGAACTATTCCAATACAAATAATCATACCTCCGTCGGTATACACAGTTGTCTAGTCATCAGCACCGCATCATCCCACATAGCACTTTTCTCATCATTGAGTTCAGCTACATTAGCAGAGCACAGCTCAGATGCCTAACTATAACATACCTCTTTAGGAGACCGCAGCTGCAACATGAAAATATGAGGAAAGTTTAACCAACAAACTATAAAAGATTTATCAACCACTGAATGAACTAAAAATGGTGTGATACCAGAATACCCAAGGCAGGATATTCCCTACACATACCTGGGACATGCCATAAACAACACCCAGTCTGCCACTATCATATATGTTGCTGTCAGCATCAATCATGTAACGTATCCTATCCGTTGAGAAGCTCCGAATTCTGGGTTGGATGCTGTGACTTGTGTTCCATATACCAAGGTCCATACTGTCAAGATAAATAACCTATTACCCAAAAAACAAAAGATTCAATTTTAGATATGAAAGTAACAAAAAAAGACTATCATATATACAGTGGAACAAAAAACACAAAGATTCAATTTTATATAAAAGCTGCAGCTCAGTGTTTTTCGGGTACCTGCAGGAACAACGAGCAACCAGTGAGATTGGACACGCGAACCTTCCGCATAATATCAGTCTTCAGCTTCCCCACAGCCTCCACAAGCCGCTGTATAACATATGAACCCCAATCATACATCTTGATATCATCAGGATCAGTCAGTGCATCCCAATACTCGGCGGTCACATAGTCATGCTTAGCACAAGGCGCCAACAAACACGACATAACAAATATAACAAAAGCAACCTTGAAAGTGTCTTCCTCCATTTTAGACATTGGACCAGTGTATACTCGGTCAAGGATTTCCTGTATAACCTTTATGCTCCTCTGCTCTTTCGCATCAATTCCTGGAAAGTTTTTCAGCAGAGAGACCTTTCGCTCCTTCCTGGCATTCCGACGATCAAGCACTCTTTTCCAATCGCAAGGAATTCCGAAAATTTTGCCAACATCCTCCTTGCAGAATGGAACTCTCTTCCCCTCACCAAGCAAAATAGTTTGAGACACCTCATCCACGTTCCTCATTAACCAAACAGTGAACTTCCTGTTAAGAGTCTTCAGTGGTGGCAAATGAAGCAACCCACCAAATCCTATTTCCTTCACAAATTGCCTTTTCCTGTCATCAAACCTAGAAATCACATCATGTACAGAGCGAACTGCACACCGAGAAATTACTGCTTGCGATTCAGCTCGGCTGCAATCACTTGGTTCGACATTGGAAGAAGATTCACCATTGCTGTGTTCTAGATCTATATTATTCAACCATTCTGCACCAGTGTGGTGCCCATTTTCGACGCATTGAGCCATCTGCAGATTTGTAGACTACAAATTCATCAAACTAAGATTCATTGCATCCTAAAAGGGGCAAAAGGCGATGACAACTACTACAACACCGAAAAAATCATTCTACGGGCGAAACGGGATAAAAATGGAACACGAAACCAAAACGGCGTAGCCTAATCAAGCAAACTGTGCACATGTAGAAGGTGAAAAAAAGGCAAACAACCTCCAACTGAGTTGCGGCGGCACCACTCGGAAACCAAGCACAAGCGATCGATACGATTTCCTTCCGTCGCCAGAACGGCAACGAACCCTATACCAAGGTTGAAGACGACATGAATGGGGGCTAGGGAAGATGGGAGCAACTGAAGAGTGTGAATCGTGACGCGATCGATATAGTTAAAAATGCCGGAAAAACTGACCAAAGATAGACGCGGATGACCATTGCGACATGAGGCACCGACGGAGGGGGAAAATATATTATCCGGCCCAGTGATAGATCACATCAGCAACGAAGAGAAGTCAACAAAAAGGGTACCGCATGTGGGGCCCGTCACCTTCAACTTGTTTAGGGCTGGTTTGGATCAAAGGAATTCTGGAGGAATTTCAAAGGAACTCAGTTCCTATGTTCTGCTGACGTCATAGGACGTTTGGAACGGAGGAATTAAGATTTCCTTTCCTCTGGAACTGCTCCCTTTCCAACACAAAACGCAGGAAAGAAACCATCCACCGAAAGCTCATGGATTTATTCCTTCATGAAGTACGACGCAGCTACGTGCGGACGGGAGCATGGATGCGCCATCGTTGATGAACTACCAGCAGTTTCTTCTCTGCTACGGTCACATCCTTGGTACTAATGATGTGTTAACTCCTATAATTGCTCCTGATGATGTGTTAACTCCTATAATTGCTCAAAGCTTTTATTTAGTTCCACTAACATTTTCGTTCGTGTGTTTTTATTCCTTCATTCCAAATGTACTAAGTTCTTCATTCCTCTGTTTTGGATTCCTGTGGTTTTCAGCCTTCTCCAATTCCTGTGTTTTCTCCATTCCTACATTTCTTCCTATTCCTCTGTTTTTCATTCATCCGTTCCAAACAAGCCCTTAGTGGATTAATAGACGAATTTACTACCTCTCCGTCCCACGTAGGCTTTCTCGTGCACGAATCTTGAAACATACGGTTACTTTCCGCGTTGGCCACCAGGAAGAAGAACCCCATGCAGATGACAGCTGCAAGCACCACAACTTTCCTCTGCAGCACTGCTGCAACAACTGTGAGACTACACAATGTAGTCCTGGAGCATGTGACACTTCCTTGCTGTCGCTCGGGTACTATCAATTCAGACGGAGCGCCCAATCAGAACCGAACAGGCAAACAATACATATGGATACAAGTAATTCTTCTCCAAATCAACAAGCGCACAAAAATTGGAGACTGGAGTAAGGTAATTTATGGAGATTTAACACAAGACGCGTTCCGATGAAAGGGCAAAAGCTTCAGAAGATTACCTTCGTGGCCTCCGTGGCGGCCGAACAGAACCAGAGCGAAGGGGGCGAGCAGCAAGCCGAGGAACATGGCGACGCGCTGGAACGCGGCCGCCGAGTCGGCCACGGCGGAGCCGCGCCCGAGGATGGTGGGGAAGAAGCACAAGCAGCCCGCCCAGATGGCCCCGAAATGAAGGTATATCACGGCGTTGGCGGCCGCGCGAACCGGCGGGACCCAGCGTGCCAGCGCCGCCCCCAAAACCTCCGCCGGCGTCGGTGGCACCTCCTCCGCGGCGGCGGCGGCGGCCATAGGAATCCTAGCTAGGCGGAGCGCTTGGGTAAGCTGAGGCTGAGGCTTTCAATCTTCGGGACAGGGGCGAGACGAACTGGGGAGAGCCGGAGACGGGCCTGCGGGGATTTGCCGATAAAAAAATGAGCTAAATTGGTAAGTCCACCGGTGACGTAAAAGAAAAGCAATTTTGCTTTGCAACAAACTTTTATCGATGACGGTCAGGTACGCACAGGTGGCTAATTAGAGTGGATGGATAAGTGACGGTGTGAAGGCAGTAGTCAAATTATGAGATTCTCGCCTATTGGTGTTGACACAATACGCAGTCGCTAGGAAAAATTTATCAGCAACACAAAATTTCAAGTTATATCTTCACTCACAACCTATCAGGACTAGCCTATTGCATCATATCTTCACCTAATTGAACATTTTTGTTACGCGACAAAGAACATTATGAAGATTGATAATGATCACATAATATTAGCTTTAATTTCCCGTCACAGTATGTGACTATATGTCAGGAAATGGCAAATATACATATTGTAAATTTGTAGTGCTGTTTGGCCTCTGGCGTCCCCCATTTTCTGAAGGTGTCCATTTTTTCGGCCCCGGCAACAAGCGGAACGGCTCACAGCTGTGTACCGCATCGCACGCACGCAACCCAAGAAAGACCCCTCGGCTTCCTCCGTACGCCCCCGCCTCACCACTTCACCAGCCCATCACCCCGCCTCCTCTGCTCGCCACCCACAGATTCCATCGGAAATCTTCTGGAACCACCCCCAGCGTCTGCGCTCCCATCCCATGGCGAACACCGAGGCAACCAAGGCTCCACCCCAGGGGTCGCCGCCGGCGAGGAGGAGTAGGGGCGCCGCGGCGGCTCTGCGCGGGCTCGTCGCCCGGGCCGCTGACGCCGTCGTCTGCTGCTCCGTGGGCGCGCTGTGGACGGCCAACGCCGCTTGCGCCGCCCTCATCGCCGCGCGCCGGGCCTTCGGCGACGACTCCCTCACCGCGGCCGTCGCGAAGGAGCTCTTCGTGGCGTCCCTGGCTGCGATGGTGCTGCTCGTGCACCCAGCCATCCTGATACAGAACTGGCGCAGCCGCAAGGGCGGTGAGGTAATTGCTTTGCTTCTCCCCAAATGGTTCCTGCAATTCGTCGCTCACGAGCATTTCTGAGGCTTGGGCGTGTGGATTTTGTGGGGTTTTGGTGCGCAACGGTGCTTGCTGCAGGTTGGTGAGGCCGGAGGGGAGGCCACGAGACCCGCGGCGCAGGGGCGTGTTCCTGAGAGCGCCGGAGCACGCACCTGCCTGAACGGATTCTGCGGCCCCGTCGCCGCGCGTATCTTCCGCGTGCTCTGGGTGTTCATGGCCCTGGCTCTGGTGATACGGATGCTTGAGCCGGCACAGGGGTCATGTGCAGCGAAGGTTGCTTCCGTGCTCCGCGACATAGGATGCTTCCTTCACACCAGAGGCGGACCCACCAATATGGCGAGGTATGGCGGCCGCCATACCTAACTCCGGCGCCAAACTCCTCCTACCCCTCCTCAAATCTGTACCCCAGCCAGTCTCCAGCTCGAATTTTCGCCATGGATGGGGAGCTCTGTTCTGTTCGTCGCTTTTCAGAGGAGGAAGAAAGACCAGCTGAAGTTATGGGTCTTGTAGGCCACTTAGTGGGCTTTTGTTTTGTTGCTTGGACCAGAGGAGGAAGAAAGGCCCAACTGAGGAACGCCAGCCCAGAAAAATCCCGCCATCGTTTGCCCAGTCGTTCCAGACGCCGGCTGCTCGCCTGCTCCGTTCCAAAATTGGGTGTTTTGGGAGCATCGGCCAATGCTTCAAGCCTTCAACTCCAGGGAAGAAGCGATTCAAAAGCAGGGATAAATACAAATGCATGGTGGTTTGATCATTCATTTAGCAAATTGAGCCGACAAATGGTTGACTCTTTGGGCAGCCCAATCCCCAATCCGAAAATGCAACAGAAACACAAGGTGTTGACTCTGTGCCATCTACAGGTAGTTGATGCACAAGATGAAGAAGTTATTAAGGTCCTCGTGCCCGAAGTTCATGTTGTTTCTGATCCTGGACTTCTGATATCAATTGAGCGATTTCATTCAAACATTAGAGATGACCTGATGTATGTTCAAATACTATTTTTTTTTCCTTTGAAAGGTACACCTTGCTTCGTCTCCTTACTTTTAATTTACCGGCATGGACGCATGGTTCATTTTTTGGGTTCGATCAACTTTATGTGGCGACTTCGCCATACCAAGAAAATTTCCCTGGGTCCGCCACTGCTTCACACTGTGATGTACTGCTCCATCGTCGTCTCGAACTACGTGACCGGACTGAAGCGCGGGAGGGCCAAGCAGGAATGACATCTTGATGCATGAAGGATTCGAGGTGTGTGCGTCTCCACTCTCCACTCGGTGATATCACCACCGCGTTATTAATACGGACTTGTTTGTTAATAATGTCTCTTGCTTGTTGTTGTTTGATGCATTTGACCGACTTTTCTTGGCCGATCGAGACTGGTTACAATTTGTGTTTGATGTAACACACTAACATGGCCAGACTTATATGCTTTCAATAAAAGCAGGAAAATTTTCTACCGTTAAAAAAAAAAACATGGCCAGACTCCAGAGATGTCTCCTCTTGGGCGCCATGAATAATGTTTGGGTTTCAATCCATATATCTGGTCCTCTACTGTGGAAGTTCAGTGTGGAGCTGCTTTGGAACTAATTTGGCCTATGCTCTGCATAATTTCAGTGTTTTCCGCTCCAATTTTTTCTAGATTTTCTGTGTAATGCTGTGCACTCTAGAAGACCCCGCAGTAAGAAACTATTACTGTAAATTTTCATTTGCTCTGTTTACTATGTCAATATGTCATCGTCGTGGTTGATTAGATAGGTGGCCCAATTAACATGATGGAAAAACTTTTTGGTTATCAGCTATACTCGGTACAAATTCATTAGTTAATCTTTCCAGTACGATCAGTGTGTTAATACTATTTTGATAGCAGTGATTGATTTGCCTATTTGCACCCACCAGTTCTCACGAAAAATACACAGTTCTGTTCTTCGAGTTGCATTCAAGTAGTACACAGTTTTGATGAAATATATTTCTGTTTAAAAAGTAACGTATTATAGAGATTACAAATTCCTTAAGTTATACTTTGCATAGTTTCATCCATGGCCGTTTGGTTGTTGCATATCACAACCTGCATAAATTCTGTCAAGTAACTCAAGTTGACATGGATGCAAAGATTTTGTGATGTCTTTTTGATCGTATTGCTTAGTACGTAGGAAATACACTTAGCAGTAAACAGCCAAGCTGTAATACTTACCTTTACAGAGTCGGGGACAATGTTTTTGCTCAGTGCTGCTAGAATTTTGTTTTTGATATGCAATCCCTCTGCTTGCAAGGAAAGATGGGCTCAACAACCTTTCTAATGAGTAATGCACGCGCTAGTGTTTTTCTTTGCGATTAAAGGTTGGTTTTCACTAATGTCCCTTTTGGTGTGTGTACCGAGTCAGGGACATTCTGCCCGTCTGCCAATACAGAGTCACAGACAATGTTTTTTTAGTCATTGCTGCTAGGCTGCTAGCTTTTCTTGCTTTGATATGCAATCCCTCTGCTTGCAAGAAAAGTTGCTGCTCTTTGCACCGAATGCATGTGCTAGTTTTCTTGACATAATCTTGTAAGGTTTATTTTCCGTACTTTTGTTGGTGTGTAATACTATTTTTCTCCTACTAACGGAAAAATTGAATCCTAATTACGTTATTTGTTGTTTTGCATCCCCCTCCCTTTCATTTATTTAATTGACAGGGCCATCACTTAGTCGCTTGACCACTTTTTTCTGCTACTCAGATTACTTGATCGAAAGACTATCACTTGTAGTCCCCTTGTCACCTGAGTTTGGGTAATAGTGCCATTAAGTGGGATATATGCATGGACTATGTTTGAAAACAACTTAACTGGCAGTTTCTTACAGTTCCAGGGGTGCAAGCCCTCTAGTTTCTTACCTGACATTCTCGGCCGCACCTCTTGTGCGTTTCTGAAAAATGCACGATACATTTTGATATTTCCTCTAAAAAATGAAGAAAGAAATAGTTTGCTGTGACAAGTATTTGATGACATGGCATGCTTCCCTGACCTTTGGTTAGGCAACTGTTGTGGTGAGCAATTATTATTCTTGCTGACACGTGTCCTGATAGTATATTATTTCTGTGGATTGGTAGTTTGTCATGATGTTGATTGAATCAACCCTGTAAGTTATTTTGTTTTTCGTTTTAAAGTGGATGCTATAGCAACCAATGTGTACCTGTTTTAATTGGTTATTCAAGATAGCAGTATAACATTTGTTGAATCTATTAATATATATCAAACTTCCGCAATTGGCCAGTACTACATGGTAGGTTATTCTAGCCATGTTGATGCCTGATTTACTTTGTTTCTTGGATTTATGATAAGCTGAGCCTACTCAGCCCAGTACCACTGATTTTGTTACCACTGCAAAGGCCGAGTTAGCTGCATCCAGCTGGTGCTTTGATTTTTGCTTTGATTTTTATCACTGTACGCCATTTCAGATATTTAGTATAAGGTAGTTAATGTCCCTTTTTTCCCCGCTAAGTTGGCTTTTTATACATTATTATCAACCTGAGCTTGGCCACTGTACTGGTTATTTTGACATACTACCACCATTCTTAAAAAGCTAGCGTCGCTTAGCTTAAATTGAGCTAAGTAACATCAACATTTTAGAAAGCGAGGGAGTATTTGTTCTCCATGTTTGTGTATACTTTGCATATAAACATCTAGACTTGGAATGGACGAAATAGTTACGAAATGTGTGGCTAAATCCTCTGCAAGGTTTCAGTGGGGACATATCTCTCACAAAATTAATAAAGGTCATACACTCAATATATTACCCCATTGTCCATTGTTAAGCAGTAATTTGGTGAAGTATTGTGTCAAATCATCATAATCGAGGTGCCCAGATTGTTTAGCACTTCATATTGGGTACAATTATGATTTGTTCAACATTTCCTGCGCTGAGTCTTCCTTGGGTTACTGGGTGCTAAGCACATTTATGATTCGTTTACCATTTCCTGTGCTGAAGTGTTCCTTGGGTTATAACCATGCAGGCCTGCCTTGCATGGTCACTTCTTTTTGTGGCATTCTAGGGTGTACTAATAATGATATTTTACCCTTTCAAGGGATTTTCAGCAATGCACTGCTTCTGTGTCTTCTGAACCTTTACCCAGTTATGTTAAGTATACTAATACCTGTTTTTCATTACAGGTTCAAGTTTTGGGACGCAACTTTCTGCTGAACAGGAGATTTGTTTGGGTTCTAAGGATGAGATGATAACACAGTAACTGCAAGTTTTAGAGAGTAACAAGATACTATGTGGGACATTTATTAAGTGATTTTTCTTGTATGGTTGTTCTGGAATTCTACAATACACAAAGCCTAGGACAAGATTTTTCAAGTATGGCATGCATGTAAACGCAGATGATAAATGCTCTGTGAACTTGCCTTCTGAGAAGGATGCGGCATATACGAGACTTTTGTCACCCTACAAAAGATGTACACTGTCATCGTTGCTACAGCTACAAAATTCATGTTTTTGGTACAAGAGGCATACTTTTAGCTATCTGCTTATTTTCAAGGTCTTTCGCTGTCTTCATATTTGATTTAACACCTATGAAGCACACACCTTTGATGATGAGCCAGTATGTTCTATGCCTGTTGGATCCCATCCGTGTCACTTCTAGTGAGAAAGAACATCCGTGTTCTTTCGTTTGGAAATGATGCAGATAGTTCGGTGGATCAGGACTGTTGTATTATCTTTCCATTGTACCAATACTTGTAGGCTGTAGCCGACCAAACCCAACAAGCTCGTTAGCTCTCGTTAGCTTCGTTGTTGGATGCAACCCTCATTTGTCAGCGATGTATTGGTGTGCAATTTGGGAAGTACTTCCTCTGTTTTAGTTTACTTGGTTAGTCTTATCTAGTTTTTTTAAAATAATTGTCATTCTCTTTTTTTATGCACCTTTCTCTCTTCTCAATACACTTCTATCTCTATCTCTCTCTTCGTTTTCTACGTATCTACCTTTACTAACTTTTCTTAATCTTCATACCGAGAGCTAAAACGACAATTATTTTGAGACAGAGGGAGCTATAGGGGAGTTTCCAACAAATTTTCTCTATCGGGTACGGGTAGAGATGGCAATGGGTACCCGTTACTCAATACTTGATGGTTAAGGGTGTGTTTGGTTAGGCTGTGGCTGTGAGCTGTGGAAAAAGCTGCTGTGGTCTGTGAGCTGTGGGAAAAGCTGAAAGTTGTTTGGTAGAAACTGCTGTGGCTGTGAAAACGCTGTGAAAATGTCTGTAATGCCCCTAATGGTCCGAGACGTTGTGTATATGCAAATTGATAGTAAAATAGTGCCTTGTTCAAAGATTAACATGTAAATGATTATTTTATAAAAGAAAACATTATTTCATCCACCATTAACATTTGGCCCACAAAACATTTTTCATTAAACGTTGAAATTCTCATTAGTTCTGGGTGTTTTTGTAATAACGTCAAGACACAAGAATATTATGATTAATTACAACTTTTTATGAGGTGGTTTTTGCAAAAGCTTTTTCCACCGGCGTTGCCCTCCGTTCAGCCACCATTGGCGACCTCTGGGACCTCAAATCGGCACCGGGACAAGGGGGAATATTTCCTGGGAAGTGAGGGAATCGAATCCCCAGTCTATGGCGCAACCATTTGATGCGGAATTTTGGGTCGGGGCTGCGGAGATGCGGATTATTTTGAGGAGGAATGACCAACTGACCATGGCGGCAGTTTGAACTTCCATCACTGGTCACAACGGTGAGCTTGTTCTTTCCTCTCTCCCCAATGTGTGTCTGATGCATCGATCCCCCTCCTCTCCTCTGATTTGTTCTGATTCCTCTTTCTTTGTTAATTCCCCACCAACCAATCTATGAATCACCATCGGCTCTCCACATCGATGGTGCAGTTTGAGGCCACCGTGAATCACCATCAGGAGCGGGATGCTGCGAGCTGCGCTGGTCAAGGAAAGCGGGGAGGGATGCGGCGGCGCCCGAGCGGCGCAGGAGGCGGGTGCGCGTCGCTCGCCGACCCTATCCTCACGCTGGTCGAGGGGCGCAGAATAGAAGATGGAACTGGTATCCATCACAACCAGTGGCATGGTGGGTAAATTTTCATGAAAACTCCACCCTCACAGCCGGTGAAAGCAACTTCAAGTTGCTGTGAACTATGAACTACGAAAAAGCTTCTTTTCCAAGTGCTTCCGGCCACAGCCATTGGTCTTTGGTTGGCTTTCATCTTTCCTGAGAAGCAGAGCAGGTTGAAAGCATAACCAAAGGGGGCCTAAATACACTATCTAGGGGCGGGTATGGGACGTATTGTGTTCCTATAGGTATGAAAATAGGTAAAGACTTGCATCCATCGGGTATGAAGGGTTCGGGTATGGGAAGCCATAACCTATATTCGTCAACGCGCAAACCCGAATGTGGCTTGAACCAATGCTTGATTTGTGGCTTGATCTTATGCTTTATATGTGAACTTTTATTTTTATATATAGTTTGAATGTTCTATTAGCTCTAAGAATGGTTTATATTATTATGAGACTTTATTTAGATATGCTTATGTTAACTAAAACTTGCTAAATTGTTGATATATTGATAATCTGTTCAAATTTATGTGGGTATGGTTTATTCACAGGTATCCGTTACCCGCACGGGTATGGGTACGAGAATATATTCTCACCCGAGAGCGGGTGTGGATATGGGTATGGGTATAATTTTCTCTGACGGTAGGGGTTTGAGAATGCAAAATCCGTGGGTAATTTACCCAATCCCTAGGTTCGGGCATCTACCGTTTTCTCGGACCCGGTAAGAAGCGAGACTGCTCACAGCTGTACAGCACCCAGTCCACCCACGCACGCTACACGAGACGCCCGGCCGGCCTCATTGGCTTCCTTCGTACGCCAAACCTCTCCCCTGTCCACCCACACTCCGCTATTGCGCGCTCCACACCTAAAAAAATCGAGAGGAATCTTCTAGAACCAAGAGTTTGCCCTTCCATGGCGGACGCCACGGCTCCACCCCGGGGGCCGGCGCAGGCGCGGAGGAGAGCCGAGGCGGCCGCTCTGCGCGGGGCCCTCGTGCTGGCCACTGACGCCATCTACCGCTGCCTCATCGGCGGCGTGTGGCTCAAGGCCGCCACCAACGCCGTCTTCGTCGCCGCGCGCTGGGCCTTCGGCGGGGACTCCCGCGCCGTGGCCTTCGCCAAGGAGTTGTCCATGGTAACCTTGTTCGCGGTGCTGCTGCTCGTCGGCTTGGGCCTCCTGCTGCTGTCGCTGCGCCTTGGATTGGGAGCCCCAAGGCTAACAAGGACCCAGAGGTTATGCTTCGCCGGTCCCCATCTCATATCCTCAGTCGTTTGCTGAAATTCGTTCTTCGCGACCATTTCTAAGCCTTGGTTGTGCGAATTTGGTGGGATTTGGTGCTGTCAGATTGGTGAGCGTGGAGATGCCACGAGGCCCTCGGCGGAGCGACGTCGTACTCCCGAGAGCACTGGGGCACGCCCCTGTCGTAAGTCACTCTGTGGGCCTGTGACTGGAGTGATGATCTACTACACGTCGGGCATCATCATGTGCGTGGGTTTGGTTGTGCAATCACTCGCGCATGGAAAGACGTCTTGGATGGGCAGGGTTGGTTACATGGCTGCTGACATTGGATGCGTCGTCTACGGTGGTATCTTCTGCTCCGTCGTTATACCGAGACATGTGATCTGGCTCAAGGCACGCTATGGCCGGATTGCATTCCCATGGGATGCATGAACAGAGCAAGGTGTGTATCACTCTTGTCTTGATGATGTCACCACCAGGTTGATGTTGATGTTTGACAGTTTGGTGAATACTCTTCTATTTGTGGTTGCATGACGAATAGCTAATCCCATTTTTTGCGGACGTTGAAGTTGATTAAAGCCTTGTGTCCTGTCTCCTGTGGCATCTACTTTGTTTCTAGTCCATATTTCTGGTGTGGAAGTTTATAATATAGAGCTTCTATATCGAGCAAATTCATTTAACAGATATGAACCATGAACTTAATCGGTGGAAAACTTTGTTAATGGGTCTCCGTACTGGTTCGGTGTATTGTTCATAGTAGTACTGAGTCTGAATTGTTAAAGTTATATATGCTAAGCGTTGTCAGCTATCATTCATTTTTGCATATCTCTAGCTGATACTTGTTTGATATTCCTTTGATTGAATCTCTTAGTTCATAGGAAATTTCTTCAGGGCTGATCCACTCTGCATATTTTTCTGATACGAGGCTCCTGAAGCTATGGATTTTGTTGCTGCTTGGATGTGCAGTTTTATTTACATGAAAGATTGATGTTTTTTTCACCTTTACAGTAAATAAATCCATGAATTTCTGTTCTTAACATAATGATGTAGCTTTCAAAATCCTGAAAAGTGTTGCTTTTGCTGTCAAACTTTTAGCATTAGTTTTCGTTTAGATGGCTGAATATTTGTACCCCACTGATTGTTGCCTGATAGTCAATGTTCCGATTATCACACCGTGGGAATTTTGTTTATAGGATCTGCAAATACTTATCACTTTCTGCTGCTTATCAAATATTTGATTGGCAGGATCGTTACAGTGGTTCTCTGTTCTTGTTCTCCTTTGTTATCTCTATTACTATTACTATAATGCAGAAACTTTAAAAATGGACCTCATGAACCGTGTTCCCACCAATTAACTCATGTCTCTGCTCGATCCACTGATTTTCATTTGATCCAACGACCCAAGATGCTTTGATATGCAGGGGCGGGCCTATATGGGTTCAAGGGTATTCAAATGAATACCCATTATTTTTGGACAAAACATTTTATATAAACAATGTATGTGTATGTATGAAAAACAGAAATAAACACTAAACAAGCTCAATTCAAACCAAAAGAAGGCCACCTATTTTGATATGTTGATCATTTAGTATCTTTTGGTAGGACTTTAGACTAAGAAAAAATAGCTTTTACTTTGAGTTATCTGACTTATTTCGGATTATCTAGCTTATCCAAGTGAAGCCATTTGGCAAACAATTTATCCAAATATCTTATTTAGAGGCTGAGCAGCAAAAAAAAAAAAAAAACTGCTTTTACCAGCTTCGACAAAACAACTTAGCGCAGTACAAAATAATTTGTTTTATTTTATTGGTGCTTTGCAGAGCTTATGGTTTATAGGGCCATAAACCAAAGCAAAAGCACTAAGGTAAACTCTGCTAAAAGTCTCAATTCTATGATCTATAATTTATGTTGCCATAAAAATTTTGAATACCCATGGTCTAAATCCTGGGCCCGCCTCTGTTGATATGCTCCTCATTTCCGCGTGTTTGCTATTATTCTTTTGTCTAAACCACCCTTCGATATTGTTCGATTGAAACTTTACGATTTCTTAGATTAAGTGATTTAAGCTTAGGATTCAGTTCATTTCTGCAGCCCCTTTTGAAGTGATTTGCTGCAGTACTCCATTTTTTATTAGTTTCTTATATGCTTACATTTATCACTCACAATACAATTTGGTGGCATGATTTCCTAGACGGTAAACGGTAGACAGTCGGTTGACCACCGTTTAGCGTTTAAATCAGTTTAAATGGCCGTTTAAATGGGTTTAAACGTGTTAAACGACCGTTTAGGCATAGACGGTGATCATCTGTCTAGCGTTTAGACACTGTTTAAATGGAGTTTAATCCCGTTTAGGAAAACAGGGGATTCAACAGATTGAAAAAAAAGTATCTAGCTCCATTTTTGGGTTTCCTTTTGCCAAGGTATCCAAGTCATTCCTGATTAGCTATATCACAACGTCTTTGACACTATTACAGTTTTGGACATTTTAGTCTGTATTGCGAACACCTTTTTTTTTTTACTGATTGGTATGTCATGTGGTATTTCTCATTTTTGTAATATTACTTTTGAGAGAGTTCTAAGTTTGGTAGATTTCTGCTAATTAATACTACAATGTTGGATGTATTCGACAATGCTCAGGCCAACCTTAGTTATATTCCTTCATAATCCACAAAACGAGACCTTGAGATTGACTAGGAATTGTGTCAATTTTGCCCACCAATAGTAAACCAATATTTTACGTCAGTTATAACAAGTAGCGTCAAGCATGAAGCATCTTTAAAGTTGTTCATTCTGAAACGCAAGGTTAGTATTTGTTTTCAAAATCTTGTAGTTTTAAGTTACGCTGGATCAATGCTGCTAAATTATGCTCAAAGGAAAACAGACCATCCTCGGTTTCCAATTGTAAACTTCGTTCTTTGTAAAACCCAACAAACTACTTCAGTGATAAGTCAAAGTTTCAAAAAGTTGTTAGAGCTTTGGAGTATGTTTCATGTGCATGTTCTTCTTACTACTCAAGGTGATTTTGCTTAGCATTCAGGTTATATGGGCCCATAGCTAAACATTGTATGTCAAAATATGCTAATTACTTTATTTAAAATTTTCGTAATAATGATAAATAATACAATTGTGACTGACTATTGTTCACATGCACTGCATTTTAATAGTGTTCTGATTCCAAGTAATTGTTGCAGCATTAAGATTGCATCCATTTATGCTCTACTTGCAGAGCACATGCAAGTTTCTAGTGTCATATCAACATAACACTTATTTTTTTTCTTTTTTTTTTGCGAAGTCAACATAACACTTACTGACTTACATCTTTACTTGACAAAAGTGACTGGATAAGCTGAGAAAATTGAAACATAGTCAATTGACTTTTTATGACATGACATGACCAGTTTGTTTTCTTTTGGTGGTTCTTGTGATAAACAATTGATATTCTGGTTCAGTCATGAGTCTTTTGATTCGATACCACGTTGCTCGAGTTAAAACCTGTAGCTCAGTATTATTTTAAGCTCGATCCTAGAGTAATATATAGATGTATGACTGTGTTTTAGTATCATTGTTCAATGAGGAACCACATTTGGGTGAAATTTTAGAAATATCAGTTAATGGATGCCAAAATATTGCGTCTGCAACCACCTTTTTTCAATATGGAACCACAGATTATGTATGAGTCATATTCAAGCTCAATTTGGTTTAGATGTCGATCTTATGATGAACTGAACTGAGTAATGCTGACATTTTTCCTAACTGCTTTTTCAGTTAACTTAATCATTGTATATTATCCAGCTCGTGCTTGTTTTAACTTAATCATTGTATGCCATTTCAGATGTAAAACGCATGGTGGTTAGGTTTCTCACTGTTTCTTACTAGTGGTTCTTTATGACTTTGTAATGAACCTAAGCATAGGCAAATATATTGACTATTTCTCACATCCTTGGCCTCCCCTCGTCTCTATTTAATTGAAAATTTATTGAAGAAAGTACCTCTCTTGAATAGTTTATATCACAAAAGATATGTTGAGCAGCAAAATTTTTGTTGAAGAACTGTGTCAAATCATCATAACCATACATCATTCCTAGAGAGCTTACACCTTCATACTGGGTGTTGTTGTAGTTCTTGTGTCATTTTCGAAGGTCTTGTTTCCCTTGGGTCGTGATCATATCTGTAGGCCTTGTGATGTCACTTCTTTTTGTGGGATTTTAGCCTTCTTAGGAACCAATCATCTTTTCATACCCTTTACAGCTCATTTATGTGATACTATAGCATTGCACTGTTGGTGTGTTTTGAACCTTTCTGATATCTAATTGTGAAGATTCTACTGACAACTGTCTTATAACAATTTCAGATTCTGGGATCTGCAATTTTTTTACTGAAGAGGAGGTTTGTTGGGCCACCAAAGATGAGGTGTTAACACGAGTGGAAGTTTTGCAAGTGACAGGATACGATCTGTTAGCTGTTGCAGCTATTTTTTCTTGATCAATTTCTGTTTTCACATTCACGAACCTTAAGATAAGGTTATTAAGAAACTCAAGTTCCCTGTGAACCCGCTTTCTGACAACCATACGGCATTGTGCTCTTTTTCGAAACTATTAGTCCGGCATTGATTCATTTTGAAACCAAGTTTGACATCGTACCTTTACCTTACTTTCAAAAGCATGTAGGCCATCAGTATTCTTGTAGCAATGGCACTGTTATCTGTTGAAGAGGTGTATGTTCCGTAACTGATGATATTTGCTAGATGGTTCCTTATTCTCTGTTTTAGTTGCCCTCTTCGTGAAGCATGTGACTGATGTGTCCAGTCCCAAACGGGAACTGGGAAGCCGCAGCAGCCTAGGGTACTGGTACATAAGTACATTTCTGTGTGCCGGCCTCAGAGTCAGAGTCAAAGCCCAACGGAAACAAATGTGTCCCAGTTTTGTACCACATAGTTTGAGCAGTTCTAGTGATGATCACTTGTCAGATAATTAGTTACTTCCTCCGTCCATAAATATAAAGATTTATTGACTTTTAGCAAACTCGTTTGACCACTCGTCTTATTTAAAAAAGTTGTGAAAATACAAAAACAAATAACACATACTTAAAATATATTTAGTAATAAAACAAGTCATAATAAATTTAATAATATTTGCAAAATTTTTTAAAATAAGACGAGTGGTCAAACGAGTTAGCCGCAAGTCAACAATTTGTGGACGAAGGAAGTAACTGGTCACTTGCTTCATAAGTAAAAACTGCAAACAAGCGATCCTGCTGGCATCTCCACACTAGGTCATTTAATCTAACCAGTATAAACATTGGTCCAATACATGCCATCTCTTCATGTAAACAATATCATGTTCCGAGATTTGCTACTAACTGTGAATCCAGAGCACAGTTTGCTCGGTACTGCTAGCGAAATGGCCAACAAATCTATCACGATACCGTTCATACACCAACAGATGAATCAGAGAAGAAGGTTGGATACCTCGATTGCGTCGCCCCACCGTAGCCAACCAGATCGCCGCATCCTGCACATCCTCAACGCGCCAAAGTCAGGGATGGCAATGAGGCAACACAACAAACCCCCGGCCGATAAGCACACATCCATAATGGCAAAGCCAATCTTTTCTCTCTGAGATCCGTTGACAGGCCAGGGTCCCTTCACAATACACCCAACAATTCCGAGAAGTTAGGAAGGCCATAGCAGTGAAGAATCTGATCATGACAGTTCCATCGAAAGCTTCCCGACCTGTTGATGCGTAACTCCTCGGGTTGTCAGGCGCCTGGCACGCACAAATGTTTCGTGAAGCATAAAAGAATGAAAGTATTGCAAAAAAAAAAAGAATGAAAGTATTGCAAATGTTATCTGGCGTACACGTATGGTAGGCGATTTTTTTTTTTGAAATGGTATAGTAGGCGATTAGTAGACCAACAAATTTTTTCGGGCATATCCACAATTTTTTCGGCCCCGCAACAAGCGGAACGACTCACCAGTTGACACTTGACAGCTGTACCGCACATAAAGAAATCCCTCCCTCGGCTTCCTCCGTACGCCCGCCCCTCCCTCGCCTGCCCACTCCGCTCCTCTGCTCTCCACTCCACCCCCGGAATCTTCTCGAACCACCCAGGGTTTGCTCTCCCATGACGAGGGCGTCGAAGCCTCCACCCCAGGGCCCGCCACCGGCGAGGAGTAGGGGCGCTGCCGCGGCTCTGCGCGGGCTCCTCCCTCGGGCCGCTGACGACGTCGTCGCCACCTGCTCCGTCGGCGCGATGTGGGCGGCCAACGCCACGGGCGCCGCCAGCATCGCCGCGCGCCGGGCCTTCGGCGCGGAGTCCCGCGTCACGGCCGTTGCGAAGAAGTTCTTCATGGCGTCCGCGGCTGCAACGGTGCTGCTCGTGTTCTTCATCCTCCTGACACTGGCCTGGCGCCTTGGCAACCGCAAGCGCCGAGAGGTAACTGCTTGCGATTTTAGCCCCCTCCTATCACTTGCCTCCAAATGTTTGCTGCAATTCTTCCTTGACGAGCGTTTTTGGGGCTTGGGCATGTGAAATTATTGTATGCTTTTGGTGCTCGTGGTAGGTTGGTGAGGTCGGAGGAGAGTCCGCGGCGCAGGGCGAGAGCACCGGAGACCGCACCTGGCAGGACGAACTCTGTGCTCCCCTCACCGCCCAGATCTCCTGCTTGCTTTGGATGTTCGTGATCGTGGGGCTGCTGATGGAAGTCCTTGCGTCGTCGAAGGGATCGTGTGCGGCAAAGCTTGGTTCTGTCCTCGGTGACATCGGATGCTTCATTAACGCTCTGATGTTCTGCTCCATCATCGTTCCAAATTACGTGAGCCAACAGAAGTGGGGTACGGCCGAGTTGCATCGTGCCTAAATCGTTCAAGGTGCATATCCATTCTTCTCTTGGTGGTATCTCAAGTTCTCAACACCATGTCATATATGCTAACTTGTTTCTTAATTATCTTTTGTTTGTTGTTGCTTGATGTAATGGTAATGACATCATTTCTAGAAGTTGAAGTTGATGGGTTGCATTGTGGAATGTTTGGTCCATATTTCTGGCCCTCTGGTATGGAAGTTTAACAGTGTCTTGTTGGAGCTAATTTTACCCTCAACCTAAGTTGTCAGTTGCTGTTCTGCTCCAATAGTTTAGGTTTGCTTTGTAATCCTGTGCACTCTAGAGGACCTTTAGTGAGAATTCCTTCCTGTAAAGCTTCGTTTTGTTTGAGTTACATTCATGTAGCACGCCTTGTAGTACTAATGTAGTATTATAGAGAGCAAAGTACTTGGGTTATGCTGCGTAGCCTTGTTTTCATGTCGTTTTTTTCATATTGCAACCTGCATTTATGTTGTAATGCAACATGGATGCGAAGATTCAAAAAAAACTTGCATAATGTCTATTTGATTACATTGCTTAGTACATAGGAAAAACTATTTAAGCATTGAGCAGCCAATCCGCATGTTCCCCTGACACAAAGTTTGGGACAACATTTTCGTTCGTTGCTGCTAGAAATTATTGCTATGATGTGCAATTTCTCTGGTTACAAGAAAAGATTATGCTTTGTTCATCTTTCCAAGATTAAAGCACTAGTTTTCTTTTGCGTAATTTTGTAACAATGAAATGTTTGTTTTCACTAGTGTTGGTTTTGGTGTCACACCTGAGTCGAGGACATTCTGCATATTGCTCGTACAGAGTCAGACCATGTTTGGATTCGTTGCTGCAATGCTGCTAGAATTTGTTGCTTTGATGTGCATTGTGCTATCTCTTTGCTTGCAAGAAAGGATGATGGTCTTTGCACCTTTCCAATGAGAAAATGCACGCGCTAGTGTTCTTGTCTTAATGTTGTAAATTTAAAATGTTTGGTTCCATTAGTGCTGTTGGCGTGTGATACTAATTATTCTCCTAAATAATGGAAAAAAATAAACCCTAATAATGTCATTTGTTAGATATTTGATGTGGCCCTTTGATTTTGTTATGAATATGAATATGAATATGAATTGTGTATTGATAATAGCCCCTATAGGGGGAATATATATGAGTTACATGACTCACAACTAAACTAGGATAAGGATTCTACAATTAGAGTCTATATCCTTAACAGATTTATCTGAGTTTGGGGCAACATTGGCAGTAAGTAGAATATATGCATCAATTGTCTTAACCGGCAGCTTCTTGCAGAATTTCACTGAAAATGTCCGTATGGGATCCATCTAATTCCAGGGTGCATGCCCTATCTTTTTACCAACCATTCTTGACTGGACCTCTTGTTCTGTTTTTCCAAAATACACATAGCACTTGGATATTTTCTCGACAAAATAAACAGTTTGCATTGACGAGTATCAGTTGGATTTGATGACATGGCATGTTTCCCTGTCCAATTCCTGTGGTTATATAACTGCTGTGACGGGCAATTGTTATTCTAGCTCACAATGTGTCCCGGTAGTTTATTACTTCCACCGATTAGTTAATTTGGCACAATGTTGACTGAATCAACCCTGTAAGTTAGTTTTCGTTTTAAAGTGAGTTTAAAGCAATTAGTGTATGGTTAGTTAGTTAATGTTTCAATATAGCAGTTCGCAAATTTGGTGAATCTCTTGTTATATATCGAACTTCCACAATTGATAGGTTATTCTAGACGTATTCAGGCCCGATTTGCTTTATTTCTTGACTGTATGACAAATGGAGCCCAGTTCCACTGATTCAATGTTCTGATTATCACACTGCAGGAACTTTGTTTATAGGATCTGCAAATACTTATCACTTTCTGCTTATCAAATGTTTGATTGACAGGATCGTTACAGTGGTTTTCTGTTGTTGTTCTCTTTTGTTATCTCTATTACTATAATGCAGAACTTTAGAAATGGACCTCATGAACCTGTTCCCACCAATTAACTCATGTCTCTGCCCGATCCACTGATTTCACTTGATCCAACGACCCAAGATGTTTTGATATGCTCCTCATTTCTGTGTGTTTTGCTATTGTTCTTTTGTCTAAACCACACTTCGATATTGTTCTATTGAAACTTCACGATTTTTAGATTAAGTAATAATTAAGTTAGGATTCAGTTCATTGCTGCAGCCCCTTTTGAAGCGATTTGATGCAGTACTCTATTTTTAATTAGTTTCTTATATGATTACATTTACCGCTCACAACTCACAATACAATTTGGTGGCAAGATTCAACAGATTGAAAAAAAAAAGAATATCTAGCTCCATTTTGGTTTTCCTTTTGCCAAGGTATCCAAGTCATTCCTGATCAGCTATGTCACACCTTTGATACTATTGCAGTTTCGGACATTTTAATCTGTATTATGAACATGTTTGTATTACTGATTGGCATGTCATGTGGTATTTCTGATTTTTGTAATATTACTTTTGAGAGCGTTCTAAGTTCGGTAGATTTCTGCTAATCAATACTATTACCACTAATGTTTGATATATTCGACAATGCTTAGGCCAACCTCCCTTCATAATCCACAAAATAAGACCTTGAGATTGACTAGGATTTGTGTCAGTTTTGTCCAGCAATAGTAAACTGATATTTTACGTCAGTTATGACACGTAGCGTTAAGCATGAAGCATCCTTAAAGTTCTCCATTCTGGAATGCGAGCTTAGTATTTGTTTCCAAAATCTTGCAATTTCAAGTTATCCTTCTCAAAGGAAAACAGACCATCCTCGGTTTACAATTGTAAACTGCTTTCTTTCTAAAACCCAACAAACTACTTCAGTGATAAGTCAAAATTTCAAAAAGTTATTAAAGCTTTGGAATATGTTTCACCTGCATGTTCTTCTTCCCGCTCAAGGTGATTTTGAGTCGCATTCAGGTTATGTGGGCCCATTGCTAAACATTGTATGCAAAAATGTGCTAATTGACATTTATAAAATATACTTTTATTTAAAATTTTCGTAATAATGATACACAATACAATTGTGACTGTTCACATGCACTGCATTTTAATAGTGTTCTGTTTCCAAATAATTGCTGCAGCCTTACGACTACATTCATTTATGCCCTACTTGGAGAGCACATGCAAGTCTTTACTTGACAAAAGTGACATGATGCTTTGCTGAGAAAATTGAAACATGGGTCAATTGACTTTTATGACATGACATGACCAGTTTGTTTTCTTTTGGTGGTTCCTGTGATAAACAATTGTTATTCTGGTTCAGTCATGAGTCTTTTGATTTGGTACCACGTTGCTTGAGTTAAAAACTGTAGTTCGGTATTATTTTTAAAGCTTGATACTAGAGTAATAGATGTACGGCTGTGTTTAAATTTCATTTTTCAATCAGGAACCACATTTGGGTAAATTTGTAGAAATATCAGTTAATTATGCCAAATTTTGCGTCTGGAACCACCTTTTTTCAATCTAAAACCACAGATTATGTATGAGTCATATCCAAGTTCAATTTGATTTAGGTCGACCTTATGATGAACTGATCTAAGTAATGCTGACATTTTTCTGAATTTTTTTCTGTTAACTTAATCATTTTACATTATCCAGCGGGTGCTTGTGGTAACTTAATCATTGTATTTCAGATGTCAAATGTATGGTGGTTAGGTTTCCCGTTGTTTCTTAATAGTGGCTCTTTATGACTTTGTAATGAACCTGAGCGTAGGAAAATATATTGACTATTTCTCACACCCTTGTCCTTCCCTCGTCTCTGTTTAATTGAAAATTTATTCAAGAAAAGGTACTCTCTTGAATAGTATTTATATCACAAAAGACGATAAGCAGCAAAATATTTGTTGAAGGACTGTGTGAAATCATCACAACCATATATCATTCCTAGAGAGCTTACACATTCATAATGGGTATTGTTTTGGTTCTTGTGTCATAATCATATCTGTAGGCCGTGTGATGTCACTTCTTTTTGTGGGATTTTAGCCTTCTTATGAACCAATCGTGTTTTCATACCCTTTCCAGCTCCTTTATGTGATACTATATCATTGCACTATTGGTGTGTCTCGAACCTTTCTGATATCCAATTGTGAAGATTCTACTGACAACTGTCTTATAACAATTTCAGATTCTTGGATCTGCAGCTTTTTACTGAAGAGGAGGTTTGTTGGGCCACGAAAGATGAGGTGTTAACACGAGTGGAAGTTTTGGAAGTGACAGGATATGATGTGTTAGCTGTTGCAGCCATTTTTCTTGATCAATTCCTGTTTTTACATTCTCGAAATCAAGTTCTGTGTGAGCCCGCATGTAGACACGGCATTTGTGCTCTTTTTCGAAACTATTAGTGCGGCATTGTATTCATTTTGAAACCAAGTTTGACATCTTACCTTTACCTTACTTTCAAAAGCATGTAGGCCATCGGTATTCTTATAGCAATGATACTTTTATTATCTGTTGAACAGGTATATGTTCCGTAACTGATACCATTTGCTAGTTGGTTCCTGATTCTCTGTTTTAGTTGCCCTCACTTTGTGAATCATGTGACTGATGTGTCCAGTCCCAAACGGGAACTGGGAAGGTGCAGTAGCCTTGGGGTACTGGTACATAAGCACATTTCTGTGTCCAAGCCTTAGACGTGTGTGCTGGCCATCTGTCAACCCTCCTACCTCTGTTATTCTTAATCACAACGCCTCATATTTTTGCAACTTAATGAATACAGAATCAGTAGAGTCTGGCTGTCATACCTTTTGAAATTTTATTTGAAATCTTTAAATTGACTCAAATTTTGGTTCTTACAATGCACATGTCATTGATTTTTGATTTACAGCAAACAGTATAGAAAGTCATGAAGCATACTTGCAATGAGAATTGATGATCCAGAATACAACACTATGCATATCTCTCCAAGCTTCTTTTTTTTTTTTGTCACAGATGTGGCTGTAGATTTTTTTTTTCTTTGTGAGGTGTATGTGGTAGTACATGTTAACAACTTAGTTCTTAGTTAATGCTATATGAAACTAATCGTCCACACTTGAGAAATTCTTCTGAATCAGGAAGCGGTGGCTTTCTGTTGGACATAGGATTAATGGCAAACGTGCTTGCGTAACAAGCTGTTATCTATGGTGACTATTAGAATGACATGGTGATACTTTGAGTGTTGTTCAGGGCGATGCCCAAACCAACTAAAGCCCCAACTCCTCTCTTCCATCTCAATCTTACCAACAAAAGGATGATTTCACGGAAAGCACCACCGCCCCACCGCCCACTAAGGATGAAACACGCTTGAGTGGGTTACATGTTAGCACCAGAATATATAGTCCAAGGGAAGACAATCCATTTAAACCTAAAACAAGGCAGACCACCAAACCTAGTGGTGTCTCTCCTGAAATTGTTGTATTCCTCAACAAGCACACAAAGGTAGTTCATATGAGAGAAAATAATTCATTTACACATTGAAAGTAGGAAGGCAATGCCTAACATGCTACTTCTGCAACATCCTTGACAGAACAACAAGACGCTTAAGTGAGAGGAATGAATCATTTACAAAGAGGCTAAAAATAGGAAGGCCCCCACACCTAACACGCCACCACAACACATATCTGATCTTCACCCTTCACATTAACCACCATGTTCCCAATACCAACTTCCATGGTTGACCTCTGTGTGTCTCTCTCGTTTTTCCTTGCTGCCAGCATCACCACCTCTCACCACCACCAACTAATAACTTGTCAATCTCTCTTGCTTGCATCCACCAAAACATCTTGGGAACCAAGGCAGTTGTGTCACCAGTAGCATGCATCGAGTTCGGACGCGCACCATTCCTTCCGTCACGGTACGAGAGGAAGCTGCGCGCGGTGCTGTTTCGTTGGCACACACGACGCCGAGACGACTCCATAAATAAAGCCACACGGTCTCCTCGTCTTCCTCCTCCGCACCGCACGCCCCAGCTCACCAAATTAACGAGCCTGCTCCTAGCTCACACTCCGCCCGGCCGCGCGCGCATGAACGTTCCCCCGGAGACAGGACTACTCGCACTTCCATCCATGGCGGACATCGAGGCGGCGACGGAGGCTCCACCGCCGCAGCTGGCGCTGCCGACCAGGAGGTCGGCGCGGCGCGGGCGCGTGGGCTCTGAGCCGGTTCCTCTCGCCGGCCTCGCACATCGCCATCTGCTTCCTGCTCGGCGCGTCCTGGACGTGCAGCAACGCCAACGCCATTCGCCTCGCCTCGCGCTGGGGCTTCGGCGCGGGCTCCCCGTGGGCGGCCCTCGCGGAGTACTACTTCGACCTGTCCGTCTACGCCGTGTTCCTGCTCGCGGCCGTGGCCTTCGTCCTCGCCATGGCGCTGTTCCTCCACTGCTTCGTCATGGCCCAGCTGCTGCTCCGGCGCTGGCGCCGCGAGGGCCGAGAGGTACTACCTGTAATTGTCTCTTCTTGACTTCTTTTGACCCGATCGATCTCTCTCTTCTTGACTTCTTCATCAGTCCATGCATGAGCATTTCTAAGCCTTGCTTGGACCATGTCAAATTAAGGGTTTCGTTGCTGCCAGATTGCTGCAGGGGATTCCGGCGCAGCCAGGACGACGACACTCGCGGCACAAGACGAGGGAGCAGCCGGAGATGAAGACGTCGACGGTTCAGATGGAGTCTGTTGCTTCATCATCACCGTGTCCACGTTGCTCATGGTCATGGGTCTGCTGATGGTGATCTTTGCGCCGGCAAGGGGGGTCCACGGAAGAGCGGCTTGGTTATAAGCTTATTGACGCCGGCTTCTTCCTCGCCTCTCTTGCGTACTGCTATGTCATGTTTCCAAGCATTCTTACCGAGGTTATCGGCGAGTGGGACAAGGTGCGGAAGATCAGCGCTCTACTGACGTGTTTCTACCTTGATGTTTGAGGTATGCATGCCCCCGGCCGATTACTAATCCCTCTCTACTAGCTAGTTCACCAGCATCGATCATGTTTGCTGATGCTTCATACTGTACTATATTATATAATCATTATAATGCTAGCTCTTTCTAGGCAAATATTAATATTAATTGCAGTGTGCATTGATTCTTCTAAAGAATGGATATATTAATAAAGTGCAACTTTTTTTTTTAGGAAAAATTAAGTGCAACTAATAATAGGTTTTACGTACGCACTGGATTTTCCGCATTAAATACAGTTGTAGATTCGATTTATTTTTCTTGGGAGCTTTGGTTTGCTAGTTCCTTGCTCATGTTCCACTTTTTCTTATTAGTGGAACCGTGGAAGACGATGTGGTCACAGTGGCATCACATCTAGCTGCTACTTCTGTTGCCTGGGTTTCTTTGGGGTATGTTCTAGTGCCAGTGCTTAGAGTGTTTAATTACCTTTACAGAAACTAAGTTAGGCTGAGCTAGAACATACCCCAAAGAATCACGTTACAAATTTCGACACAAACATATGAGCTGAGGTCATTAAAGCATGCATGGTTTCGTAATCTCCTGTTTTCCTTCTCTAGTGTAAGTGACACTTTAATATAATTAAACATCTAGGCTTGAAATACGACCAGGAATGAACTAATAAATGTTTTTTTTTTGCAATTACACAGTACAACTTAGACACTCACAACGCACGCACACTCACCCCTATGAGCGCACATACGTAACCCTACCCCTATGAGCATCTTCGAAGACCGAGCCGGCAAATCCTCAAGATTGACGAAGTCACCACTGGCGCCTCGCTGTCGACGGCCACGTTGCCTCCTGCTGAACGCACAACGCTGTTAAATTCTAGAAAATTCGCTCCTATGGGGAGTCGAACCCAGGATCTCAGGTGCTACTGAGGCTCTTGTAAACCACTAGGCTACAGCCCTTTCGCAATGAACTAATAAATGTTAACAGAGATGCACTGTTAGATATTATGTTCCAGTCCTATCACACCACTTTTACAAATAGTTCTCAAATATCCTTAGACGACCTTATAAATTTATAGTTTTTCGTTTACTTCATTCCTTGATTTCATATTTCAGCAACGTGCACCGTACTAGTGCTGTGTTCTCTGAACCTTCCTTCCAATTGCCTGCTCTGAATATATATTCTGCTCATAGATGTCTCCAGCAATTTCAGGTTTTGGTGGGATCAGTAAGTACTATGTCCAACAGGAGGCTTCACTTTGTCGTTGCAAGAGAGATGATAACACAACTGCAAGTGTTGGAGGAACATATTAGTATTACTACTACTTTCAAGTCACGATTTCAAACCTCATTGATATGTGACATTTAAAATGATGCATCAATGCTTAGATAAGTAGTCCTTGAAACTCTAGTATTGATTATGAACTCCTGATACTTTCAAGTATGTAACAGAAGAGGGTGAGTCCTTTGTCGCACTGCCAGTAAAGCTATAGACGATGAAGCTCATTGTGACTATTACCCGTTTAAGTGGCATATTATTTGATAGTCATTTCTAAATACCTTTCTGTTCTACCGATCGACCAAACATGTCAGTTTGCGTCACTTACTATGGCAAACACGTAGCACCCTACTTTCCTGCTTAGTTTTCCTTAGAAACAGCCCAGTTATGTGGATCGCTTATAAATTGTGAATATGTTGTCAACTCTAGATGATAGGAATTTCTAGTGTAGGCGTCATAATTTAGTGATGGATGAATACAAAACTCCTAAATAATCAGTAGACTCTAGCTCTTGTACCTGGCGAATGAGTACGTAAATAACCATCTAACTAGTATGTCAAAGACAACTATGGCTTTGAAATTGTTGGAAATAGAAACATGATTAAATCAAATCTTTTAATTGACTCAAATTTGCATTTAAAATGGGTACTAATATATGTTGCAGAATCAGGTTATTAAATGGCAACCTTTTGAATGGCCATCTCTGAAGAGAAATATAGCTTCAGACTTCTTACAACAGCCTTCTGAAACGTATCGCCGAACTGTAGAGGAAACTTCCAATTCCAATGCTGAATATATAGGGCCATGGTTTTGACACAATTAGGTGGCTTGGGTACGCACAACAAAATTTTCTCGACACGGTCCGGGCACCAGCTCCATTTTTACTTGTTCCTGTAAAAAACTGAAAACAAATACGGACAGCATATATAACAGCAAATTTACTCAAAATGTTTTTGGTTTGTCAAATTTATATTTTTACAATGGGTACTAATATAACAGACACTTGTCATTGGTTTGTCTCACATGTTCTAGTAGATGCTAACATCTTGGTTCACGCTATTTGATGCTTAAGTGGGAGAAAACTAATTGTCCATGCTTGAGAAATTCTTCTACTCAGTGAGTGGCTTTCTGTTGGGGGTAGGATTAATGGCAGACGCACTTGTGTAGCAAGCTGTTATCTATGGTGACTATTAGAACGGCATGGAGATGCTCTTAACTCCCCTCGTGTATCCATCTCACTCAAACTTACTAACAAAAAGATGATTTCACGCGAATGCACACAACTGTCCCACCGGCCACCGAAGGTTGAAACACGCTTGTCAGGATTACACGTTAGGACCAGAATATGGTTCAAAGAAGATGACCCATTTAGGCCTAAAACTAGGCAGACCACACACACCTAGTGGTGACTCCCCAGAAAATTGTCCTATTCCACAACCAAGACCAACAAACATAGGGTGCGTTTGGCAACAAGAATCGTTTCAGATTCTAAGCTGAATCACCTGAATCAGCTCCAAACAGCAAAAACGTGAAGTGTTTCAGAGGAGAATCGGAACGAAACGCTCCAAGAAATTGCACTGCGCGTGAGAATCGGCAAAACTGGTGTTTCGCACGGTTCCGCTTCGATTCTTGCCCACGCGTTATCAGACTGCCCTCAAACTTGGAAGCTTATTTACGTGATTTGCCACCGCCTCGTCTTCTACTTTTCGCGCACGAACAGAAGAACGAGGTGCTCGCTTGCCGCGGTAGGGTTCGACGGTGACGCCGACGCTCCCGGCCGCCGCTTCCAGTTGCCGCTCGTCGCTGCCGCCGCTTCCAGTTGTCGCGCTCATCGCCTCCAGCCAGCACCGCCCAAGTCGCCACCCCCAACGTCCACTTCAAACTGCAGCAGGGCTTGAGCCAGACTAGCCGCCTGACGCCGGTGCAGGATTTGCTGGTCGCTACCTGACATGCATGACGGAGACGGTGTTGTGTAGAGAAACAGGCAGCAATCTTGTTGCCTTCTTCGTTCCAACAGACATAAAAAATGCCGACGCTGCCTCTCAATGTCTTCAAGATTCTGCCTTCCAACAGACATTGATCCAATATGCTTTTCTTTTATCAGTATCGATACATATGGCCAGCCAAGCTCTACAAAAGTAGCCAGAAAAAACAATAGTCTAACCAAGGGTACATGAGTCAATTTGATCATCATCTTTTCTTTGTTGAAACTAAAACCGGATAACTAGCCAAACGGTTTCTGAAGTGATTCTGTTTCAGGTTGTGAAACGTTTCTGGATCGAAACTGAAACGTTTCTGATTCTAAGTGAATCTGGAGCTGTACAAACGCACCCATAGTTGATGTGAGAGACAGTCATTGATTTACACAGCAAAAATAGGAAGAGCACCGTCTAACAATACTACAACTTGCTACCATCCAAAAAAACCTCCGCGTCCTTGAGACCTTGACAGAAAACCAAGTCGCTCCAAGTGAGAGAGGAATGAATAATTTGTAAGAGGTTAAAAATAGGAAACCAAACCAAACATCCAACCACCCAACCTGGAAAACCACTGCATCCTTCAAGCTACACACCAAGATATATAGTCCAAGTGACTGAGAATAATTCATCTACGTTGTAAAAACAGGAAGGCCACACCTAACATGCATGGTACCACATCTGATCTTCAACGACCTTGACACCCAGCATGCTCCCTCTCCCAAGCTCGTTTGCTTGCTGCCAGCATCACGTGTCGCCATTACCAACTAACCTGTGATCAATGACGTTGTAGAGTAGTAATTTCTAACTCGTTTGCTTGGATCCACTACCCTCTTCTGAAATCCACACGTGCCGTGTCACCACCAGTAGCATGCATCGAGCTCGGACGCGCACCTCTTTGGTTGGGGTAGTAGATGTTCTTTTTTCTTTGTGAGGTGAATGTGGTAGTAGATGTTAACATCTTAGTTCATGCTATTTGATGCTAATGTGGGAGGAAACTAGTCGTCCATACTTGAGAAATTCTTCTCAATTAGGATTAACAGCAAACATGCTTGCGTAACATGCTGTTATCTATGGTGACTACTAGAATGACATGGTGATGCTTTGAGTGTTGTTCAGCGTGATTTCGACACCAACTAAAGCCCCAACTCCTCTTGTGTATCCATCTCAATCTAACTAACAAAAGAATGATTTCAGGGAAAGCACCACCGCCCCACCGGCCACTGAAGGATTAAACACACGCTTGAGTGGCAGGTGGGTTATGTTAGCAGCAGAATAGTCCAAGAGAAGATGATCCATTTTTAAGCCTACAAAAAGGCAGACCACAAACCTAGTGGTGTCTCCCCCTGAAATTTCTGTATTCTCCAACCAAGGCACACATGGTAGTTCGTATGAGAGAAAATCATTCAGTGACACATTAAAAGTAGGAAGGCCATGCTTAACAGAACAACAAGGCACTTCAAGTGAGAGGAATGAATCATTTTTACAAGAGATTAAAATAGGAATGCCACATCTAAAATACCACCACCCACCTGGAAAAACATCTGTCCTTCAAGCAATCCATCAAGATAGTTCAAGTGATTGAAAATGATTCACCTACCTGGTAAAAATAGGAAGGCCATGCCTAACATGCTACCAGATCTGATCTTCCACCCTTTAGACCGACTCCAACCGGTCACCTATAAGGTGACCTATACCAAAAATGAGTACTAAAACATGCAAAAACGACCTCCAACCGAAGACCCATACGCCTTACCCATTTTAGGAGCAACGGGAGGGGCGACGCAGAAATGGAGTGCGTCCCCCCCCCTCCCCCCCCCCGCGACGCAGCGCGCTCTGTGGGCCCGCCCTCGCCTCCCTCTCCTCCTGCTCCAACCTCCCGCGGCGGCACGCCAGCCGCCAGGCCGCCCAGGCCACCGCCCCTCGCCGGCGCGCGCCCCAGTCGCGACGCTGCCGCCTTCGAGCTTCCCCGAGGAGCCCCACCTCGCTTTCTCTCTCTCCTCTCCCGATCTCGACCACCAGCCCCTTGAGGAAGAAGAAGCCGAGTACGAGGGCCGTGGCGGCACGGGCTGCGCCCGCGGCGGCGGCGACGAGGGGGCTCGGGCGAGGGCCGCTGCTGCGCGAGCGAGGCCGGAGGCTAGGCGCGCGGTGAAGGATTGGAGGCTGGGCGCGCTGGCGGGGGCCGGCACCGCGGTGCGCGCTGGCGAGGACCGAAGCCAGGGCGCGCGGTGCGGAGCGGAACCATGGGTCGGAGCGACGACGGGGAGGAGCTGGCCGCCGGTGATGTCGGGAGAGGAGGAAGGAGCAGAGGAAGAAGAAGGTATGCTGTAGGAGAATTTTTTTTTTAACGAACATGGTCTTGGTGTTGGTCGTCGGTTGGAGATTCATGTTTTTAGGTCTGCAATTTGGGTATGTTGGGTTGGAGTCAGTCTTACACCCATCATGTTCCCAACACCAACTTCCATTCCATGGCTGACCCCATTAGTTCTCTCGTTTGCTTGCTGCCAGCATCAACTCTCGCCATCACCAGCTAACTTGTCAACCTCTCTTGCTTGTCAACCTCTCTTGCTTGCATGAATCATTTGTAAGTTCACACCTAACATCCACCACCCAACCGGAAAACCACTACATCCAATCTGTACACCAAGATAGTCCGAGTGATTGAGAATGTTTCATCTACGTGGTAAAAATAGGAAGGTCACACCTAATACGGTACCACACATCTGATCTTCAACCTTGACAGACACCCATCATGCTCCCTCCCAAAGCTCGTTTGCTTAATTGCTGCCAGCATCACGTGTCACCATCACCAACTAATTAACTGTGATCAATCCCGTCGTTGTAGTAGTAGTAGTGTCTAACTCGTTTGCTTGGATCCATCACCCTCTTCTGAAATACACACCGTGTCACCACCAGTAGCATGCATCGAGCCCGGACGCGCACCATTTCTTTGGTCGGGGTATGAAAGGAAGCTGCAGTGCTGCTTCGTCGGCTCGTTGCACGCACACACACTACACAACTCCATAAAGCCCCTCCGCATCCTCTCGTCTTCCTCTCTGATGCATCCATCTCAATCAATCTTACAAAACAAAAGGATGATTTTCACGCAAATGCACCACTATTAATTCCACCGGCCAGTACCGAATGATGAAACACAGTTGTCAGCACGTCAGCATGCTTACGTGTCACGATTAGAAGCAAAACCGCCTAAACCACTATCCACCACTGCTAAACCGGATTAGTAGGGGTAACAAAGGTTAATAGTGCTCTGGTTTTCCTAATCGTGGGGGTTATCTAGATCAAATCAAAGCACAGGGGGTTATTCAGACTCTAGCACCAGTAGCATGATGCATCGAGCTTGGACGTGCACCATGTCTTTGGTCGGGGTAAGAAAGGAAGCTGCAGTGCTGCTTCGTCGGCTCGTTGCATGCACACACACTACACGAGTCCATAAAGCCCCTCCGCATCCTCTCATCTTCCTCTCTGATGCATCCATCTCAATCAATCTTACTAACAAAAGGATGATTTTTTTTCACGCAAATGCACCGCTGTCCCACAGGCTAGTACCGAAGGATGAAATACACTTGTCAAGGTTGCACGTTAGCACCAGAACAATCCAAGAGAAGATGATCCTGTGGTGTCCCCTCTGGAAATTTCTGTATACCACAACCAAGACACACAAAGGTAGCTCAGATCATGTGAGAGAAAGTCATGCCTTTACACAGCTGGGAGAATAGGAAGGGCATGCCTAACCAAGAGAACATGCATGCTTACCATCCAATAAAAACTCCACATCCTTTGAAAGAACACCAAGCCGCTCCAAGTGAGAGAAATGAATCATTTGTAAGAGGTTTAGAATAGGAAAGACCAAACCTAATGAAAATCCCACCACCCAACCCGGAAAACCTCTGCATCCTTCAAGCTAGCTATACATACACCAAGATTCTCCAAGAGTGATTGAGAATAATTCATCTACATGGTAAAAATAGGAGGCCACACCTAACACGGTACCCCACATCTGATCTTCAACCTTATCACCCACCATGCTCCCAAGCTCGTTTGCTTGCTGCCAGCATCGATCACGTGCATGTCACCATCACCAACTAACGTTACTAACCTGTGAATTTGATCCATCTCTCGTTGCAGTAGTAGTGTCCATGTTCAACTCGTTTGCTTGGATCCACCACACCCTCTGCTGAAACCCACACCGCTCGATATGAGTGCGAACAAACATACACACCGCGTCACTACTCAACCAACGAAAGGAAGCTGCCGTGCTGTTTCGGCACGCACGACGCGAGTCCATAAAACCCACACGGCCTCCTCATCTTCCCCCTCCCCACACCCAAAGCTCACCAAACCAATTAAGCCTCTGCTCCTCCTCACTCTCCGCCCGGCGGCCGCGTGCGTGAACCTTCCACCGGATCCAGGACTACTCCGCTTCCATGGCGGTGGCGGACGTCGAGGCGGCTCCACCGCAGGCGCCGGCGCCGCCGGCCAGGAGGTCGGCCGCCGCGAGGGCGGCGTGGGCTCTGAGCCGGTTCCTCTCGCTGGCCTCGTACGTCGCCCTCAGCTTCCTCCTCTGCGGGACCTACATGAGCGGCGTCGCCAACGCCCTGCGCATCGCCGCGCGCTGGGGCGGCGGCGAGGGCTCCGTCTGGTGGGCCATCGCGGAGTACTACTTCTACACCAACATCTACGCGCTCTGCCTGTTCGCCGCCGTCGCCTTCGTCTTCACCATGGCGCTGCTCCTCCACTGCTTCGTCATGGACGAGCTGCTGCTCCGCCGGCGCCGGCGCCGAGACGTATATAGCCTCTCCTTGACTTCTTCCTCCATCCATGAGCTAGCATTTCTAATTAAGCCTTAATTGGACATGTCAAATTCCGGGTTAATTCGATCCGTTGCTGTCAGATTGCTGCAGGGGATTCCTCCGGCGCCAGGGAGATAAGCCTCGAACATGATCAAGATCAGGGAGCAGCTGGGGGAGGACTGAGGAGAAGAAGACGACATCCGTCTGGATGGAGGCTGTGCCCTGGTGGCAGCCGTCGCGCTGCTCACCAGCGTCGTGTGCATGGCCGCGGGTACGGTGATGGGGAAGGGGATCCACGCGCCGCCAACAAGGGGGTCCTGGGAAGAGCGGCTTGGTTCTGCGCTCATGGACGCAGGCTTCTTCCTCGACTCTCTCACCTACAGCTACGTGCTCTTCCCCACGGTTGTGCTTGCCAAGGTCGTGATTGCATGGGAGAAGGTGCGGAAGACCAACGATCTGCTGACGACTCTGTACCTTGACGGTTAAGGTACGTCAGCGCCCAAGTTTAATTTCTCTCTTTTGTTTCGCCAGCATCTTGCTTGCTGATGCTTCATGGATCGCTAACTCTTTCTAGTAGGCAAATTATTTAACTGCAGTATGCAATGGTTCTTCTAAAGAATGGAAAGATTGTGTGCAAGTAATAATACGTTTTAGATCTTGGATTCTCTCCATTAGATACAGTTTTAGATTTCACTTAATTTTCTTGGGCGCTTTGATTTGCTAGTTCAGTTCCTACCCCGGTGGATTTTTCTCAGTGGATCTGTGCAAGGCAACGTGTTCACAGTGGCATCACAATCTAGTTGCTACTTCTGTTGCCTGGGTTTCTTGGGGCTGGGTCAGTACTAGTGCCTTTGCATAGAGTGACACCCATTAATTATGTACAAGCTAAGTTGTACTGAAAATATCCCCTAGGGATTCCTCTAATCCACGAGGAATTATAATGCTTTGATTTCTCTGTCTTGTACTTGTCTGTGTTATGGCATACTGTTTTCAGTATTTCCCTGACAAAACAAACATTGTTTCGTTTTGGTGAGTAAATTGGCGTCTGGCTCTATTGACTTCCCCTGCTATTCGGCTCATAAGTTGATGGCATGAGATGCTTTGTTATCCATTTCTTTTATTGCACTGTTGTAGTACCAGTGGTGGCCTGGTGGGTTAGTCGTTGCGAGCATATGCTCTTCTGGGACATGCTTGAGCCGTCGCTGTGAGTAATACATTACTAGATATTGGTTAATTGTATAACACAGTGCTAGATATTGCCTCTTCAAAGTGGATATTATATATTGTCATATATTGACTATTGTGACTTATTTTGTCTTGAAGATGTAACCAATTTTTGTGTGAAGTCTTGGTGTATGAGCGATTCGGTGCAAAAGTTTACAATGTTGTACTTTGTAGTAGCCAAGTTCGTGCCCAATCTAGACGGTTTGTTTACAATGTAGCGTTGGGCCAATTAGCTCCGGTTAGCAGGTGCTTTTCATTTTTTAATCGTTAGCAAGTTTCAACTTCTCCTGTTGGTTAATTTTTCCTTTGATAGTTGAGAGTCACATTTTAAATTTTGACACAAACATATGAGCTCAGGTCTCAGTAAAGCATGGTTTCGGATGCCCCTGTTTTCCTAATCTAGTCTATGTGAACTATGTCCACTTTAATATAGATAACTAAAAACATGTAGGCTTCAAGTACGATCAACAAATACTGAGCCTCTTTTCGGCATTTGGTCCCTTCCCGAACCGTCTCCCTGCACAGTACAGAGAGGCGACTCGAAAGGCGATCTCGCTTCCGGCGGCGGCGACGGCCGTTCTTCCCCTTCTCTGGCAGCCCAGCGGGCTCTAGAGAGCGGTGAGAACGCCGGAGCCGCCGTCCGGCTCCTTTTTCCCTTTCTCTTTTTCCTCTCCCTCTTCTTTAGGGTAGTTAGGGGTAGGGTTAGGGATAGATCTTGCCGGTGCCGGCTGCTCGGCGGCGACCCTTCTTCATCGAAGGTTCGTTGATGGTGGACTGCGACGTGGAGGCTGAAGGCGTGGAGTCTTCTTCTTCCTCGGCGCGTTCCCCGTTTCCATCGGGCGCGTCAGCTTCGGGGATCTTCTTCCAGCCAGCGGAGGCGTGGCGACGGCGTCGATGCTGGAGTGGACTTTTGTTTCCCGGACTCATCCTCGCCTCGCTGGCGCTCTTCTCCGGCTCCGGCGAAGAGTCTGTGGAATCTTGTACAGGAGTAAGTGTCTCCTTCTCCTTTGCGGATGGGGGGGATCTTTTGTGCTCCCTGCCGGCGGCGATGCTGGTGGTGGTGGCTTTTGTCTGCGGGTGGGCTCCGTCGCAGGTCGTCGGCGTCTTCTTCGCTCGTTTGTCCCGGTCGACGTCGTCGATGGCGGTGACCGTGGACCCTTCTTCCCCTTCCATCTTCGGTGCGACGTTGGCCGATGGTCGTTCAGCTATGGCAGAGGCGTGCTGGAGAGGAGTCCGGCCGTTGAATCTTGCGGCAGATCCAAAGATTGGAGGCGTCGTCGACGGTGGAAGGTGGATTGTGGTCTTCTCCGGCGGCGTGTTCGTCGGTGTGTCGGGAGGTGTCTGGAAGAAGGAGAAGGACCTTGTTGTAATTTTCTTTCTTTCCAGGGGCCTTTCTGTAAAAGGCGGGATGTACTGTCCTTTGTTTTAATATAATTCCCCCTTTCCGCAAAAAAAAAAAAAAAAAAAAAAAAAAGTACGATCAACAAATGAACTAACAAATGTTATACAGAGATGCATGGTTAGATGTTATGTTCCAGTTCCAGTCACACCTCTTTTACAAATAGTACTCAAATATCCTTAGATCTTAACTTTCTATTTTTTTTGTGCAGCAGTTTGCTTGTATTTTAACTATTCATTCAATCCTTGCAAGGTCACTTCTTTTTGTCATACTCTAGGATGTAAACTTGGGTTCACACTCTTTTCGTTTACTTGATTCCGTGATGATGTCATGTTTTTAGCAATGTGCACTGTACTAGTGCTGTGTTCTTAGCCTTCCTTCTAATTGGCTGCTCTGAATATTCTACTGACAGTTGTCTCCCACAGTTTCAGGTTCCGGTGGGATCAGTGACTATGTCCAACAGGAGGCTAGGCTTGGCCGACGTCGCAAGTGAGATGATAACACAACTGCAAGTGTTTGGAGGAACATATTACTATAACTACTTTTAAGTCAGGATTTCTACCCCTATTGATATATGACTCTTAAAACGAAGCCTGAATGCTTGGACGAGTGGTCCTTGAAACTCTAGTATTGATTATGAACTGCTGATAGTTTTAAGTGTGTAACAGAAGTTTCCAAGTCCTTTGTGGCACTGCCAGTACATAGACGATGCAGCTATCTGAGCTATGTGATACATATTACCTGTTCAAGTGGCTTATTATGTGGTAGTCATTTCTAAATTTTCTTCTGTTCCACGTTTCGGAAAAAAATTTCTTCTGTTCTGCCAATCGATCAAACAAGTCAATCTGGGTCGCTGCTATGACAACACGTGACCTTCAATTTTCCTGCATATTTTTCCTGAAAAATAGGCCAGTTAAGTGGATCGATTGTAAACTGTGAATATGTGTCTACTCTAAATGATACTAGGTGAAAGCAAAACACGCTAAACTCCTTCCAAAATTGTTGGCTTCGCTCGAGTTTGTTGCAGATATTTTACACCTTAGCGCCAGAATAGTCCAGGAGATAAGATGATTCCATTTAAGCCGAAGCCTAGACAGACCAGGTACTTTTTTTTTTTGATCAAACATACCTGTATTTAATGAAATACAACCATACATACGTACACAGGTACGTTATACAAGGATACGAACAGCTGTCCCACACAAAGTGCAAAGAGGACCCTAGTACAAACAAGATTTACAAACAAGCCCCTGGTCCTCCAGCACCACACCGACGGCGAAACCCACCAACACCGGCCACCACCGGCGCGAGCAGGTCCCGCCGCCACCACGAACCCACTGCCGGAGAGGCCTCCATCGCCCAAAGGCTTTGAAACGAGCCGGAACAGACACCCGCTTAGCAGGATGAGCAAGAGCAGAACGAACAACCGGCCGGGGACAGACCAGGTACTTAGGTGTTCTTTGGCAGGGATTCTAGGATGGATTCTGCTTCTGCTTCTTTGCTAAAGTTGCCAAACACCAAATTGCAAAACGGATTCTGTTATTTTCTTTGGTGAGAATCCATTTTGGTTTTGACTTGAGAAGCAGAAGCAGCTAAAGGTAGCTTTTCCCGGATTCTTCGCCGACTCTCCTCTCTCCCATCTCTCACAGGCGGGACCCATTAATATTTGAAACAACACATTTGTTTAAAAAGTCCATAAACTACAAATGGAATGTTCGAATTGCAAACTAATTACACCGTTGGGATCGTTGCGACGAGATCTTCAAAACTAGACCACACTTGACTATATTTTGTAAATTTTTGAAAAAAGAAAAATGCTCAAATATATATATATATATTTGCAAACTTTACTATATTTAAATTATTTTTTCAATTATTTTCATTTCAATATGATATACAAAATGTGGACAAAGTAGCGCTCCAATTGTAGGGATAGATCAGTCATTTCCCATACATAATCCATTTCGAAGAATATCAGGAGAATCTGTTTTGCCAAATGGCCTGACTAGAGAAGCTGTTTTGACAGAGAATCCAGAAAAAGCCAGAGAAGCTGTTTCACCTCAGAATCCAGTACTATGTTTTTTACATAATCCGAAGCCCTACAAAACAGGCCCTTAGTGGTGCCACCTCGAAAAATGCCATATTCCTCAACTAAGACACACAATGGTAGTTCATGACTTCATGCGAGAGAAAAGTCATTCACTTACACAGAGAAAATAGGAAGGCCACACCTAACACGTTATCATACAAAAATATGTCAAGTATAGTGTACACAAGCTATGGATCAACATCATCGCTTTTATACGGCCAACTATAGTCTACCAAGTCCCTATGAGCGAGATCATCCTTCCAATTGTTCTCAATCACGGTCTGGTGGTGGCTTGTAGTTGATTGTCCGGTCCAAGTGCATAAGTCGATGTGCTGTGCCAAATCACTTGTAGGATCAAAATATGCCCCTTCGGAATGGACAAGATGATGCATAATGAAGCGACATATCCTAGATGTGAAGCTATAAAGCTCATAGTCGCCATACCCACTAAAGCCTTTTTTCTTCATGTCTTGCACACATGACGAAAACAAACATTAAGATTGCCGGTGGAAGGTAATACTTTCCATTCTCCAACTGCTGAGGGTGAAGCTCTTTCTTCATTCCTTGTTTTGGTAGATCTTTTCGAGCGCGGAGCCCGTCCTTTGTCTTGCCTGGTGTGTCCATAAGGAGACTTGAGGTGCTATCAAAGACACCCTTCGTAACATGCATAAGGTCGATTGCATGACCTATTTCCAACTGTTTCCAGTACGCTAAGTACCTATAGAAAATTGATGGCTTCTTAAATATTGCATCCTTTGGAAGCTGATCGGACTTGTTCCGCTTTCTTCCATTGACTGGCTTGCCAAAAACAACCTTGTAATCTTTCACCAGATTATAAACAAATTTGCAGTCATGAAGCACTGGTAGGGGATCTTTCTCCTCAGTACCATCAAATTCTTTCGTCATACGACGGTATATGTGATTTTTTGGTAAGAATCGTCGGTGTCGCATGTACACCAGCTTGCAGAAATTTGGAAGGTGCACGCATGATGTTTGGTCGGTGCAAACAACGCATGCCGACGTTCTTTTTACCTGGCCGGTTAGGGTCAGGCGAGCGGGATTATCATTGATGGTCACGAAAATAATAGCTTTGAGGGTGAACTGCTCCTGTCGGTAGGCATCCCACATGGGAACCTCCTGTTCCTACAGCTTCTGCATGTCTTCCATCAAAGGTTCCAAAAACACATCTATATCAATGCCAGGTTGTTGTAGACCGGATATAAGGATACTCAGCATGAGGTACTTTCTTTTGTGGCACAACCATGAAGGAAGATTGAAGATGCATAGAATCACCGGCCACGTACTATGTGGGTTTCTCATGCCACCGAAAGCTTCCATTCCATCCGTACTCAAGCCAAATCTCACATTCCTCAGATCGTAAGAGAACCGAGGGTTGTCGACGTCAATTTTTTTCCACTGTCGGGCATCCGCGGGGTGACGAAGCTTTCCATCCTTCTTGCGCCCATCTTCAGTGCCATGTCAAGTCATGAGTTTGGCGTCTCTGGAGTTTGGAGAACAGACGCTTCAAGCGATCGACTACCGGTAGGTACCACATCACCAGTGCTGAAATTTTTCTGCACTCAACCTCATCTTCTTCCCCTTGTTTCTGATGATTGGTACTGCCGCCTCTGTTCCTCTTTCGTCCCTTCTTCTTGCTGTTCATGATACAACTGTCATCAACATTGTCATCATATCTTTTGTACCGACTGGCGTACAAACTGGACACCTCACCTTGTCCGCGTGTTCTTTACGGTACAGGATGCAGTGATTCAGACAAGCGTGTATTTTTTGTACGCCTATTATCAATGGAGACAATAGCTTCTTTGAGTGATACGTGCTTGTGGGCAAAGCGTTCGGTTTCGGCAATATGTCGGCTAAAACCTGCAGCAATTCATTGAAGCTACTGTCTGACCATCCGTTGCTGGCCTTTAGTGTGAGGAGTCGAAGCACCGTCTGTAAATTAAATACCGTGCACTCCCTCTCACATCCTTTGTCTTCCGAGTAGAGAGGCTCTCTCGATGCCTTATCCAACATCTCTGCGTTATCAAGCCTTTCTTTCTGTTGTGGAATAAATCCTCATTCGCCATATGACGGAGTATTTCCTCTACATCGAGGCCTTCACATCCTCCACTCTCGTGTACCGAGCCATCATCTTCGGCGTTACACTGATCTGCACTATAACTCTCATTGTTGTCTTGTGCCCTCTCTGCGTGACTGTTGCCTTCTGCACTTCCGTGCACGTTGTTGCCTTCTCGAGTGTCTGGTGTTTCACCATGTTTGATCCAGATTGAGTAGTGGTCCATAAAACTCTTCACCAACAAGTGCTCACGAATAGTTTTATATTTCTCAAACAATACATTATTCTTGCATCTCTTACAAGGACAACATATAGCCCTTGTATTTTGACGTGCAGCGTGAAACTTGGCGGCTTCAAGAAATTTGGTGAATTCCTCGAAATATATTATTGGGTCTCCTCCACCCCCATCGTACATCCAAGATCTATCCGTCATCTACAATATTTGAAAAAATAATTAAACAAAGGAATATGAATTATAAAATAAGAATAACAATGCTATACAAATTTGACACAATATTTTTATTCAATCCATACATAAGACTAAAACAATTCCCTATCCCCTCTCTCTTACATGTGGTGCATACATCAAAAACATTGATCTCTCAAATTACAATAAAAACTCACAAGACAAACAACATAGGACATGGAAGGTGAACATATTAGATAGGATCTACTAATCCCCCCCCCCCCCCCCCCCCCCCTAAAAAAAAAACAATAGAATCATCTCAATTGAAGGAAAAAAGTTTGCAACCCTAGATAAACTTTATCCTCAAAATTAACCATGAAAAAGACATCTAAACACAAAAAGGCTCCAATGGATGTTAAGGATTTACCTCCTAGATCAAATCCCCTAAAAAAAACGAGATCAAAATCTTCCCCCTTGTTTTCTATTTTTTCCCCGCCACCGTACGGACGCCCAACTCGAGGTCAGTCCGGTACTGTTCGTGTGGGGAAGACGCGCGGTTATATAGGTGATGATTATCAGTGGCGGGCGGCGTGACGTCAGCAGCGTCCGCCGCTGATAAACCATACCAGTGGTGGATGGTGTGTCGTCAGCACTATCAGTGGCGGGTATCGTGACCTCACTTATGTCCGCCACTGAAGACCTATATTAGTGGCGGACGGTGTCGTCACGTCGTCCGCCACTATTTGCTACAATATCAGTGGCGGCGTGGCTGACGTCAGCGTCCGCCACTGATTTGCATTTCAGCAGTGGCGAATGCTTGTGACGTCACGACATCTGCCACTGTTGACTTCTTTTCGGTGGCAGACGCCTGTGACGTCACTGTAAGGATCGTGTGACCGAGGGGGGGGGGGTGAATGGGTGCACTTTAGAATCTATTTCCAAACACTAACACCTAAGCAACTCCTAGCAAGTAGTTCTAGAAACAAGGTAGAGCACACTAAGGAGTATCCTTAACCTATATAGCTAGTGGAAATAAATAACACAAGCACATCACGCTAGCAACCTAGCACAAGATATATAGATAGCGGAAGACTTAAGCTAGGCAAGGCAAGGCAACTAGATAACTAGAGACAAGACAACTAAAGATACTAGGCACACTAAGTAGAGTCCTTAGAGCTACTAGATAGGCTACAACAAGTAAGCACACGAGCAAGGCAAACAAGTAAACCTAGTGAAGCTATTAGGTACCAAGGTAAACGCACAAGCTAGATAGAGCACAACTCAAATACTACAAGCAATCATATATAGTGCGATAAGTAAATGCATGTAGTAAAGGAGAAGGGATAGAGAATGCTCATAATGTTTTCCCGTGGTCTCGGAAGGATGGCGCCTTCCCCTACTCCACGTTGGGTCACTCCCGCCGGAGTCTCGACCCCGTCCCTCCGCTCGATGGCGATCCCTCCTAGAGCACACTTCACCCTCCGAGTGAAGTCGCGGGCACGTCCCGCCGGGCTCTCTCCCGGGTACTCTTCCGGAGGTAAGGCTCCGCACTTGATGCGTGCCAAAGGGCGCTCCACTAGTGATGCTTCTTTCGCACGGGAAGCTCCAAGACCGTGTACAAACTTGTGCCGGCTTCCACAATCTCCTTGGACAGCTCAACGCCGACGCCTAACCGGTCTAGGCCTTGCCATAGATCAAGAGTAACAGCTCTAGATGACTCTCTCAAGCTCACACTACCCTAGAGATCAAGGGATGCAACTTGTTACTCTCTCAAGAACTAGGATCACTCCAAATCCTTCTCAAGTGCTTCACACTTCTCCCTCTTAGCTTCTTGGCAGCACCTCCCCTCTTTCCTGGGTCCAAGAGCAACTCAAAGGGGCGAGCAACCAGCTATATATAGGCCACCAACCTTAAACTAGCCGTTGTCCAAAAGTGCCCAGAAACCAAGTCACCGTAGGATCCACCGTATGATAACCCTGAGCACCGTATCATACGGTGACCATCCTGTCACCTGCCAGAGCATCTCCATCTCTGGACTTACTTCTTCAGGCATCACCGCATCATACGGTGACCCCCACCGTATCATACGGTGGCTTTGACTTCTTCAGCTTCCAGCAATTGCCAACTCCCTGGAAATCATACGGTGCCCACCGTATCATACGGTGACCACCTCACCGTATCATACGGTGACCTCTGTTTTCATCTGCCAGAACATCCTCTTCTTTGGACTTTTCTTCAGTGCCCACCGTATCATACGGTGACACCCACCGCATCATACGGTGACCTCTTCACTTCTCTGCCAGAAACCCTGCTTCTCTGGTCTTCATCTGCTGCAGTCACCGTATATCATACGGTGACTGGCACCGCATCATGCGGTGACTTCACTTCTACTGGAACTCGACCATTTCTTCGATCCTTGCTTCCAACGTCTTCATTCTTGGTTCCTTCAAACCTCTTCTGCCACCCTAGCCCTGAGAGACTCACCATGCATCCAATGATCTCTATAACTAGTGTGCACTAAGAGAACCACCTCGAACCCTCTTGATAGTCCGGTCTTTCCTATGGACTCAAGCTAACATCTAACCAAGCAACACTCGCTGGGATCTAGCATGTCCTTAGCCTTGATCCATATCTTCTCCGCGACTCCAACAAGTCCGTTCTTGTGTAGATGAAGGCAACCAATCATCCTTCTTATTAAGTTCATGGTGTGTTGGATTCACCACCAACGGACGGAGCTTTCTTTATATGTGACCTATAAGATCTCACAAAGAGTGTTAGTCACATTCATGGTTCTCATCCTATCACTAAAACATTCATGCCTTGGGGTTTCCCTAACTCTAATGGTCATGAAGCTTACAGTCACTTCGATCGCCACTGGTACATCCTGCTGGTCCTGTAGTCGCGATGACGCCAGCCCGTCCGCCACTGATAGATGCTATAGTAACTGGCATCGGGCTAGCATTGACGGATGGATTGGTGTGCGCCACTGCTATAAAATTTCAAGTGTCATATTAGGCTCTTTTTGTACTAGTGTCGACCATGCTCCCAACACCAACTTCCATGGCTGACCCCATTATTTCTTGCTCGTTTCCTTACTGTCACTCTGTCAGCTTCACCTCCCCCCATATCCAACTACTTGTTAATTTCGTTGTAGTAGTGTCTAGTCTGTAGCTCGTTTGCTTGATCTAGTCTACCACACTCAGCCGGAAAAAAGACGCATGCTCACCTTGTCTCACCGGTAGCATGCCTTTCCTCGGTCCACGGGTACCAAAGGAAGCTACATTGCTGCTTCGGTTGGTCGCTCGTGAAGATGCTGTGACTCCATAAAAGCCCCTCTGCATCGTCGCTCGTGTTCCATCTCGAGGCGCCCAAACTTAACACGCCAACATCTGCTCCTCACACTTCACTCTACCACAAGAACCTTCTCCAAAGCCAGGACTTCTCATGCTTCCATGGCGGACATTGAGGTAGGGATATTGGCTCCACCCCAGCGAGCAACGCTTGGCGATCTAGTTCCTCTTGCTGGGCTCGCACGTCGCCGTCTGATACGTCGCACGTCGCATGGTCCAAGACTTGTCGTCCACAGAGGCTAGGTGGTCTTGGCATTCTGGACCTTTCCCTTTCGGGGCATGCTCTCAGTCTGCACTGATGTTGGTTAGCGCGTATCGATCCAAGCAAAATTTGGTTGGGTCTCCGTTTTAACACGGATCGCATAGCAGAAGCAATGTTCAAAGCTTCGGTCATCGTCGAGGTCGGTGATGGAGGGTCGGCTCTTTTCTGGGTGGACTCTTGGCTTGATGATATCCCAGTCCAAACATGCGCACCCCATTTGTTCTTGGCGATGCGTAAACACGTGGCGAAGACGCGCACGGTCAAGAGTGGCCTAACCAGGAAGAGTTGGCTACACGACATCAAGGGGTTCCTCTCCATCCCAGCTATCATGGAGCTCCTTCGATTGGTCAATCGTCTTTGCACTGTCAGCCTCAATCCAAATGTGCCAGATAGATTTATTTGGAAATGGTCGCCCTCCAACACTTATTCGGCCTCTAGTGCTTATCACGCTTTCTTTATAGGACAAATAACCCTGCTCGGCGCAAAGGAGCTGTAGAAGAGCAGGGTGCCTAACAAATGCCGGTTCTTCGTCTGGTTGGCCCTTCATGGTCGTTGTTGGACCTCAGAGCGCCTGGCGCGCCATAGCTTACCTAACCATGGCCCTTGTGCCCTTTGTGACCAGGAGGTAGAGTCCATACATCATCTGTTGGCGGGATGCCCCTACAGCCGGGAAGTTTGGTTCCGGACCCTTCGTCGCTTTCGTTTACATCGCCTCACTCCGGAGCATCACGATCATTTTGCCGACCGGTGGCTTCGTCAGAGGAAGAGGGTAGCAAAGGACGCACGTCGGGCCTTCGATTCTTTGGTCGTGCTCGTGGCGTGGAGGATTTGGAAAGAACGGAATGAACGGGTCTTCGGGACGGGTCTCTCCCACCCCCCTGCGGGTGTTAGGTGTTAGGTGTTTGTCGCGTCTTCTTAGTTCTTTAAATGTATCGCGTTAAATGTATTTGTAGTTGCGGTCGCTTTCCTTTTGATGTAATTAACCTAACTTAACCTTTGTTCCCGGGGCTTAAGCTCTGTGGCGAGGGTCGCTTGTTTCTTCTTCTCCTTAATGAAATACGCGCAAAGCGTGTTCTAGAATAACTGATACTAGTAATTTGTTTTTGTTTTTTATGATATGCAAAACACTACTAGATAACGACATGGAGATGCTAAGAGTTCAGTGTGATACCCACACAACCTAACTTCCCCATGTATGTATCCATCTCAATCAGCCTTACTAACAAAAGAATGACTTCACACATATGCACCATTACTTTCGATGATCTTTGTGGAGCGCATGCCATTGCTACTGGCCACCGAAGGATGAAACACACTTGTCTATTTTACACGTACCATAGCACCAGAAATAGCCAAGATACACCACCAAGATAGTCCAAGTGATTGAGAATAATTCATCTGCATGCGTGGTAAAAAATAGGAATTCAACACCTAACACGGTACACATCTGATCTTCAACCTTGACACCCATCATGCTCCCAACTCCCAAGCTCGTTTGCTTGCTGGCAGCAGCACGCGTCACCATCACCAACTAACCTGTGATCAATCTCGTTGTAGTACGTAGTAGTCAGTGTCTAGCTTTTTTGCTTGGATCCACCACCTCTTCTGAAACCATCAGCATGCATCGAGCCCGGAAGCGCACCATTCTTTGGTTGGGGTACCAAAGGAAGCTGCAGTGCTGCTTCGTCGGCTCGTTGCACGCACACACACTACACGAGTCCATAAAGCCCCTCCGCATCCTCTCGTCTTCCTCTCTCTGATTCATCCATATCTCGATCAATCTTACTAAGAAAAGGATGATTTTCACGCAAAATGCACCACTATCCCACCGGCCAGTACTGAAGGATGAAACACACTTGTCAAGGTTACACGTTAGCACCAGAACAATCCAAGAGAAGATGTGATCCATTTAAGCCTGAAACAAGGCAGACCAGACAACTTGGTGCCCCCTGCAAATTTCTGTATACCACAACCAAGACACACACAAAAGTAGCTCAGATCATGTGAGAGAAAATCATGCATTTACACAGCTGGGAGAATAGGAAGGTCATGCCTAAGCCAGGAGAACACCGAGCCGCTCCAAGCGAGAGAAGTGGATTAGAGGAATCCCACCACCCAACCCGGAAAGACCAAACCTAATGAAAATCCCACCACCCAACCCGGAAAACCTCTGCGTCCTACAAGCTAGCTATACATACACCAAGATACTCCAAGAGTGACTGAGAATAACTCAGCTACGTGGTAATTAGGAAGGCCACACCTAACACACGGTACCACACCTGATCTTCAACCTTGACACCGGCCCTCCATGCTCCCAAGCTCGTTTGCTTGCTGGCAGAGCATCGATCACGTGCATGTCACCATCACCTAGCAACTAGAGCACTTCTACTGTCCAAAATAGTGACCATTAGTTTCTCAAAACTAATGGCCATTAGTTTGATCCGACGGTGTAGATTTAATCTCAGAAAACCATTACTAATGACCATTATTTTATAAAACCAAGGGTAATATAGGAAAAATTAAGAGTGGTAGAAACTTTTACAGTGTCCATAAACTAATATTAACCCTTCGATACTTTTGATCTAAGTACAGAGATTAGTTAGGTTTGTCATCTACTCCACCGTAAGAATCTCATGTAAGCGGAGGGTAAGATCATAATTAAATCACACACGTTACTGCTACCCCATGAATTGAAAGGAATTAATTATTTCTCAGAACCCTAGCTGCAAATCGGATTCGAATTAACTGGTACGCATCAATTGTCACCGAATGCAATTATGGACAGTACTGATTATGGATCAACCGTTTGCAACTGTACAGGCGCCGGCGACGAGGAGCTGGAGCACAACTCTTGGCGGCCGGCCGTGAGACAGATCATGGTGCTTGATGATGCAAACTGAATATTGTTGTGAACAAGAATCGAACTGGGAAGCTAAACACAAATCTGCACATGGAAACCCTATCGGAGGCTGCAAAGACTCCACGGTGCAGGAGAGCCTTTTGCATCTGTGATGGCGTAATCATGACACTCACGGCAATTGGCATCGCTTCTCTAGCCGCACAGCTGAAATCGATATCGCCTCCCTGCCCCGCCGTCGTTATGCAAATCGGTTCTCGATCGTGTTAGCGATGAACAGTGGCAGCTTTGGGTACAATTGCCGAATAAAAGTTAACAATGCCACTGCATAATGAAGGGTTGGATTTGATTTCTACTCCTATCTTGGACCAAGGTATAATTACAAAACTACCCTTAAACTAATGGTCATTAGTTTTGATAAACTAATGGCCATTATTTTGGACAGTAAAACTGCTCAGCAACTAACCTGTGATCCATCTCTCGTTGCACTAGTAGTGTCAAGTCCAACTCGTTTGCTTGGATCCACCACACCCTCTCACCACCAACGAAAGGAAGCTGCGGTGCAGTTTCGCTGGCCTGGCACGCACGACGCGAGTCCATAAAAGCCTCATCTGATCTTCCTCCTCCCCACGCCCAAGCTCACCAATCAATTAAGCAGCCTCTGCTCCTCACACTCCGCCCGGCGGCCGCGTGCGTGAACCTTCCATCGGATCCAGGACTACTCGCGCTTCCATGGCGGTGCCGGACGTCGAGGCGGCTCCACCGCAGCCGGCCTGCAGGAGGTCGGCCGCCGCGACGGTGGCGTGGGCTCTGAGCCGGTTCCTCTCGGTGGCCTCGCACGGCGCCCTCATGTTCCTCCTCAGCGTGACCTTCACGTCCGGCGCCGCAAACGCCATTCGCATCGCCGCGCGCTGGGCCGGCGGCGAGGGCTCCGTCTGGCTGCTCGTCGCCGAGTACTACTCAACATCTGCGCGCTCTGCCTGCTCGCCGCCGTCGCCTTCGTCCTCGCCATGGCGCTGCTCCTCCACTGCTTCGTCATGGACCAGCTGCTGCTGCGCCGCCGCGGGAGTCGCCGCGAGGGCCGAGAGGTATATATTGCTGGCTCGGATCTTCTTATTTGACTTCTCTTCCCCCCTCCTTGAGCTAGCATTTCTAATTAAGCCTTAATTGGACATGTCAAATTGTGGGTTAATTCGATCCGTTGCTGGCAGATTGCTGCAGGGGATTCCTCCGGCGCCAGGAAGATAAGCCTCGAACATGATCAAGATCAGGGAGCAGCAGGGGAAGGAGGAAAAGACGACGGCCGTCTGGATGGAGGCTGTGCCCTGGTGGCAGCCGTCGGGCTGCTCACTAGCGTCATGTGCATGGCCGCGGGTACGGTGATGGGAAGGGGATCCACGCGCCGCCAACAAGGGGGTCCTGGGAAGAGCGGCTTGGTTCTGCGCTCATGGACGCAGGTTCTTCCTCGACTCTCTCACCTACAGCTACGTCCTCTTCCCCACCGTTGTTCTTGCCAAGGTCATGATGGCATGGGAGAAGGTGCGGAAGACCAACGATCTGCTGACGACTCTGTACCTTGACGGTTAAGGTACGTATGCGCCCCAGTTTAATTTCTCTCTGCTGTTTCGTCAGCATCTTGTTTGCTGAATCTTTCATTGATCGCTAACTAACTCTTTCTAGTAGGCAAATTATTTAACTGCAGTATAAAATGATTCTTCTGAAGAATGGAAAGATTGTGTGCAAGTAATTAATAATACGTTTTAGATCATGGATTCTCTCCATTAGATAAAGTTGTAGATTTGATCTTCCTGGGCGCTTTGATTTGCAAGTTCCTACTCCGGTTCCACTTTTATTTTCTCAGTGGATCTGTGCAAGGCAACGTGTTCACAGACAGTGGCATCACATCTAGTTGCTACTTCTGTTGCCTGGGTTTCTTGGGCCGGGTCAGTACTAGTGCCTTTGCTTAGAGTGACACCCATTAATTATGTGCAAGCTAAGTTGGACTGAAAATATCCCCTAGGGATTCCTCTAATATTTCCCTGACAAAACAAACATTCTTCATTTTGGTGAGTAAATTGGCGTCTGGGTCAATTGACTTCCCCTGCTATTAAGTTCATAAGAAGGTGGCTTTGATGGCATGAGATGCTTGGTTATCCGTTTCTTTTATTGCACTGTTGTAGTACCAGTAGTGGCCTGGTGGGTTAGTCGTTGTGAGCAGATGCGCTCTTCCGGGATATGCTTGAGCCGTTGCTGTGAGTAATACATTACTAGATATTGGTTGATTGTATACCACAGTGCTAGATATTGCCTCCTTGAAGTGGATATTATTGTCATATATTGACTATTGTGCCTTATTTTGTTTTGAAGATGGAGTGCTAAAATTTACAATGTTGTAGGCGATCCTAGCCAAGTTCGTGCAAATCTAGACGGTTTGTTTTACAATGTAGCATTTGGCCCCAATAATAAGCTCCGGTTAGCAGTACTGTTGGTTAATTTTTTTTTTTTGTTTGTAAAGAATCACATGGCACAAACATATGATCTCAGGTCAGTAAAGCATGGTTTCAGATGCTCCTGTTTTCCTTCTCTAGTCTATGTGAACTATGTCCACTTTAATATATATAATTAAAGAGATGCACGGTTAGATGTTTATGTTCCAGTCCTATCACACCTCTTTTACAAATGGTGCTCAAATATCCTTAGACCTTAACTTCCTTTCTTTTTTGTGCAGCAGTTTGCTTGTATTTTAACTATTCATTCAGTCCTTGCAAGGTCACTTCTTTTTGTCCTACTCTAGCTAGGATGTAAACTTGGGTTCACACTCTTTTCATTTACTTGATTCCTTGATGCCATGTTTTATGTTTTTAGCAATGTGCACTGTACTAGTGTTGTGTTCTGAGCCTTCCTTCTAATTGCCTGCATGATCTGAATATTCTAGTGACAGTTGTCTCCCAAATTTCAGGTTTTGGTGGGATCAGTAACTTTGTCCAACAGGAGGCTAGGCTTGGTCGACGTTGCAAGTGAGATGATAACACAACTGCAAGTGTTTGGAGGAACATATTATTACTAGTACTTTTAAGTCACGATTTGTGACCCTATTGATATATATGACTCTTAAAACGAAGCCTGAATGCTTAGACGAGTAGGCCTTGAAACTCTAGTATTGGTTATGAACTGCTCATAGTTTTAACTGTGTAACAGAAGTGTCCAAGTCCTTTGTCCCACTGCCAGTACATAGACGATGCAGCTATATGAGCTATGTGATATATATTACCTGTTCAAGTGGCATATTATTTGGTAGTCGTTTCTAAATTTTCTTCTGTTCCACGTTTCGAAAAAAAATTATTCTGTTTGACCGATCTATCAAACCAGTCAGTCTGGGTCGCCTGCTATGACAACACGTAACCCTTAACTTTCCTGCATATTTTGCCTGAAAAATAGGCCAGTTACATGGATCGATTGTAAACTTTGAATATGTAGTCAACTCTCTAAATGATAGGTGAAAACAAAACACGCTAAACTCCTTCCAAAATTGTTGGCTTCGCTCGAGTTTGTTGCAGATATATATGTTACACGTTAGCACCATAATAGTAGTCCAGGAGATAAGCTGATCCACTTAAGCCGAAGCCTAGACAGACCAGATACTTAGTGGTGCTGGTGCCACCTCGAAAAATGCCATATTCCTCAACTAAGATACACAAAGGTAGTTCATGACTTCATGTGAGAGGAAAGTCAGTTCATTTACACAGAGAAAATAGGAAGGCCACACCTAACACGTTATCATCCAAAAAAAAACCTCCACACCCTTAATAGAACACCAAGACAGAGGACGCTCCAAGTGAGAGGAAATGAATCATTAATAGTAATAAGATGCAAACATAGGAAAGCCACGCCTAACATACCACCCCACTCCATTCTACCAATACATCAAGATAGTTTGAGTGATAGTAGAAAATATATTATCTACATGGTAAATATAGGAAGGCCACGCCTAACACGCTAATCTCCATCCTTTACATCCACCATGCTCCCAGCACCAACTTCCATGGCTGACCCCATTATTTCTTGCTCGTTTCCTTACTCTCAGCATCACCTCTCCCCCATCTCCAACTAACTTGTCAATTTCGTTGTAGTAGTGTGTAGCTCGTTTGCTTGATCCAGTCGTCTACCACACTCATCCGAAACAAAGACGCCTGCTCGCCTGTCACCAGCGGCATGCATTTCCTCGGTCCACAGGTACAAAGGAAGCTACATTGCTGCTTCCTCGGCTTGTCACACATGAAGATGCCGTGACTCCCTAAAAGCCCCTCTGCCTCCTCGCTCTTCATTCCATCTAGAGGTGCCCAACAGCAACAAGCCAACTCTTGCTCCTCACACTTTCACTCTGCCACAAGAACACCAGAGCCAATACTTCTCGTGCTTCCATGGTGGACATTGAGGTAGGGATGGTGGCTCCACCCCAGCTGGCGATGCTCGGCGATCCGGATCCTCTTGCTGGCCTTGCACGTCGCTTTTTGCTTTTGTTTTAAGCTTTTATAAATGATACTAGTAATTTTTTGATTTTATGATATGGAAAACACTACTAGAACGACATGAATATGCTCAGAGAGTTCCGTATGATACCCACACAACCTAACTTCCCCGTGTATGTATCCATCTCAATGAACCTTACTAACAAAAGAATCACTTCACATATATGCAATATTACTTTTGACGACCTTTGTCGAGCGTGCCATTGCCACCCGGGCACTGAAGGATGAAACACACTTGTCTATTTTACACGTACCATATATAGCACCAGAATATAATCCAAGAGATAAGACGATCCATTTAAGCCGCATACCACAAACTTAATGGTGCCACCCGGAAATCGCCATATTCCTCAACCAAGACACACAAAGGTAGTTCATTTGAGAGAAAGTCATTCATTCATAGGGAAAATAGGAAGGTGATCACACCTACCATTCTATCATCCAAAAAGAAAACCCTCCACATCCTTAATATATCAACATGACAAGGAGGCACCAAGTGAGAGGAAACAAATCATTAATAAGAGGTAAAAACAGGAAAGCCACACCTAAAATACCACCACACTCCATGCTACCAATACATCAAGATAGTTTTGAGCTATTGCTGAAAATAAATCATCTAGGAGTACATAGTAAAAATTGGAAGACCGTTTACACCCACCATGCTCCCAACGCCAACTTCCATGGCCGACCCCACTATTTCTCGCTCGTTTCCTTACTGTCAGTATCACCTCTCTCCCATCACCAAATAACTTGTCAATCTTGTTTGTAGTAGTGTGCAGCTCGTTTGCTTGATCCAGTCATCTACCGCCCTCTTCCGAAACAGAAACATTTGTGCCTTAATTTCTCACCGTCTCACCAGGAGCATGCATGCATCAACTTTTCCTCGGTCCACCATAGGAAGCTGCACACACGCCGCGAGTCCATAAAGCCCCTCTGCATCCTCTCTCGTCTTTCTCTGGTACATCCATCTCAATCAATCTTACTAACAAAAGGATGATTTTTTTCACGCAAATGCACCACTATCCCACCGGCCAGTACCGAAAGGATGAATACTTGTCAAGGTTACACGTTAGCACCAGAACAATCAAGAGAAGATGATCCATTTTAGCCTGGAACTAGGCAGACCAGACAGCCAGTGGTGCCTCCTGGAAATTTCTGTATACCACAACCAAGACACACAAAGGCAGCTGAGATCAATGGAGAGAAAGTCATGTACACAGGGAGAATATATAGGAAGGGCATGCCTAAGCCAAGAGAACATGCTTACCATCCAATAAAAACTCAACATCCTTTTTTTTTTTTTGGCGAATGAAAAACTCCATATCCTTGACAGAACACCACGCCGCTCCAAGCGAGAGGAATGAATCATTGTAAGAGGTTTAGAATAGGAAGACCAAACCTAATTAACATCCCACCACCCAACCCGGAAAACCTCTGTATCCTTCAATCCATACATACACCAAGATACTCCAAGAGTGATTGAGAATAATTCATCTACCTGGTAAAAATAGGAAGGCCACACCTACCACGGTACCACATCTTATCTTCAACCTTTGATCACCGGCCCACCATGCTCCCAAGCTCGTTTGCTTGCTGCCAGCATCGATCACGTGCATGTCACCATCACCAACTAACCTGTGATCCATCTCTCGTTGCACTAGTAGTGTCAACTGTCAAGTCCAACTCGTTTGCTTGGATCCACCACACCCTCTGCTGAAACCCACACCGTGTCACTACTCACAACCAACGAAAGGAAGCTGCAGTGCTGTTTCGGCACGCACGACGCGAGTCCATAAAACCCACACGGCCTCCTCAACTTCCTCCTCCTCACACCCAAGCTCACCAAACCAATTAAGCCTCTGCTCCTCCCCACACTCCGCCCGGCGGCCGCGTGCGTGAACCTTCCACCGGATCCAGGACCACTCGCGCTTCCATGGCGGTGGCGGACGTCGAGGCGGCTCCACCGCAGGCGCCGGCGCCGCCGGCCAGGAGGTCGGCCACCGCGAGGGCGTCGTGGGCTCTGAGCCGGTTCCTCTCGCTGGCCTCGTACGTCGCCCTCAGCTTCCTCCTCTGCGGGACGTACATGTGCGGCGTCGCCAACGCCCTGCGCATCGCCGCGCGCTGGGCCGGCGGCGAGGGCTCCGTCTGGTGGGCCATGGCGGAGTACTACTTCTACACCAACATCTACGCGCTCTGCCTGTTCGCCGCCGTCGCCTTCGTCTTCGCCATGGCGCTGCTCCTCCACTGCTTTGTCATGGCCGAGCTGCTGCTCCGCCGGCGCCGGCGCCGAGAGATATATAGCCTCTTCTTGACTTCTTCCTCCCCTTATGAGCTAGCTAGCATTTCTAATCCTTTATCTGAGTAATTGGACATGTCAAATCCTAGGTTAATTCGATCCGTTACTGGCAGATTGCTGCAGGGGATTCCTCCGGCGCCAAGATAAGCCTAGAACCTGACGAAGATCAGGGAGCTGGAGGAGAAGAAGGAGACGACGGCCGTCTGGACGGAGTCTGTGCCCTGGTGACAGCCGTCGCGCTGCTCACCAGCGTCGTGTGCATGGCCGCGGGTACGGTGATGGGGAAGGGAATCCACGCGCCGCCAACAAGGGGGTCCTGGGAAGAGCGGCTTGGTTCTGCGCTCATGGACGCCGGCTTCTTCCTCGACTCTCTCACCTACAGCTACGTCCTCTTCCCCACGGTTGTGCTTGCCAAGGTCGTGATTGCATGGGAGAAGGTGCGGAAGACCAACGATCTGCTGACGACTCTCTACCTTGACGGTTAATTTCTCTCTGCTGACGACTCTCTACCTTGACGGTTAAGGTACGTTTGCTGAATCTTTCACTGATCGCTAATTAACTCTTTCTAGTAGGCAAATTACTTAACTGCGGTATGAAATGATTCTTCTAAAGAATGGAAAGATTGTGTGCAAGTAATAATATGTTTTAGATCTTGGATTCTCTCCATTAGATAAAGTTGTAGATTTGATCTATTTTTCTTGGGCGCTTTGATTTGCTTGTTCCTACTCCAGTTCCACTTTTATTTTTCTCAGTGGATCTGACCAAGGCAACGTGTTCACAGACAGTGGCATCACATCTAGTTGCTACTTCTGTCACCTGGGTTTCTCTTGGCCGGGTCAGTACTCAGTACTAGTGCCTCTGCTTACAGTGTCACCCATTAATTATGTACAAGCTAAGTTAGACTGAAAATATCCCCCTAGGGATTCCTCTAATCCACGAGGAATTATAATGCTTTGATTTCTCTGTCTTGTACTTGTCTGTTTATGGCATACTGTTTTCAATATTCGTCTGACGAAACAAACATTGTTTCGTTTTGGCTAGTAAATTGGCGTCTGGGTCAATTGACTTCCCCTGCTATTCGGCTCATAAGAAGGTGGCTTTGATGGCATGAGATGCTTGTTGGTTATCCGTTTCTTTTATTGCACTGTTGTAGTACCAGTGGTGCCTGGTGGGTTAGTCGTCGTTGTGAGCAGATGCTCTTCTGGGACATGCTTGAGAGGTTGCTGTGAGTAACCACAGTGCTAGCTAGATATTGCCTCTTCGAAGTGGATATTAATTATTGTCATATGTTGACTATTGTTCCTTATTTTGTTTTGAAGATGTAACCAATTTTTGTGTGAAGTCTAGGTGTATCAGTGATTCGAGGCAAAAGTTTACAATGTTGTAGCTTATAGTAGCCAAGTTCGTGCCCAGTCTAGACAGTTTGTTTACAATGTAGCGTTGGGCCAATTAGCTCCGGTTAGCAGGTGCTTTTCATTTTTAATCATTAGCAACATGTTCAGCTTCTCCTGCTGGTTATTTTTTTTTTTGTTAGTTGAGAGTCACATTTTAAATTTTGTCACAAACATGTTAGCTCAGGTCTCAGTGAAGCATGGTTTCGGATGCTCCGGTTTTCCTTCTCTAGTCTATGTGAACTATGTCCACTTTAATATAGATAATTAAAACATCTTGGCTTCGAGTACGATCAGAAATGAACTAACAAATGTTAGACGGAGGTCTGCGGTTAGATGTTATATTCCAATTCCAATCACACCTCTTTTTCAAATAGTACTCAAATATCCTTAGATCTTAACTTCCTTTTTTTTTGTGTAGCAGTTTGCTTGTATTTTAACTATTCATTCAGTCCTTGCAAGGTCACTTCTTTTTCTCGTACTCTAGGATGTAAACTTGCGTTCACACTCTTTTCGTTTACTTGATTCCATGATGATGTCATGTTTTTAGCAATGTGCACTGTACTAGTGCTGTGTTCTTAGCCTTCCTTCTAATTGCCTGTTCTGAATATTCTACTGACAGTTGTCTCCCACAGTTTCAGATTTTGGTGGGATCAGAAACTATGTCCAACAGGAGGCTAGGCTTGGCCGACGTTGCAAGTGAGATGATAACACAGCTGCAAGTGTTTGGAGGAACATATTAATTATTACTACTTTTAAGTCACGATTTCGGACCCTATTGATATATGACTCTTAAAAGGGAGCCTGAATGCTTAGACGAGTGGTCTTGAAACTCTAGCATTGATTATCAACTGCTGATAGTTTTAAGTGTGTAAAAGAAGTGTCCAAGTCCTTTGTCGCACTGCCAGTACATAGACGATGCAGCCATCTGAGCTATGTGTACATATTACCTGTTCAAGTGGCGTGAAAGGGGTCTTGGCCTAGTGGTTAAGGCATCCGAGTAACACCTCTCAGGTCCTGGGTTCGACTCCCTGTGGGAGCGAATTTTCAAGGATTTAACGGCATTTGTGCTTTCAGTGGTAGCCGACGCTTCCGTCGACAGCGAGGCGCCAGTGGTGACTTCGTATCTCTAGATTTGCCGGCTCAGTCTTCGAAGATGCTCATAGGGGTAGGGTTTGCGTACGTGTGTTCATAGGGGTGAGTGTGCGTGCGTTGTGAGTGTCTGAGTTGTACTGTGTAATCTCAAAAAAAAAAAAAATACCTGTTCAAGTGGCATATTATTTGGTAGTCGTTTCTAAACCTGTTCCACGTTTCGGAAAAAAAAATATTCTTTTGTCCTACCGATGGATCAAACAAGTCAGGCTGGGTCGCATGCTATGACAACATGTAACCCTCAACTTTCCTGCATATTTTTCCTGAAAAATAGGCCAGTTACATGGATGGATTTTAAACTGTGAATAGGTAGTCTACTCTAAATGATAGGTGGAAGCAAAACACGCTAAACTCCTTCCAAAATTGTTGCTTTCTTCGTGATTGTTGCAGATATGTACATGTTAGCGCCAGAATAGTCCAGGAGATAAGATGATCCATTTAAGCCGAAGCCTATACAGACCAGATACTTAGTGGTGCTGGTGCCACCTCGGAAAATGCCATATTCCTCAACTAAGACACACAACGGTAGTTCATGACTTCATGTGAGAGGAAATTCATTCACTTACACAGAGAAAATAGGAAGGCCACACCTAACACGGTGTCATCTACATGGTAAAAATAGGAAGGCCACGCCTAACACGCTAATCTCCACCCTTTACATCCACCATGCTCCCAAACACCAACTTCCATGGCTGACCCCATTATTTCTTCCTCGTTTCCTTACTGTCAGCATCACCTCCCCCCATCACCAACTAACTTGTCAATTTCGTTGTAATATATAGTGTGTAGCTCGTTTGCTTGATCCAATCATCTACCACACTCATCCGAAACAAAAGATGCCTGCTTACCGTGTCGCCAGTACGTAGCATGCATTTCCTCGGTCCACGGGTACCAAAGGAAGCTACATTGCTGCTTCCTCGGCTCGTCGCGCTTGGAGATGCCATGACTCCATAAAAGCCCATCTGCCTCCTCGCTCATCTTCCATCTTGAGGCGCCCAACCTCAACAAGCCAACCTCACACTTCACTCTGCCACAATAATCTTCTCCAGAGCCAGGACTTCTCGCGCTTCCATGGCGGACACCGAGGTAGGGATGGTGGCTCCACCCCAGTTGGGGCCACTGCGAGGGTGGCATCGGCTCTGATCCGGTTCATCTTGCTGCGCACGATGCCATGCTTTTATAAATGAAACTAGTAATTTGTTTTTGATTTTTATGATATGGAAAACACTACTAGAACGACATGGAGATGCTCAGAGAGTTGAGTGTACCCACACAAACCTAACTTCCCCGTGTATATATCCACCTCAATCAACCTTACTAACAAAATAATGAGTTCACACAAAGGCACTATTACTTTTGATCACCTTTGCCGAGCATGCCATTGACACCGGCCACCGAAGGATGAAACACACTTTGTCTATTTTACACGTACCATAGGACCAGAATAGTCCAACAGAGAAGATGATCCATTTAAGCCGCAGACCGCAAACTTAGGGTCTGTTTGGATCCACACAGATTTTAAGAATCCATATTTCAGAAGCTATATATAGAGGATCCAAACAAGGTAGATTATGCACCAAATTCTAGAATCCAGATTATGGGAATCCTATATATAATCTGGCCTAACCCAGCCTTTAGGTGATTTATTTGTCAAAAGACCCACTGCCCTTGAATGCTTTTGGATAATTACAGCTTGTGTCACCGCTCACAAAAAATATAGGAAGGGCAAGCTGGTCATTAACTACCTCAAAAACTGGTATCTAGATTTTAAGAATCTAGGATCCAAACACCTCTACCTAGATTTTTTTTAGAAGCTAGATTATAGCTAGAAACTGCACCCATAATCTAGATTCTTAGAAGCTAGTGGGGATCCAAACTCCTCGAGATCGATACAACACCATTTGTCTCTCTATGACGATGACGATGTGTTATTTCTACGACCGGCAGCAAGTGATATTGATCTCACAGTGAGTATATGCTTCAGCTCTTCGGAGAAGCCTCAGGCCTTAAGACCAATATTCAAAAGAGCAGCGTGGCCCCAATTCAATGCAGAGCGGAAGACATTGAAACTGTTCAAGAACGCTTGCCGTGTCAGTTTGCTAATTCCCCGGTCAGGTATCTTGGGCTCCCTTTATCTATAAAGAAGCTAACCAAGTCTCAACTACAACCACTCATTGATCGCTTGGCTGACTTGCTCCTAGGATGGAAAGCCGAGCTGATGACAAATGTAGGACGTGCAACTCTTGTGCAGTTTGTGTTAACAGCAACAGTATTTACCATGCCATGGCACTCGATTTACGTAAAGATGCTAATGGAGGACACTGTCTAATTGCATGGCAAAAGGTAGCACGGCCTAAAGAATTGGGGGGACTTGGTATCCAGATGCTTGGATGGGCTCTTCGAGTACGCTGGTTATGGCTCCGAAAAACAGAACCAAACAAGCCTTGGGCAACTCTCCCGATACAAATGAGTGACCAGGTGCAGGCAATATTCTCAATGGCGCTGGCCACAGAAGTCGGTAATGGAAGGAACACTTTATTTTGGCAGGATAGGTGGATTTTGAGGCAGCGACTAGAGGACATTGCACCACTAATTTACAGCATGATACCCAAGAGATTGCCAATAAGAGGACAGTGTGTGAAGCAGTTGTAGATATGACATGGTTCGAGATATTCATGAGGTTGCTTCTGTTGAAGTCATCATAGAACTTCTCTGCTTGTGTAATATAACTTATGAGGTGTTGCTCCGTCCAGAAGTTCCGGACTTGCACACTTGGAGGCTGTCGAGGAATGTACTCAGCAAAATCAACGTACGAAGCATAATTTCAGGGATCAGTATACTTCGAACCATGGGAACGCATCTGGAAAACGTGGGCACCGCCCAAATGCCGATTCTTCGTGTGGCTGGTCGCGCACAACCGATGCTGGACAGCCGATTGGTTGGCTCGAAGGAACCTCCCGCGCCCAGAATGTTGTCTGCTTTGTGATCAAGAAGAAGAAAACATTCACCATATCCTCACATGATGTGTTTTTGCACGCCAATTCTGGTGTGTCTTGATTCAGAGAGTCGGCCTTGCAGCTCTCTCACCATAGTTGCCGGATGAAAATTTTGATGCATGGTGGAGCCAGGCAGCTGACTCGGTGAGTAGTACTACACGAAAAGGATTGAAATCTATCATAATCCTCGGCGCTTGGACTCTCTGGAAGCACCGGAACGACAGCGCCTTCAACGGGGCGTCCCCAAATCTCTCAACTGCTCTAGTCATGGCTTGGGAGGAAATCCAATGGTGGGACATGGCCGGAGCAAGGGCTCTTTCCTTGCTGACCGATCAGGAACGGGATGTTGGTGTTTAATCACCAAGTAGACAGAGGTCGGGTAGTTTTTCAAAATTTAGTAGGCGCGAATGTAATCTAGTATATTGGGTGTACGTTGTACTCTCTTCTTCTATTAATACAATGATACGTAGTTCTCCTGCGTGTTCGAGAAAAAAGTGGGGATCCAAACACCACCTTAGTGGTGCCACCTGGAAATCGTCATATTCCCCAACCAAGAGACACAAAGGTAGTTCATGTGAGAGAAAGTCGTTAATTCCACAGGGGAAAATAGGAAGGCCACACCTAACATGCTATCATCCAAAGAAAAAAAAACCTCCACATCCTTAATACACCAAGACAAGGAGGCTCCAAGTGAGAGGAAACAAATCATTAATAAGATGTAAAAACAGGAAAGCCACACCTAACATACCACCCCAACTCCATTCTACCAAATGTTTTGAGTGATAGTAGAAAATAAATCATCTACATGGTAAATATAGGAAGACCGTTTACACCAACCATACAGTCCCAACACCAACTTCCATGGCCGCCCTTCTCGCTCGATTCCTTACAGTCAGCATCACCAGCTAACTTGTCAACCTCTCTTGCTTGCATGAATCATTTGTAAGTTCACACCTAAGAGCATCTCCAAGAGAGCCCTATAAACCTCCTTTAAATTAAAATATTGGGATCCAACCAAAAAAACCATCTCCGACAGGATCCCAAAACCACCCTTAGTTTTTTTATAGCCCCTAAACTCCCCTCATTTGTAGCTACAAACAGGGGAAGAATTGGGGCTCATATCTTCTTTCTGCTATGGAATTAATGTTTTTTTAGCCTCAAATGCTAGCGTGGCTAATCGAAAGTGTTTTAATCCATTTTTAGGAGAGAAACTGTTGGAGGAGAAGAGAAAAGTTGCCCCTCATAATTTTTTGGTTGCTCCTAAAAACAAGTTTATGGGGCCAATTATATGGAAGTCTCTTCTTGGAGATGCTCTAACATCTCACCACCCAACCTGGAAAATCAGTGCATCCAATTATACACCAAGATAGTCCGAGTGATTGTGAATGTTTCATCTACGTGGTAAAAATAGGAAGGTCACACCTAATACGGTACCACACATCTGATCTTCAACCTTGACAGACACCCATCATGCTCCCTCCCAAAGCTCGTTTGCTTTGTTTGCATAATTGCTGCCAGCATCACGTGTCACCATCACCAACTAACCTGTGATCTATCCCGTCATTGTAGTAGTAGTAGTGTCTAACTCGTTTCCTTGGATCCATCACCCTCTTCTGAAATACGCACTGTGTCACCACCATTAGCATGCGTCGAGCCCGGACACGCACCATTTCTTTGGTCGGGGTACGAAAGGAAGCTGCAGTGCTGCTTCGTCGGCTCATTGCACGCACACACACTACACGAGTCCATAAAGCCCCTCCGCATCCTCTCTCGTCTTTCTCTGGTACATCCATCTCAATCAATCTTACTAACAAAAGGATAATTTCACGCAAATGCACCACTATCCCACCGGCCAGTACTGAAAGGATGAAACATACTTATCAAGGTTACACGTTAGCAGCAGAACAATCCAAGAGAAGATGATCCATTTTAGCCTGGAACTAGGCAGACCAGACAGCCAGTGGTGCCTCCTGGAAATTTCTGTATACCACAACCAAGACACACAAAGGCAGCTCAGATCATGTGAGAGAAAGTCATGCATTTACACAGGGAGAATATATAGGAAGGGCATGCCTAAGCCAAGAGAACATGCTTACCATCCAATAAAAACTCCACATCCTTGACAGAACACCAAGCCGCTCCAATCGAGAAGAATGAATCATTTGTAGGAGGTTTGGAATCGGAAGACCAAACCTAATCAAAATCCCACCACCCAACCCGGAAAACCTCTGCATCCTTCAAGCTAGCTATACATACACCAAGATACTCCAAGAGTGATTGAGAATAATTCATCTACCTGGTAAAAATAGGAAGGCCACACACCTAACACGGTATCTGATCTTCAACCTTGAGACCGGCCCACCTTGCTCCCCTGCTCGTTTGCTTGCTGGCAGCATCGATCACGTGCATGTCACCATCACCAAGCAACTAACCTGTGATCCATCCCTCGTTGCAGTAGTAGTGTCCAACTCGTTTGCTCCTTGGATCCAACACCGTGTCACTACTCTCACAACCAACGAAAGGAAGCTGCAGTGCTGTTTCAGCACGCATAGTCCATAAAAGCCACACGGCCTCCTCATCTTCCTCCTCCCCACACCCAAAGCTCACCAAACCATTAAGCCTCTGCTCCCCACACTCAGCCCGGCCGGCCGCGTGAACCTTCCACCGGATCCAGGAGTACACGCGCTTCAATGGCGGTGGCGGACGTCGAGGCGGCTCCACAGCAGCCGGCCTGCTGGAGGTCGGCCGCCGCGACGGCGGCGTGGGCTCTGAGCCGGTTCCTCTCGGTGGCCTCGCACGGCGCCCTCATGTTCCTCCTCAGCGCGACCTTCACGTCCGGCGCCGCCAACGCCATTCGCATCGCCGCGCGCTGGGCCGGCGGCGAGGGCTCCGTCTGGCTGCTCGTCGCCGAGTACTACTTCTACACCAACATCTACGCGCTCTGCGTGCTCGCCGCCGTGGCCTTCGTCCTCGCCATGGCGCTGCTCCTCCACTGCTTCGTCATGGACCAGCTGCTGCTGCGCCGCCGCGGGAGTCGCCGCGAGGGCCGAGAGGTATATATTGCTGGCTCGGATCTTCTTATTTGACTTCTCTTCCCCCTTCCATGAGCTAGCATTTCTAATTAAGCCTTAATTGGACATGTCAAATTCTGGGTTAATTCGATCCGTTCCCGTCAGATTGCTGCAGGGGATTCCTCCGGCTTCACGAAGATAAGCCTCGAACATGATCAAGACCAGGGAGCAGCTGGGGGAGAAGAGGAAGACGACGGCCGTCTGGATGGAGGCTGTGCCCTGGTGGCAGCCGTCGCGCTGCTCACTAGCGTCGTGTGCATGGCCGCGGGTACGGTGATGGGGAAGGGGATCCACGCGCCGCCAACAAGGGGGTCCTGGGAAGAGCGGCTTGGTTTTGCGCTCATGGACGCCGGCTTCTTCCTCGACTCTCTCACCTACAGCTACGTGCTCTTCCCCACGGTTGTGCTTGCCAAGGTCGTGATTGCATGGGAGAAGGTGCGGAAGACCAACGATCTGCTGACGACTCTGTACTTTGACGGTTAAGGTACGTCAGCGCCCAAGTTTAATTTCTCTCTTTTGTCTCGCCAGCATCTTGCTTGCTGATGCTTCATGGATCGCTAACTCTTTCTAGTAGGCAAATTATTTAACTGCAGTATGCAATGGTTCTTCTAAAGAATGGAAAGATTGTGTGCAAGTAATAATACGTTTTAGATCTTGGATTCTCTCCATTAGATACAGTTGTAGATTTCACTTAATTTTCTTGGGCGCTTTGATTTGCTAGTTCAGTTCCTACCCCGGTGGATTTTTCTCAGTGGATCTGTGCAAGGCAACGTGTTCACAGTGGCATCACAATCTAGTTGCTACTTCTGTTGCCTGGGTTTCTTGGGGCTGGGTCAGTACTAGTGCCTTTGCATAGAGTGACACCCATTAATTATGTACAAGCTAAGTTGTACTGAAAATATCCCCTAGGGATTCCTCTAGTTGCTACTTCCTTTTTCCGACCATTGTTCTTGCCAAGGTACTCGGTGGGTGGGAGAAGGTGCGGAAGACCAACGATCTGCTGACGACTCTGTACCTTGACGGTTAAGGTACGTATGCGCCCCAGTCTAATTTCTCTCTGCTGTTTCGCCAGCATCTTGCTAATTTGCTGAATATTTCATTGATCGCTAATTAACTCTTTCTAGTAGGCAAATTATTTAACTGCAGTATGCAATGATTCTTCTGAAGAATGGAAAGATGGTGTGCAAGTAATAATACATTTTAGATCTTGGATTCTCTCCATTAGATAAAGTTGTAGATTTGATCTAATTTTCTTGGGCGCTTTGATTTGCTAGTTCCTACTCCGGCCGGTTCCACTTTTATTTTTCTTAGTGGATCTGTGCAAGACAACGTGTTCACAGTGGCATCACATCACATCTGATTGCTACTTCTGCTGCCTGGGTTTCTTGGTGCCGGGTCAGTACTAGTGCCTTTGCTTAGAGTGACGCCCATTAATTATGTACAAGCTAAGTTGGACTGAAAATATCCCCTAGGGATTCCTCTAATCCACGAGGAATTATAATGCTTTGATTTGTCTGTCTTGTACTTGTCTGTTTATGGCCTAATGTTTTCAATAATATTTCCCTGACAAAACAATGGTGAGTAAATTGGCGTGTGGGTCAATTGACTTCCCCTGCTATTCGGCTCATAAGAAGGTGGCTTTGATGGGATGGGATGCTTGGTTATCCGTTTCTTTTATTGCACTGTTGTAGTACCAGTGGTGCCTGGTGGTTAGTCGTCGTTGTGAGCAGATGCTCTTCTGGGACATGCTTGAGCCGTTGCTGTGAGTAATACATTACTAGATATTGGTTAATTGTATACCACAGTGCTAGATATTGCCTCTTTGAAGTGGATATTATTGTCATATATTGGCTATTGTTTGAATGGAACTGATTTTTGTGTGAAGTCTAGGTGTATCAGTGATTCGGTGCAAAAGTTTACAATGTTGTAGGCTATAGTAGCCAAGTTCGTGCCCAATCTAGACGGTTTGCTTACAATGTAGCGTTGGGCCAATTAGCTCCGGTTAGCATGTGCTTTTCATTTTTAGTCATTAGCAACACTTTCAGCTTCTCCTGTTGGTTAATTTTTCCTTTGTTAGTTGAGAGTCACATTTCAAATTTTGACACAAACATATGAGCTCAGTTCAGTAAAGCATGCATGGGTTCGGATGCTCCTGTTTTCCTTCTCTAGTCTATGTGAACTATGCCCACCTTAATATAGATAATTAAAACATCTAGGCTTCAAGTACGATCAGAAATGAACTAACAAATGTTATACAGAGGTGCACGGTTAGATGTTATGTTCCCAATTCAGAAATGAACTAACAGATCTTTTACAAATAGTACTCAAATATCCTTAGATCTTAACTTCCTTTTTTTTGTGTGTGTGTGCAGCAGTTTGCTTATATTTTAACTATTCATTCAGTCCTTGCAAGGTCACTTCTTTTTGTCGTACTCTAGGATGTAAACTTGGGTTCACACTCTTTTCGTTTACTTGATTGATTGATGTCATGTTTTTAGCAAGGTGCACTGTGCTAGTGTTGTGTTCTGAGCTTTCCTTCTAATTGCCTGCGTGCTCTGAATATTCTACTGACAGTTATCTCCCACAATTTCAGTTTTTGGTGGGATCAGTAACTATGTCCAACAGGAGGCTAGGCTTGGTCGACGTTGCAAGTGAGATGATAACACAACTGCAAGTGCTTGGAGGAAATAATATTAATTATTACTACTTTTAAGTCACAATTTCGGACCCTATTGATTTATGACTCTTAAAAGGGAGCCTGAATGCTTAGACGAATGGTCTTGAAACTCTAGTATTGATTATCAACTGCTGATAGTTTTAAGTGTGTAACAGAAGTGTTCAAGTCCTTTGTCGCACTGCCAGTACATAGAGGATGCAGCTATCTGAGCTATGTGATAGATATTACCTGTTCAAGTGGCATATTATTTGTAGTCGTTTCTAAATTTTCTTCTGTTCCACGTTTTGAAAAAAAAAAAAACTTCTGTTCTACCGATTCATCAAACAAGTCAGTCTGGGTCGCCTGCTATGACAACACGTAACCCTCAACTTTCCTGCATATTTTTCCTGAAAAATAGGCCAGTTACGATTGTAAACTATGAATATGTAGTCTACTCTAAATGATAGGTGAAAGCAAAACAGGCTAAACTCTCCTCCCAAAATTGTTGGCTTCGCTCGAGTTTGTTGCAGATATGTTACACCTTAGCGCCAGAATAGTCCAGGAGATATATAGATGATCCATTTAAGCTGAAGCCTAGACACACCAGATGCTTAGTGGTGCCACCTCGGAAAATGCCATATTCCTCGACTAAGATACACAAAGGTAGATCATGACTTTCATGTGAGAGGAAAGTCATTAACTTACACAGAGAAAATAGGAAGGCCACACCTAAACACGGTATCATCCAAAAAAACCTCCACATCTTTAATACAACACCGAGACAAGGACACTTCAAGTGACAGGAAATGAATCATTAGTAGTAATAAGATGCAAACATAGGAAAGCCACGCCTAACATACCACCCACTCCATTATACCAATAGATCAAGATAGTTTGAGTGATAGTAGAATATATATCATCTACATGGTAAAAATAGGAAGGCCACGCGTAACACTCTAATCTCCACCCTTTACATCGACCATGCTCCCAACACCAACTTCCATGGCTGGCCCCATTATTTCTTCCTCGTTTCCTTACTGTCAGCATCACCTCCCCCCATCTCCAACTAACTTGTCAATTTCGTTGTAATATATAGTGTGTAGGTCGTTTGCTTGATCCAGTCATCTACCACACTCATCCGAAATAAACACGCCTGCTCACCGTGTGTCATCAGTACGTAGCATGCATTTCCTCGGTCCACGGGTTCCAAAGGAAGCTACATTGCTGCTTCCTCGGCTCGTCACGCGTGGAGATGCCGTGACTCCATAAAAGCTCCTCTGCCTCCCATCTCGTCTTCCATCTCAAGGCGCCCAACCTCAACAAGCCAACACCTGCTCCTCACACTTCAGTCTGCCGCAAGAACCTTCTCCAAAGCCAGGACTTCTCGTGCTTCCATGGCGGACATTGAGGTAGGGACGGTGGCGCCACCCCAGCTGGCAACCTCCGACGATCCGGTTCCTCTTGCTGGCCTCGCACGTCGCTGTCTGCTTTTATTTAAACTTTTATAAATGATACTAGAATTTGTTTTTGATTTTATGATATGGAAAACACTATTAGAACAAGATGGAGATGCTCAGAGAGTTCAGTGTGACACCCACACAGCTACCTAACTTCCCGTGTATGTATCCATCTCAACCAACCTTGCTAACAAAAGAATGAATTCACACATATGCACTATTACTTTTGATGATCTTTGTGGAGCATGCCATTGCTACTGGCCACTGAAGCATGAAACACACTTGTCTATTCTACACGCACCATAGCATTAGAAATAGCCCAAGAGAGAAGATGGTCCGTTTAAGACGCAGACCACAAACTTAGCGGTGCCACCCGGAAATCGGCATATTCCCCAACCAAGACACAAAGGTAGTTGATGTGAGAGAAAGTCATTCATTCACACAGGGAAAATAGGAAGGGCCACACCAAACATGCTATCATCCAAAAAAAAAACTTCCACATCCTTAATATGACACCAAGAGAAGGACGTACGAGAGGAAACAAATCATTAATAAGAGGTAAAAATAGGAAAGCCATACCTAACATACCACCCCACTCCAACCTACCAATACATCAAGATAGTTTTGAGTGACAGTGGAAAATCTACATGGTAAAAATAGGAAGGCCGTTTACACCCACCATGCTCCCAACACTCTTCCATGGCCGACCCCATTATATTTCGCTCGTTTCCCTACTGTCAGCATCACCTCTCTCCATCACCAAATAACTTGTCAATCTTGTTGTAGTAGTGTGCAGCTCGTTTGCTTGATCCAGTCATTTGCTTGATCCAGTCTTTCAGTCCTTGGGAGGTCACTTCTTTTTGTCGTACTCTAGAATGTAAAGATGAGTTCACATCCTTTACATTGGACTGGTACATTGCATATTGTCGTACTCCACAACATACTAGTACATTCTTTACAGCATTACTCCAGAACATACTAGTACATTGCATATTGTCGTACTCAAGTATTGAACTCCTGACAGTCTGAGTAACAGACTATAGGGTGCAGCATTGTTCTCTGTCGCACTACCAAGACATATATTTCCCACTGAAGTGGAATATTATTTGGTAGATTGTCAATTGCTAAATCGTCTGTTCTGTCCACAAAAACTTGTCAATCTGACTTGAATTATGCTGGAATGATTGATAAAGCTTAAGTTATTGCTATTTTTCCCATGCCATAGACGTATAGTGCCTGTATGGAATGCAGGAGAAGAAGGATGTAGCAGTAGATATAATACATGCATGGCGTTATAAAAAAGAGGTACTTACATACTCTGAGAAACTGGGAGGGAAACTCTGTTGTCTTGCAGGAAAAAGAATAGAACAGGTTATGAATATTGAAATTAGAACACTAAATTTGGGTTTGTAAAATCTGGGAACTCAACCTACACTATTTTCACGTCAAAACTCGTAATCCTTGTGTGTGTTCATCTGTATCTGAAGAACGAGTCATGTCAGCAAGTGATCTTGCACTGTGGCAGTGTGTCCATATTACGTGTGAGGTACCAACAACATGATCGTTGACGTTGCTGTCCTACTACCAGTTGGGGCGGCGGGACAGTTAAGGGGCGTGTTAGCGTGATTCTTTGAGGGATGCTGCAGCAAAGTTGCAATCCAACATTGCGGTGACGTTTCAAAATAGGGTTTCCTACTTTTTTAGCTCGCCATGCTCAACAATCGTTTCACACCGCCAACTAGCTGCCAATGCCTTTGTATGTGGTTGCTGATAAGGTGGTAGACAATATCACTACAATGTGAATGACACTCCACTACCACATCCTTTACATCCTTTGTGTGACTAATCCTCAAATAATAATTGATACCGATATCGCAAAGTACCAAAGAAAGCTATAAGTGTCTACTATATAAAAAAACAAAAACAAACAAAGTCCCTTATATGAATTATTTATTTTACAAATTACTTTCATAGGAAATGTAAAAATTGTGTGCAAATTATCAAGTTCATGTAAGAAATTACCTAATAATGAACCATTTTCCACCGCTAGTACATTGCACATTGCTAAAATATTGATGCCACGTCTGAAATTATAAAAATTTCAATATTAGTAAATCATAATATATTTTACAGTTCTTTCATACTTCAGAGTATTATAGAAAATCATATAATGAATGATATTTTCAAAGATGTTTCTAGAGAAAAGAAAAATAGATAGGCACTGCAACTAACCTAAGTTATGTAAGTGTTAGAGATGCTAATATGATAACCCCAATTATGTCGTTGTGTTGAAAGTCATGCTGCTTCTTTTTTTCCCCATGCTGGACAAATTACTTGTCAATTTGTTACTTTGTCATATTATCCAATATATATTAAGTCCTAATAAGTGGAGATTGTATTGATTTATATAAATTGTTCTTTTATCAGGTTAATAATTTTTTTAAACAAAATGTGATGTACTATTCTTTGGCAATTAAAAATGTGATGTACTGGAATGCACATATTTAAGAACACCCATTCCATGAAAATAGAATATTTGTACACCCATTTCTAAACTGTTGTATCAGCAATCAAGGGACATCGCCTCGATTGTGCACCTCTGCCTCCTCCTAAGCATGTATCTAATCCTCCACCTCTATCTATTGTGGTGTCCCTCATGATCGCGCTGGCAATTATATTGTGTGATCGTATCAAATGTGGCATGCTTTAGCTGAGATGCATTAGCTAGCTGGATAAATATTTATTCTAGTATATAATACAATATCTGTAGGTATGTTACAAAACATAAAAGTATAGATACAAGAGAGATATATGGAGGTGGCAGCATGCCCGCGACACAGTAGCAACGTGGTCTCGAGAGAGCTAGAGCGCACTGCATAAGAAATCACTCTCTTGTGATATTATTGTAATGTTGCTCCTTACCTTAGTTGTGGATCTGATGCTGCTACCGGCAATAGTCCACTGTGAAGATGGAGTATGTTCAATGCCTATGGACATCCGATGTTTCCCCAAATCTGTCACTATTTTGCTTTGTCGCTTGCCAAATTTTTTGGTTCAACTAAACGCTAGCTATGCAGAATGTGGATGTGCTTATTGGCGTCTTGGTGATGTAGCGAAGGTGTGTATTTTCATGTCCCGCAAAGATATAACCATCATCGTTTTACCTCGCCATCAGACCATGTTCATTACTTTTGAATCTTCTATATGTTCCATGATGTTTTGGCGAGCCTATTTTGTGTAAATTGGGGATGATTGAGATCTCTGTTATTGCCTATTTGTGATGCAGAAATTCAAATAGTAGAATTTTACTGTTAGATTGATGCAACTTTATAGTTGTTGTTGTAAGGTTGATGCACATAGTCTTTTGTGTATGTCACAAACATTACTGTGAGACATTGTTGCTAGGAGAAATTTCATATGCAAGGAAAAAGATTGTTAACTTTCCCTCATTGGCTTGCTGTGTAGGTTTCATCACGAACTTGAGCATGGGATTGTAGTGTACATGTTTCGTCTCTGTCTACTTTACTAAATTTCTACCCCCTCTGGTTTTTGAGTTGATGAAGTTAGGGCAACATTATTATTTCACTTTTGAGCTTAAAGTTAGGGCAACATTATCAAGATAGTTCCAAGTCACAGCAAATAATTCATCTACGTGGTACACTACGGGAAACAGCACGTTTGCCGTGTGCCCAGGGCACACGGCAAAACGCCAAAAGCACACGGCAAAGGGTTTGCCGTGTGCAACACTCGGCAAAAGGCACACGGCAAACCTGTACCGGCAAACAGTACTTTGCCGTGTGCCTTTTGTCGGGCACACGGCAAACACTTTGCCGTGTGCCACACGTGGCGCTCGGCAAAAAATAGGTGTTGACGTCCGTCAGGCGTCAACCCCCACTTTGCCGAGTGCCGTGGGCCCGGGCACACGGCAAAGCCTGGCCTCTTTGCCGAGTGCCGCCGTGCTAGGCACTCGGCAAAGTCTGGATACTTTGCCGTGTGCCACGTCAGGCACACGGCAAAGAATGGTATCTTTGCCGAGTGCCTGGCCCTGGCACTCGGCAAAGTGCTAAAACACTCGGCAAAAAAATGTTCCAGATTGCAATATACATTTCAAATCGACTACAACCTGGACCACAATCACAAAAAAACATCATACATCACATATATGAGCCAAATCATCATCACATATCACATATTTGAGCCCACATCATCACAAACTCAACATATCACATAAATGAGCTCCACCACCATCACAAACTCAACATATCACATAAAAAGCTCCACCATCATCACAAACACATCACATATAAGTCCACGATCAACCGTCATCACAAACACATCACATAGAGGTCCACGATCATCACAAACACATAGTCCACCAACCGTCATCACAAAGTCTCACACGATCACGACACATAGTTATAGAAGTTGAAATACAATTACAGGTTTATTGACGAGGCGGCCACGGCGACCAAGCATTCTGCGGAGAGGGATTGTTGGATCCCGCCGATTGATTCTGCACGAGCAAAGCAATACAAGTATTTAAATTGTAGGTTAAAAGCATATAAGCTAAAATGTGTAGGTTAGAAGCATATAAACTAAAATGTAATAGAAGTGACAAAATATTGATTACAAGCTAGCATAGCTAACCCTTCAATTACTTCACTATATCATACTTGAAGGTAAGAAATTAAAGTATAAAAGATTTGAAGTGACTCACCGGAGTGCCTGCAGAAGGAGTGCCAGGAGGAACGCCGAAGGGAGGAGGAACGCCGAAGGGAGGAGGACCGCCGAAGGGAGGAGGACCGCCGTAAGGAGGAGGTAGTGGTAGAGGAGGGAGTTGCCCTGGCTGTGGCACCGTACCATGAGTCTGCATGTAAAGGAACATCTGCGCCATCCGCTGGTCATTCCTTTGCCGCTCTGCCTCCAGCTTCGCATCCATCTCGGCCTGCATCCTCTGCCGCTCTTGCTCCAACTTCGCCTCCATCTGGGCCTACAATATTTCATCGATCCCAATATTACAATGCAAGGGAATACCATGTGCAAATCAATGAACAACGAATTAAACCAAGATTACCTGCATTTGCTCAATCTGGATCTGTGTAGCGCTAGGCCGTGGGCGTATGGGCGGAGCTGAGCCCGTGCTCCTTGCTCGGATCTCGGAGAGGGTGGGAGTAGAGGCCGTGTCGATTGTGCTGTCGCCAATCCAGTACCGGCCATGCTTCTTACCTCCACCCACCCTCATCACGACCTCTCCATCAAGGGGCTCGGTGCTCGGATCCCACTCTGGCCCATGGACCTCCCTTGCCGCCGAGGTGTACTCACTGAGGCGGCTGTGGACGGTAGCGTTGCTGTACGCCTCGGGCGGGTCCTCTGGGTTGTAGTCGATGTCAGCCGTCGCCTTGCCCTTGTGGGACAGAGCAAAGGCCTTCAACTGCCCGCAAGGCTGGCCACCATGTGCCGCCGACTGCAAGGAAGATAGAAAGATGATTAGAAGTTATGGAGAATATTAAGTGTTTAAATAAAGAAGTTGAGTTCACGTACCCATCTAGCCGCGTACTGGGAAAGGGTAAGGTTGCCTTGATGGTGTGGTGCCCCTGGCATCATCAAGCGCCGCTCCCGGCAAGCGTTGTGTGTCTCATGCCACTGGGGCTCGCACCATTTGTTGACAATATAGGACCAGGCCGTGAAATGGGAGGCGCACCACCACGGAGGCACCTGCACGTCATCAAGTATAGAAATATGAGAAGATCAAATTAAGCGTACTTAATCTCATAAGAGTTCGGTATTCGTGTTTACCAGCATGTATTGCTCTCGGGTAAGCTCAATGGTTCGTGCCTCCTTTTTTTCCACCTTCATTTTTTGGACAGTAGCGTAGTAAGTTATGACGGCCTGGACGCGCGACTCGTAATGCATGTCTCTGACAAGTTTACGACATGCATTGTTCGTCACACGAACCGCCAACGCCTCCTGCCCAGGCTCGCATCTATAGAAATCCTGTATCAAGACGCAATGTACACTGTCATTATTTGAATAATATCCAATGAATAGCACAGGCCTGCGCAGGTTCTGCGCAGGCCCCCCCATTCGTGCCTCATACGGGAGGTGCAAAATCATATGAAACATCGGAGTGAACATGCCGGGTGGAAATATCTTCTCCAACTTACAGAGCAACACAGGCGCCATTTTTTCCATGTCTGCAATCACGGTCTTAGATACCTCCTTGGCACAAAGCTGGCGGAAGAAATAGCTCAACTCGGCCAGCACTAGCCACACATGATCAGGGAGATAGCCTCGAACCATCACCGGAAGAAGCCGCTCAAGCCACATGTGGTAGTCATGACTCTTTGCCCCGTTGATTCGCATAGTTGTTAAGTTCACCCCTCTACTCAGATTCGCTGCAAACCCATCAGGGAACATTAACGTTTTGAACCATTTTAGTACTTCCCTCCTTTGAGGCCTCGTAAGGACGAAATCGGCCGGAGGCTTCCTCCATGACTTGCCGGATTTAGGAGGCGCCATGTCTAGCTTAGGTCTATCGCATAACGCTGCTTGATCGACTCTTGCCTTCACGTTGTCCCTTGTCTTATCAGGAATGTCCATGATTGTTGCGAAAGAGGAACGCCAATGCCATGTTCAGTGTGCATTAGGTCAATGTTATGTGGAAGAAGAAGGTCTTCCATATAGGAAAGCCTCCACAAGCCGCAGATCTGAGTGAAGGCATGTAGCTCACCATATCCCACAAAACCACCTTCTTGTTCATCAACCACGAGAGCATCTAACTGAGCACGCACCTCGGCACCTGTCATGAACGGCCGTGCTTGGTGGGGCACTGCGACACCTTTCGTGAAATTCTTTTTGTCTCTTCTGAATGGATGGTCAGGAGGAAGGAACTGTCGGTGTTGGTCGAATGAAGAAAACTTGCCACCCTTCTTCAACCAAATGAACCTCACAATTGTCTTGCATACTGGGCATGGGAACTTAGAGTGAACACCATGGCCGCAGAATGTCCCATACGCTGGCAGGTCATGCAGAGAGTAGTGGTAATTAACATACATTCTGAAGTTTTCCTTTCTAGATGAATCGTATGTCCATACCCCTTCCTCCCAAGCACGGACCAAATCATCGATCAGAGGCTCCATGTACACAGACATATTATTCCCTGGGTTTTCAGGAATTATCAGCGACAAGAATATGTTCTGTCGTTGAAAGAGGACGCCGGGGGGGAGATTCAGGGGTATAACGAAAACGGGCCAACAACTGTACGGGGCAGCTCCCATTCCATAAGGATTGAACCCATCTGTTGCCAACGCCACACGTACATTACGAGCCTCCAGAGCTTTCATGCCGTGAATCTCATCAAAATGTTTCCAAGCTTCACCATCAGATGGATGTACAAGCTTATCAGGATTGTATCGGACTCCATCTTTATGCCATGTCATCTGTTTCGCGGATTCCTCGGTCATGTAAAGGCGTTGGATCCTCGGTATGAATGGAAGGTACCGTAGGATTTTCGCGGGGACCGCGAGCTGCCTCTTTTGGCCATCAGCAGCGTCTACCTCCATGAACCTAGAGGATCCACACTTTGGACAGTATTTTGCTTCCGCGTGTTCTTTCCTAAATAAGATGCATCCCTTTGAACACGCATGTATCTGCTCATATGGCATCTTAAGTGCACGAAGGAGTTTCTGTGCCTCAAACATGTTCTTTGGCAGAATGTGACCTTCCGGAAGCAAGGTGCCAATAACTGTCAACATAACATCGAAGGCGTTTCGACTGAAGCTGAACTGGGACTTTACAGCCATTAGACGTGCAATGGCATCCAGCTGAGAAACCTTGGAATGCATGTGAAGAGGTCGCTGTGAAGAAGACAACATGTCGTAATACGCCTTTGCGGTCTCCTCTGGCTCCTCCTCTCTACGTTCTTCATCCACATTGAAATGTGTTTCATGGTAGTCATGTAACATGTCTTCTACCCCACCATCAGCATCATAATCATCGACGCGTTGTCTCACGACGTCGTCTCTCACACGTTCGGCTTCACCATGGTACAACCACCGAGTATAGCCTGGCGTAAATCCATTCAGACATAGATGTTTAGCCATGACATCCTTTGGTTTTCGCCGCGTGTTGTTACAACGGCTGCAGGGACACCAAGTGGCACTCGCTCCTTTAGCCTTGGCAAATGCTAGTTCTATGAAAGCTTCTGACTTCTCAATCCATTCATCGGTAAACTCAGTCCGACTTAAGCGGCCCGTGTACATCCACTCACGGTCTTCCATCCTCTAACAGATATATAACAACAAGTAATATAAAATTAATTCATTTGCATCGATTTACACGATGTTCCAACTGTCTAATAGGTGAAGATAGGTCCTAATCCCACCCGAGGATGCGCAGATGGGGTTAGTTTCCATAGTTTACTTCGTGCCCGAGACAGAATTTCGGCAGCACCTCCCCGCTGTTCTCCAAATACACGTCCCCACAGGGAGATTGTGTATCCGGAGAACAACAGGGAGGTGCTGCCGAAATTCTGTCTCGGACCGAAATAAACCATGGAAACTAACCCCATCTACGCATCCTCGGGCTGTCCAAAAAACGTGGACAATTCGAAACAGATACAGTCTTAGATATGCAAAAATCTGCATATCTCCTACTGTATCTCTTTCGAACGGGAGACGCCAAACTAGGTTACGCGTGACCTACATACATGAATGGAAAAAGAGGTTGGTTATGCCTCACCTTGCTGTGCTACGAAGTGACCGGTGGAGGACGGTGTGCAAAAGCCTCTCCTGCAAAGAACGGAACATAAATGAGTCAATTCCAAATTCCGACATAGAAATGATTCTTTGCATACAACACGCATCCAATGGTATAGCCCACATATATAAACTGATTGAAAATCAAGATGCCACGATTATATCCAGATGACTAGACAAGCAGCTCACATTAGTGCGCAAGGATCAAGCACCCATAAAGTTAATGAACCTGCACTAATTAAGCTATGGGAAACTCCACTGCCATTGTCACTGCATGATGTGATTCGATTATTATTCCCTTCTCCACGCTAACAATCTTTTTACCTAACAAAACAATGCACGACCTGGCTAGCTACCACACCTTTGTTCAACAAAACAAAAGCACCTGCACTAATGAATATATAGCCCGCAGTAAACGACTCCAACTTACTAGTGTCACACCCTCGACGAATATTGATTGAATAGAGAACAGCTATGTAAATGCGCTTATGTGTATCGAAACGACATGGCTAAATAAAGGATGCCATATCTAGGCGATCGATCTCCTATTTTCTTTTTCCGAAACAGCAAGGCGTGAGACAGGGGGGAAAAAAAGAAAAGAAAAGGTGCTCGATCTAGCTAGCTAAACCAGGTGTTAATATGTCTCTGTTGAAGTGATTAAAAGCAATTGCTCGGTGGTCAGGCTCAAAACAGAGGCTCAGTGGTTCAACATAAGAACAGGGTCTAATTTTTTGAAGCCACTATCAACGAATTAAAATTGAGGGAAGCATGTGCTGCAGTGCTGTGTGCGCAAGCAATCAGTTTCAGGTCACTCGCACAGCCAAGTTCCTTCAGTTTGTATCAATCATTTTCCACACTTTTTCTTTGGTCCTAGTATTTCGCATATCCAAGCTATACTGAATATTCCAAAACGCCAGGAAGGAGAAACAAGTGAAAATAATCATTGTGCAATCACGAACCACATCTGTTGGAAACGTGAACTAGTTAAAGGAAAAATTAACAAGCAGTCACCCAACCTAGCATTGTTGCAAACAGGGAGTTCACAAGAATCGGTATCCTTTGTTCATAGCTCGAGAGGCAAGCAGATCAGAGCACATCCTACCGCGCGCGAGCAGCAAGAAGACGGCGGGCTCCAACGCGGCGGCAGCTCCAACGCGGCGGGCGGCGGGACGGCAGGCAGGTGCGCGCGGGAGGGCGGGCCGGGGAGAGGCGGCGCCGGCCGGGCCGCAGCCGACGAGGAGGAGGCGCTGGTGCGGGGCGACGTAGAGGGAGGCGGCTGCTGGAACTGGGCGTCGAGCTTGCGCAACTGCTGCTGGAACTGGGCGTCGGGGCGGCGCTCGGGGCCCGGCGGCCGGAGGCGGCGCTCGGGGACCGGCGACCGGGGGCGGCGCTCAAGGCCCGGGGCTCGTAGGGCGACGAGGAGGGGAAGAGCTCGTCCTGGGACGCCGGCCCGGTGCGAGGCGGAGGCCGGCCGGGGACGGCGGCCCGGGGAGGGGCGGCGGCCGGCCGTGGACGGCGGCACGGACGGTGGCGGGCGTGGGCCGGGGCGGTCGGAGGCGGGGGCGCGGCGCGCGGGGGCAGGCGGGCCGCGGGCAGGCGGGCGCGGCGGTGGAGGCGGCGCGGTGGCGTTGGGCGGCGGCGGCGCGGAGGAGGCGGCGCGGTGGCGTTGGGCGCGGCGGAAGCAGCTCGATGCGAAATGAGAGAAGAGAGGAGGGAGAAGAGCCGCGCTCGGCGCTAAGTCAAATCTTCCGTTTTGCCGAGTGCCCGCGATCCGGCGCACGGCAAACTCAAATCTTTGCCGTGTGCCCGCGATCCGGCGCACGGCAAAGATTTGATTTTCTTTTTTTTTTGACAACACATAGTTTTCAGTTTTAGATAATTATTTCGTCGACAATACGATTTCAAACAAAACATTTATCAACATGAAAGTTTCATAACTTTTCGAGATCTACAACTTTTATTTTCACAATTTTGCCATCCAAGATTGTGAGGTTGTTTAAAAAATTCAAATTTCAAAAATTGAGAAATTCAAACGTACTTTACGTCAAATTTCAAAAATCCACAATTTGATTTCAAATAAAAAAGTTATCAACATGACAGTTTCATAACTTCTCGAGATCTACGACTTTTATTTTCAGTATTTCTCCATCCGAAATTGTTTCCAAAATTCAAATTTTCAAATTTGAGAAATTCAAACAATTTTTCCGTTGACAATTTGAATTCAAATAAAAAAGTGTTCAACAGCAAAGATGTTTATCTTATGCAGATCTACAACTTTTATTTTGATATTTTTTTAAAAAAATAATTATAGTCACGTTGTCCACGTATTCCAAATATCCTTCTTCGAGTTTCGGAAAACTATCCGGGAGTTCTAGGATTTTTGAACAAATTTACTAGGGCTTTGTCGAACAAAAAAATACCAAAATAAGAAGTGTAGATGTTGTCAAAATATGCAACTTTGCAGTTCAAAACTTTTTTATTTGAATTAATTTAGAGGCCCAAAAAATTCATTGAAATTATTTTTGCCGAGTGTAATGGGGCAAACACTCGGCAAAGAAGACATTTTGGCGTGAGCTGGCGTGAGGCACACGGCAAAGAGGTTTCTTTGCCGAGTGCCGGGCGGACACACTCGGCAAACATTTAGAATTTTGCCGTGTGTTGCTTTTTGCCGAGTACCTGGGCCCACCTCGTTCAACGGCCGTCAACAAAATTCTAACGGGCGTCAAAGTTTGCCGAGCGCTATTTTTTGCCGAGTGCCGGATGGCATCTTTGCCGTGTGTCAGCCACGTGGCACACGGCAAAGTGTGATCTTTGCCGTGTGCCTGCCACGTGGCACTCGGCAAAGCTCTGTATGCCGGGTGCCTATTGTTTGCCGAGTGCGGCACTCGGCAAATAGGCTGTTTGCCGTGTGCCCGAGATAAAGCGCTCGGCAAACGGTTTGGCACACGGCAAACGGGGGGTTTCCCGTAGTGGTAAATATAGGAAGGTCACACCTACCTAACACGCCTCATGTGATGCCAACTCTGATCTTCACCCTTTATACACCCTCCAAATCTCCAATGCTCCCAACACCAACTTCCATGCCTCACCCCATTATTCTCTCTCGTTTGCTTGCTGCCAGCACCACCAGTCACCATCACCAACTAACCTGCCAATCTCGTTATATATAGTAGGATGTACATAGCTCATTGCTTGCATTGCATCCACCAAAACCTCTTCCGAACAAGACGCTTGTGCTATGCTCGCGAGTCACCGTGTCACCACCAGTAGCATGCATCAACAGTTCGGACGCGCACCATTTCCTCGGTCCGGCCGTGTGCCAAAGCCCAAAGGAAGCTGCAGTGCTGCTTCGTCCGCTCGTCGCGTGAATTCCTCGCTCATCTTCCACCTCTCGACGCGCCGAATCTCACCAAACCAAACCCTGCTCCACATACTCCACCCTGCCGCAAAAACGAAGAACCTTCTCCACAGCCAGGACTACACGCGCTTCCATTCCATGGCGGACATCGAGGCGGCTCCACCACAGCCGGAAACGCCGGCCGCCGGAGCGCCGCCGCATGGGCAGCGTGGGCTCTGAGCCGGTTCCTCTCAGTGGCCTCGCACGTGGCCGTCTGCCTCTTCCTCAGCGCGTCCTGGACGTGCAGCCTCACCAACGGCGCCCGCATCGCCGCGCGCTGGGTCTTGGGCGCGGGCTCCCCACAGGCGGCGGCCTTCGTGGAGGAGCTATTCTACATGACCATCTACGCCGTGCTCCTGCTCGCCGCCGCGGCCTCCGTCCTCGCCATGGCGCTGTTCCTCCACTGCTTCGTCGTGGCACAGCTGCTGCGCCGGCGCTGGCGCCGCGTGGGCCGAGAGGTATATATATATATGGGCTCTTCTTAACTTCTTCCTAGCTTGTTCCTTCATGAGCGTTTCTAATCTAAGCCAGGCTTGGACATGTGTCAAACTCACTGGGTTAATTTAATTCGTTGCTCTTGGCAGATTGCGGGAAATTCCGGCTTAAGGATAATACACGCGGCACGAGAGAGAACATATGATCGTGAGGGAGCTGCAGATGAAGACGACTGTTCGGATGGAGACGTCTGTGGCCTGGTCACCATCCTCACGCTGCTCAAGTTCTTTGCGCCTGCTTTGGTTTCTTCCTCGCCTCTCTTACGTACTGCTACGTCATGTTTCCGAGCTTTGCTACCAAGGTGATCAACGAATGGGACGAGGAGAGGGAGATCTGTGCTCTGCTCACGTCTTCGTACCTGGAGTACGGTTAAGGTATATATGCGCATGCGCACGGCCGATTCCTCTCTACTATCTCACCAGCATCTTGTTTGCTGATGCATCATGAATTGCTAACTCTTTCTCGGCAAATTGATGAAGTTGGATATTTATTGTGTAATCTGGCATCATGGATTATCTAAAGAATGGAAGCATTGTGTGCAACTAATAAGAGGATTTTCTGAATAAACTACAGTTGTAGATTTGTTTATTCTCTTGGTCACTTCGGTTTGCTAAGTGTCATCACATCTGATTCCCACTTCTGTTGCCTGGGTTTCTTGGGGGTACTAGTGCCATTACTTAGAGTTGCAAACATTAGTTGTGGCTTGAAACTATTTAATTACCATTTATAAAACCCAAGTTGGACTAAAAATATCTCCTGGTGCAACCTTTTATTGCACATCGTACTGGTGGTGGTGCGTAGTGTGAAGAGATGTAACGCGGATTTGGTGACCTCGGTGGGACGTCCCACCACTTTATCCATCGGCTGTGAGTACGGCGGCGGCATCGAGATGCGGACCGGGGTCAGAGGCTAAGCACGTCAAATGTCTAATCTTGGGTAACTAAGACCGACATGTCCGGCCATAGCGAGCGCGCTCCCGCTCAACTCATGCCTGGCACCTGACAGCACGTGAACATGACCCATCCCTGAAGTGAAAGGTGAGCTCGTCGCTTGTGGGAACGAGACCGGGCATGGCTGAATCTTGCGACATAAGAATGCTAGCTAGTTTCCCACCGAACGAGGTACAACACGCCGGAGAGCATGGAGGACCGCCGAGCGAACATGCGAGGAAGGAGACGCCGCCGCCATCGATCTCAGGAGCACGTGCTCCGTGCTCCACCTCTTCTGCTCGCACACCTGCCTGCAGTTGGTGGTCTGCTCCGCGAACACCGGCCACCCCAGCACTGGCAGGCCGGCGACGACGGCCTCCAGCAGGGAGTTCCAGCCGCAGTGCGTGACGACCAGCCCCACGGCCGCGTGCCTCAGCACCGCCGTCTGAGGGCACCACGGCACAACGAGCCCGTCGCCGCGCGCCACCGCGTCGAGGAACGGCGCCGGGAGCGACGGCGCCTCGTCCTCGCCGCCGTGTCCGTCCACCACGTCGGGGCGCTTCACGGGCGAAAAGGAAGAAGACGGTAGTGTGAACTGTGAACAATGACGACATGGGCCAAACTCGTGAAGAAGATGCTGGCATGGACGCCTGACAAGGCATCGGGTCCTTTTGGGCCACATCAAAAAGGGATCGGTTGCAACAAGGCCTGAAACTCGTACCCGGCACCACAAAGTACGAAACGATCCAACAAAAACGAATAAATCACCTTATATCACGCACCGCTTCCAAGTCTATCCAAGCGGCCCATGCGCAACGGCCAGCCACACTAACAGGTCTAAACCCATCGCGTAAGGGATTAAGCTACAGAGCTGCCGCACATGGGCTGGCGCCGGGTTTCGAGAGAAACAAATCTTAAAGCAGGCTACCACCGTTCGATGCGGGGTGGGACGTCCCACTATAGTGACCAGGACATTTTCGCATGCTTTAGTTGTGATTCTTTTTAGATAATAGAACAAGGTTCCATCCTCTGCATCCCCTAGAGGATGTACACGTGCGCCACGCACGTGTCTAAGTAGTGACATCACTTGGCAGGACCATTTGCATTATGATGTGTTTGACTATGTTATCTTCTATAGCATAGACTTCAAAATCAAAATAATATCTAAGGTATGATATACTATAATATAGAAACATAATGGGCATTAATAACACATGTATAATGCATTGCACTTTATTCTGAAACCACATTTGGCATTAACGTGTTTTAAGCAACGAGATAGAAATGTTGAGTCTTTATTAAGCCATTGGATTCATTAAGCAAGATGTAGAGCAATGAAAGAACCAAGCATATATAGATTTGCCCGCACATGTGCCTTCTAGACAAGATTCAATACACAGGTAATGTACGCCACTTGCATCCTGACGCTCTAGACAATGGAATGGCAGCAAGAGTTCTCTTAACCTTACAAACAAAGTTATGAGTTATCCCATTATGTTGTCTAGTCGAGACCGGTATTCGACATCTCTGAAAGGCATCGTACCTTTCCCGCGGTTCGTTAGCTTCTGCTCCCTCGTTTCATTCAAATATGAATACATTTTTCGAGAACAAAATATGGATATGGTATCAATCTAGAATGTAGAGTTTCAGCATCTATATAATTTTGCGTTTCAGCTTCTATATTATAATTGTTGAGACTTAGGTTCAAAAAAAAAAAATGTTGATATTGCAAGTTCTATCTACTGAGATGGGCGTTTGTGAAAAACAAGTGGACAAAATAAATTGTTGTCTCTAAGAATCTAACCGTGGAATAGATGACAATACTGTTGAGATACACTCCAAGAAATGACGAACCTGATGTCTCCAGACGTGATTCGAAGATAAATCAGCTCGTTAAATTAAGCCTCCAATTAACTCCTGATGCAGCGGGAGAATATATACCAACGAAACACCAACGCGATGGTGTGGGGCTTGCTGAACAAATCCAACGCCGGGTTTGCTGAAGAACACCAAGACGTGAAGGGCGGCGCCGGCAAGACCTGGTAGATGGCATAGTTGGCACAACCCCGTGATGGTGTGGGCGAGGATCCCTGTCGTGGAAAGACGGCCTGCGTTGCGCACGTCGGCGAAGGTCGTCGCTAGCCTGGCCAGATCCCTGGCAGGTGCGCACGCGGAGAAAGAACGTTTGCAATGCGTGGAATTCAAGAAATTCAATTGCAGTGTAAAATCGACAATCATGGAAACATTTCTCAGAAAGTTTCGCCAATTGATTTCTACGGGCACCATTCATGAGCCAGTTTAGGAAAGTTTTGCTAATTGAGAAAGTAATATTGTACCCACCCATGCTTTGGAAAATCAGTTAGCGGAAAAAAAATGATTTGGAAAGTTTTGCTAATTGATAGCCATATATACCATAGGCCCCGTGCATGGTATTGTAAGGCTAGCGGGTAGAGAACTCATGGTGAAAAAAATTTAGGATTAGGCCGGAGAAAGTAATGTAGATTGTGTAAACATTGTAAGACTCAAGTTTTACAAGGTGGGCCTCCCGCGGATGTGTGGTTGGATGGAGGGTGGACCAGATAGTCGGATGCACCAGATTGCAGGGTACACCAGATGACAGGGTAGAAAATAGTTTTCTCCTAACTGGTTCTTTATTGGTTTAGATTCTTTTTAGATAATAGAACAAGGTTCCATCCTCTGCATCCCCTAGAGGATGTACATAGGCATAGATAATATATTTTTTCTAGTGATGCGTTAACAATATGTCACATTGCTAGGTATTGCCTCTTTGAACAATATTATTGTCATATATTTTTTTTTGTGAATTCTATTTGTCGAAGTTTACAGTGTTGTAATGCTGTAGTCGTAGGTTATTATAGCCAAATTCATATTCAAGACATTCTAGTATGTTTGTTGACTGCATAGCGTTTGGGCCGTGTATTAGCTCTTGTTAACAGGTGGTACTTCCCATTTTCGATCATAGGCAACATTCAGCTGAACGGATCTGGTGGTTCATTTTTCAATTTTGTTAAGAGTGACTGTCGCCACGAACATATGAGCTCAGGACACTGAACCATGGTTTCCTATGCACCTGTTTTCGTTCTCTAGTCCATGTCCAATGAGATGACAAGAAGAGAGTACAAAATGGAAGTGTTTGAAGGAATTATACTGTTTTTTATTACTTTTATGTGAATTCTGATTTCGGACCCTGTAGTAGATATATGACTCTTAAAACGAGAAGGAGTCCTTGCAAACTCTAGTATTGATCATACTCCTGATAGTTTTAAGTGGGTAACAGACCATGTAGTCCTTTATTTGTCGCACTGCCAACACATAGACGATGCAGCTATGTGATTCATATTACCTGCTGACTGGCAAATAATTTAATAGTCGTTTGCTAATTATATTCTCTGTTCTACGTACATGTTATAGTACCTGTTGTAGATATATTCTCTGTTCTGCGTACCCAACGAACATATCAAGCTCGCCTGTGTTGAATTATGTTGCAATGGTCGATAAACCTTATGTGACTGCCACACTTTTTTCGCCAATGATGTCGACCGGTAGAGTTTGTGTTGAATGCAAGAGAAGAAGAACGTAGAAATAGATGCAATAAAGGGAACTAGTGCATGGCCACCGCAACCTTAAAGAAAGCGTATTTACTTTTCACCAAGCGACTGAAATTGAGGAAACTTTCAGTTGATGAAGTGAAGCACAAGCACCAACAATCGAGGAGAGAATGTTCTGATTTGTTTCCCAGCTGGAGAAGGAAGAAGATAGCAGGGTAGTTGGATGGAAAATGAAGGTGTAACATCTCAGCCTGTTTGAAGCCTGTTAGTAGCGGTTTTCGAGCCAAGTGGCCCAGAAGTGAAGTGGTTGTGGAAATAGTTCCACATAGCTTGTGTTAGGTGGGTAAGAGTCAGCATATAACCCTTGTTGGTTTCAAGCATAGCATCTACGAGTTAACTCTTTTACTCGAAGCAAGGACGAAAGTGTAAGAGGGTGCTATGTGCATGCGCGTGCCCGCTCCGCGTGGGGGTTGGGCGGTAAGCGAATTTTGGACGCAGGCCGCTGTATGTGCACATGCGTGTCATGCCCGTGGAGGGGACATGGCATGACTGTGCACCGTTAGTAGTGGTTTTCGACCCAAGTGGTCCAAATGATGTGATTGTGGGAATAGTCCCACATGGCTTGTTTAGGTGGCTGATGGTCAGCATATAACCCTTGTTGGTTCCAAGCATAGCACGAAAGTGTAAGAGGGAGTGCTATATGCATGCGTGTGCTAGCTCTGCGTGGGGGCTGGACGGTAAACGAATTTTGGACGCAGGGTGTTACAAAAGGGCTCACGTTGGTCGACTTAGATTGAGCACCCAACTAGATATTAGAACAGTGAAAGGGGTCTTGGCCTAATGGTTAAGGCATCCGAGTAACACCTCTCAGGTCCTGGGTTCGACTCCCCGTGGGAGCGATTTTTCAAGGATTTAACGGCATTTGTGCTTTCAGTGGTAGGCAGTGTTTAAAAAAGCGGAAAACAAAAGCGGGCGGTCAGCCACTGCCTAGCGCCTAGGCCGCTTAACTGGCGCCTAGGCGTTTTAAGCGTCGCTCATTAAGCGGTGATTATAGATGCAGACAAGGGAAAAAAAGAAAGAAAAGGAGGTTAAAGAAGATAAGTTGTTGTTGTTGAGCTTCAAAAATAATGTCCCATCAAGCTCAGCAGGGGGCCATGACCCGATGTCGACGGCTTCCGGTAGAGGAGACCACCGGCGGACGGGTGGAGCCAAAGCAGAGGGCGCAGACGGCAGAGGCGGAGCAGATCCGCGGCCAACAACGACGACCGGCGATGGGAAAAAGCGCAGAAAAGCGCTGCTATTTAGCGCTTTTGAATGCTTAAGCGTTTTTACGCTTTTTTCCACTGATTTCGTGAAAGCTGAGCGGTGAGGCACCGCCTAGCGCCTAGGCGCCGCTTAAGCGCCGCTTTTTACCGCTTTTTAAACACCGGTGGTAGGCGACGCTCCCGTCGACAGCGAGGCGCCAGTGGTGACTTCGTATCTCTAGATTTGCCGGCTCAGTCTTCAAAGATGCTTATAGGAGTAGGGTTTGCGTACATGTGTTCATAAGGGTGAGTGTACGTGCGTTGTGAGTGCCTGAGTTATACTGTGTAATCTCAAAAAAAAAACTAGATATTAGAACACTAATTTTGGGCTCGGAAAAAGCTGATAATACGGAATCTCGGTGGCATGACAATTAAGGGTGTGTTCATTACATGGGGTCTAAACTTTAGAGGGTTCTTGCAACGAATATTCTAATTACAAATAAAGTTTAATTACAAAACTAATTTCAGGACTCCGCTCGAATTCGCGAGACGAATCTAATGAGAGTAATTAAGTTGTGACTAGAAGATAGTACTGTAGCATCACTGTAGCAAAATATAGATTAATTAGGCTCATTAGATTCGTCTCGTGATTTAAAGAGAAGGTCGTGACATAGGTTTTGTCATTAAATTAATAAAAATATTCTTAAATAGTAAGATTCTTTTTGATGTGACAGGTCCAAAATTTAGAGGGGGGTGCAACGAACGCGCCCTAAGCAGTGGTGACGCAATTCAGCGAGAAATCCTGGGGCGAAGTTAGAACCCAAACCCCAATGTGCACGATATATCAAGATGCTGCTGCGTGCTTTACCTCAAAAAAGAAAAAGATGCTGCTGCGTACTCGATCAAAGAGTCTCTGCATTTCACAAATGTACGCAGTAGAAACCAGAACAGCTGGGGAATGCCCTAAATTTTGGAATAGGAACTGACATGTTCTGATTGTGGCCCATCTTAATCTGAGTAATAATACATATACTCTCCATTTACCGCAAACAAAAATAATAATGCTATCCAGATGTTTAAAAATGCATTAGAGTATCTCTTCAAGTTCATGGGCCAAATGGCTAACTTTCATAGAGAGAAACCTTGAACATCTTCTAACCCGCAAAAACATTTGACCAAGCACTTATGAGGCCTGACTGAATTATGTTATGGTTGATATGGCTGGTGGTATCGCCATTTTGCTACGTTATGTAATGGTGTAATGATGTGCAGTTGAATGGATTGCATACAGCTGAAGTATGAGCTGGTTACTAATTACATTGCTATGAATTTTCTATGCTTTGTGCCGCAAAGCATGCTTTTCCCCTTCTATTTCAACATGTAAATTAATTATTCGTGAAATTTTAATTAATATTCCTATGTTATTATAATAAGCCAAAAAATGCTAGACATCCGTTTCATTGCATTAAATATTCCTATAATATATATATCACCAGCAACTGGCATAGCCATCATACAATTTAGGCTTCTTTGGTAGGGATATGATTGTGCTAGCTCTGGCTTCTCGAAAAAAATGGTTATGCTGTTGTTTCTGTGGCTATGACGACAAAACAACTTCTTTTTATTTTTAGGGACAAATATGTAAAGAGGAAGGCAGGGGGAAAAAGAGAGCCGACGCAGCTATCATTTTGTGCTCTCTGCTTCACATCCTTTTTGTATGTGGCTTCTTTTTTTTAAGTGGAAGCACCTGAGAAAGCACCCTAGTTGGGAATCACGCGAAGCCGCTGTAGAAGCCAATGGAGAAGCCCTACCAAATGGACCCTTAAGTTCTATCTATCTATCATATGCAAAAAAGGCATCATGAGATAGCACCTTGATAAAATTTATTCGCTTGCCTTTTATTGTCTTGTCATCCAAATGAATTTTTCTTTGTCAACGGTTATTGAAACCGCCTTGGAATGTCCACTAATAAGGGGCTTCGCATTTAAAATTCTATAGGTACCTCATTTTTATTGACAATATTTGGAGCAAATGGGCATGGCAGCATTCCAATGCGCATGTGTGTTTCTCCAATTCAAGAAAGGAAGTAGAATGATGAAACTTCGAGAAACATATTGTAGCTCTCAAACAATAGTATAAAGTGCACCACTTGATTGACTCGAGAAAATTGATTTTCAAAAGAGGTTTTCGTCACGATGAAGAGTCTGACCCTGGCATTTTTGTGCCGGTATATCTAAAAAAACAGCTCGTAATCTCCTAAAAAATGCCAAGGTCTGACCCTGGCCAATGTCTTTCTTTTTAAGTTTTGGGGCATATGCCCTCGTCTCAATATATTGGTCAGACACAAAGCATTTACAATGTAGTGTAGAGTTCTTAGCGCTTCTATTTACATGACCATATTGATTGCCGAACCACTCACACCTACACTTCTCTCACACAGATATTCAGATCCATATATAATACACCTTGTTGAGTATCCTTAATTGGTGATTGAAGAGTCAAGTGAAGAGGAAGAAGTGGAGATTGATGGAGATACTGTTGCCCTTGAGAAAGCACAAGTTTTTAAAGAAGTCCCAAGAAAGAACAGAAGAAACCTCAAGAATCAAGTAATGAAGAAGGAACCTTCTTATGAGGGAGAAGTCCAAAGGAAAAGATAAGAAGAGATAATCCCGCAAGGGCTCCCTTGTTCGTGAATGGCATGTCACAGGGGATGCATAATTAGTATCTCGATCAGTTCTTCGATTTCTCAGTACTCCCTCCGTACTCAGAAAGGAGGTCGTTCTACAGTTTGGAGCGTTTTCAGATAAGAGGTCGTTCTACGAAACCAGCTTGGCCTCCTTCCGGTTTTGCCCCTGGCGCCGCACGCTCCCGAGGCTGCGCTGCTTTGGTTTCCGCGAGACGTAATTAAAACGCTTACACTCCCAAGGCAGCCTCTCGCTCGCATCTCTCTCGCACGCGGCCTCTCGCGAACGAAGCTTAGTTAGCTCGCCGTCGTCGCACTATGCTCGAGCGGCCGCATGACTCGCACGCCGGCCTCTCGCTCGACGGCGCCGCCCCGCCCTCGCTCGGCCTTCGCTAGCTCGTTTGCGTGCCGACGTCCGTCGATGCAGGTCCCTCGCTTGCGCCGGCGTCCATCGAGCCGTCGACGCAGGCTCCATGGACAGGAGCTCGAAGCTCGTAGCGCCGGCGTCCGTGGACGCAGGCTCCATGGACAGGAGCCCGAAGCTCGTCGCACCGGCGTCCCCGGACGATCTTCTTTTACTGCTGATTCTAAGTTTAAATCAAAACCAAATGCGGCTACAAAAATAGGAACAGAAATGCCAGCCGGGAAACGAAAAAAAAGGACCGCGAACCCATCCAGCCGAAGGAAAAGAATGACCGTGCGCGTGAATGAAAAACTTTGAGCAGCTAGGCACGCGTGAACGAAAAGAATGACCGCGCAGCCATGCTTTTCATGATTTTGTATGGCTCGATTCCTTCGCTAGAAATGAACAGCGGCATGCATGCAAAACACCAGCGCGCGAAAAAGCGAAACGAAGCGAGGGCGCCATGCAAAATCGCATCGCTAAAAAGTGCAAAAACGCAAATCCAGGAATCGAGCCCGCAACCTCGTCCCTGAGATCCATAGGCGACAGCCAGTCTGTAGGAGGAAGTTAGTTATTTGGAAGCTGCTCCGAGGTGTATTAAGGGCAAGGATGGAAGAATAGACCCAAATTAATCACTCCTTGGTATGCTAAATCATGTCCTAAACGACCTCTTTTGTGAGTATGGAGGGAGTACAACTAATTCTATTAAGTACAATTAAGACGATGGACTGAGTTATGACACGTCGATTCCTAGGTCTAGTTGTATACTTGTATTGCGGTGTTTGTGCTAGTGCTACATGTCGTAACGTTGCAATAATTATGTAGCTGGGAACAGCACTGCACCACGCCAGCATATCTAGCTGAAGCTGGCGAACTAATGATGCCATTGCCATGCTTACCTATTGCCTTGTTGCCAATCGTACGTTGGTGGTGCTTGGCGGTCGATCGCCAGAATTTCTCTACGTACGTTTTGGTCGAGTATGCATATCCTTCCTTGTCTCTTCCCTGGCTTTTTTTTTTCGAGGATTGTCTCTTCCCTGGCTGTACTCGCTTATTGCAAGAATGTGTAGTCAACCTTTCGTCTACTTGTTTCGTTCATAAAATTGGTGCGGTTGTGCTGAATCCGCTGATCGGTGGGGTGGTCTGATCGAGCTCTAGCCCAGTGCAGCATTGATTGTTGCTGTCATAATCAAGAAGAGTTGGCCACATACTTATATACAGCTCAAAGCAGGCATGTTTTTCTTAATTTTCTTAATTTATATAATCTGGACTGAAAGGGAAAATGCCAACGCCCAACGGTGAGGATTTAATAATTTGAAAGATTAGTCAGCATAGCTACTTAAGCAAGATCTTTGAGAATCAAACAACTAGTGATAGGGCGCTTATAATCAGTTATTTCGAGGCAGCGCAGGGACAACGGACTGGAGTGTGACAGGCAAGATTGCGACGGTTTGCTACCTTGGAGCCCATTGGTGCAGACCGTGCAGCGCAGCCGTTTTCAAGTCCTAGTGCAATCTGAGGCCTGGATTTTGTGGGTGATCAAAGGACTTTATGTTGGTATACACTGCCTGCTCGGCTAGTCCTACCATAGCTATATGTGTGAAATTAATAATGCCATGTATTATTAGGACTTGTACTAGCTACCAAACAAGTGCCAGAATTAAACATGTGCCAGACTTGGTAGGCAAGAGGTCATGGAATCCAATTAATTCTTGAAATAAGATAACGTGAGCATGAAATTAATCGCTTGTTTGTTTGCTATCAGATTATATAATCATAGCTTTTTTTTTTGTGAAAAGGGAACTGCATGATGTTAAAGCCTGATTACAAAACACACCACTCCAACTCCTCTGATGGGAGACAAGAAACCTGAAAAAATCCACAAATTCCACTATCTAAGATCACTATCTCAAACGAATATGCCACGGATGAGAACTGCGATCTGAACGAGCATAGCCATCTCACCATCCACCACTGCCATCTTTCATCTCTGACGGAAAACAAATGAAACCCATCCTTTTCATAAAACAATGGTAGACTGCTAATTTTCCACACGTAAATACGATTTGCCGCCATCGAGCCTATAGTCACTCGTCGTCACCTCCTTCATCAGATTCAACGTGGGAGAACACAAATCCGACCAACATCCATATATATGTCACCGGAAACCAAACTCTCATTAGCCCGCAGCCATGGTAAAAAAAAACCCCACAGCTAGACAAAGGAGGGTGCCCGAGTACATAATTCATGATCGGCGATGACACCTTTTGCCTGCCACCACCGCCGTTCTCGACGCCGCCGTCGTCTCCTTCTCTAAACCCGCCATGGAGGCACTTAAACGACCTAACTAGAAAAAACTACACCTTAAACCTGACGAGCACCACCCAGCCACCCACGCCCGACCCGTGAGACAGCCTTCCCCTCACCGGCGGGCGAGGAAAGGCGCCCTCAGGGCCGCTGGCGCGAGCGGCGGGTGAGATTGACCTATTGGCGGCGGCGCTTGTCTTTTCAGCTCGTTCGTTCGCTAATCATAGCTTATTTAATTAACTTTAAGCTCGAACCGATAATCAGATTATATGGTCTGATTATAACATATAGTTCCTCAAATATGATAATCCTATAAGTTGCCACAAAGGAGATATTTCATCTTATAATCATATTTTATATATTTTGTCATCCAAAACCAATAATCCACTAGCTTAGAGCAACTCCAACAAAGCCCCTAAACAGGGCCCCTACACAAAAAGTAGGGGCCGAGAGCAAAAACACAGCTCCAACAAAGCCCCAAGTCAAGCCCCTACCGGAGGAAGGACCTCAAATCCACCTCTCCAGCCCCTTCTCCTGCGGGCGTCGAAGGCAGCCCCTATTCGACGGTTGGAGCCGTTGCCCACCCCGCGCGCGCACGGACATCGCCGGAAGGGAGGGAGACGGAGTGAAGGACCTGGTCACCTCGCCGCTGATTCGAGCCGCCAGCCACCATCGCCAGTCCGTCCATCCCTCGTCCTTCCCAGACCGCCGGATCCGCCCACCATCGCCTCAGGTCTGGCCACCACCACCCCCGCCCCAAATCGACGCTCGTGGCCACCGAACGACCCCACCATCGCCGGATCCGGCCGGGCGGCCATCCCTGGCGCAGCCATGCCTCCACGCCCCAGGCGCGGCCCCGCCAATGGGAACAGGGGCAGGGGCGGCGCAGCCTGATGCGGAAGGGCGGCGCGATTCGCGAGAAGGAAGGGAGGGGGCCAACCGCCGGAGGGCCAGATCGAGAGGAGAGATCGATGAGGGAGAGATGAGAGCGATGCAGGAGAGGAGGTGAGGAGGCGAGAGAGACCAGACTCGTGGGGATAAAAGGAAAGAAAAGAAAAGAATAGAATAAAAAAAGATGAGAGACTGACATGCGGGTCCCACACGTAAGAGAAAAAGAAAGGGCTAATGTTTAGGGGCTATTGTTGGAGTGGATGATAGAAAAAAAGGTCCCAGAAAATTAGAGCAGCCCCTACTCACCATGTAGGGGCTTGAGTTTAGGGACCATTGTTGGAGTTGCTCTTATGGTCTGGGTTGCCAAACTACTTCACCCGCTTAATTTACCCTTTAGGTAAAATAATCTAAAAGAAATAAGCAGGAGTATATAATCTACGAGGCAAATAAACATGGCCTAAGACATACAATTGAAACAAAGGACTCATTTATCTATATATATACACCCTCGACCCATAATTCGCAACATCATCAAAAGAAAATGGATTGGAGGTAATAATGTTGTATCTGGTAAATTGATTCTTCTGTCAAACACTATTCTAGGCTTGAACTGTTCCAACTTGATGATTATATAGTCAACTTGGGTCGTCATCATCAGGGTTGCTCGATCTAACTTTGTTTTGTTATTCGTTCCATTTCATAATAATTGTCATGCTACGGAATCGCAACGGGAATGAGCCATGTCACCTTACATATATTGTTCCCAAAAAGATGGATGAAATGCTTAATTTATTAACAAGGAGTGAGAAGGTTTGTATTGTACTGTAACATGAGAATGACAACCATTGTTTGAAAACATCAAATATGAGGATGATAAATTGTTATTTGGAGGAGCGCAGGGACAACGGACAGGAGTGTGTGACAGGCAAGATAGCGACGGTTTGCTACCTTGGGGCCAATTGGTGCACTGCAGCCGTTTTTTAGTACAAGTGCGGTACTGTGCAATCTGAGGCATGGATTTCGTGGGTGATCAAAGGACTTTTATGTTGGTACATTGCCCACTGGCGCGGCTAGTCCCGCCATAGCTATGTGTGAAATTAATCATGACATGTATTATTATAGGACTTGGCTACTCCCTCTGTCCCAAAATAGATGTCGCTGTTGATTTTTTTGACCGCTCGTCTTATTTAAATTTTTTGCGCAAATTTTATTTATTTTTTTACAATTTATTTTATCATTGAATATATTTTAATCATGACATATTTGTTTTTATATTTAAATAATTTTTTTGAATAAGACGAAGAGTCAAACATGATGTCCAGTGACAACTATTTTGGGACGGAGGGAGTACCAAACAAGTGCAAGAATTGGTAGGCAAGAGGTCATGGGAACCAATTAATGCTTGAAATAAGATAACGTGAGCGTGAAATTATTGCTTCTTTGTTTGCTCTCGGATCATATAATCATAGCTTATTTAATCCTAAGATCAAAACAATAATCAGATTATATGGTCTGACTATATAACCTACAGTTACTCAAATATGATAATCCTATAAGTTGCCAGAAAGGAGATTATTTCATCTTATAATCATAGTTTTATATATTTTGTCATCCAAAACCAATAATCCACACTACTTAAGGTCTGGATTTCCAAACTACTTTGCCCTCTTATTACTAACCCTTAAATAATCCAAAAGAAATAAGCTCGAGTATATAATCTAGGGGACAAATAAACATGGCCTAAGACATACACCCTTGACCCATAATTTTCAACATCATCAAAAGAAAATGGATTGGCGATAATGTTATATGTTGTAAGATTGATTCTTCTATCAAATACTATTCTAGGCTTGAACTGTTCCAGCTCGATGATTAGTCAACTTGGGTCGTCCTCATCAGGGTTGCTCTAACTTTGTATTGTTATTCCTTCGTCATTCTACGAAATCTCACGGGGATGAACTACGCCACCTTACATTGTTCCAAAAAGATGGATGAAATGCTTAATTAATTACAAGGAGTGACAAAGTTACCATGTTGTATTGTACACCTAGCAATATCCAAAAACAATTGTTATTTGAAAACATCAAATATGAGGATGAGAATCGTTATAAAATTTCTGGGACATCAGAGGTTAGTTGGTATTAATGCAACTCCCAACGGCACCTTTGCGATTTAATGGATACATATCCAGATGGTGCCACAATGCGATCCTTTTCATTGCAGATTTAGCTGCTTTTTGCTCTTTTAATTTTCTTGCGAAATTGACTCCTGGTCCAACTACTATCAGTTTTGGACCTCTTAATCCTCGTCTTTGGCACGTAAGCACTACCGAGTGAACGAGGTGAGCTCGCAAGTATCTCTAGTTCTACTAGTCCTTCATTCTGTTTTTCCCAGAGAAGGTTGGCACAGATAGCCGTCGTTTTCGTCCACGCTTTACACCCCTTCTCAGAAATAGCCCAACATGTGAAGCATGGGCATATAAATGTCAGGCCTCTGTAGCTTCATTCCCCTCACCGGCTTCTACTTCCCGCAGCCTCTGATCACCACCGGCAAATTAGCGAGCAGTGAACACACATGGCGCCGCGCGTCCACGTGCACTCTTCGCAGACGGCCGTGCCGACGCGCGCGGTGGAGCCCGGGCGGACGCGCCGCATCGCCGTGGCGGCGCCGCCGCTCCCGGCTGCCGCGCTGCAGCGGCGCGCCCGCGTGGTGCTCTACTACCGCGTGGACGCGGACGGCGGCGGCGGCGCGGCGCCGGCGCTGTGGGAGGAGGCGGTGTGGGCCAAGGAGTCGCTGAGCGAGGCCGTCGCCGACCACCCGGAGATGGCCGGCCGGCTCCGGCGCCGCGCGGCGGACGGGTCGTGGTGGGAGGTGAAGCTCAACGACGCCGGCGTGCGGCTCGTGAACGCGACGGCGGAGGCGGCCGTGGACGAGTTCCTGCAGGCGGCCGCCGGGGAGGACGAGCGCCGGCGGGCGCGGTGGGAGGCGGCGCTGGCGCCGTGGGCCGACGTCAACGCCGAGGACCCCGACATGTGCGCCCTCTTCTACCTTCAGGTACGTCACGTACGCGTTGATCTGGGGTCGTACGCCCGACCACGCCATTGATCCGAAGCCCAGCTCGATCGAGCACCGTTTTTTTATGACGCCGTCACATCAACTACTTGTCAACTTAATCGTCGTTCTGTTCCGTAGTCATGCCAAGCTTGTGTTCTACCGACTGACTCTTTCTATATTAATAGCTGTCCAGTTAATTATCAGGAACCTTCCCACACAGAGGCGGACCCACCAATATGGCGAGGTATGGCGGCCGCCATACCTAACTCCGGCGCCAAACTCCTCCTACCCCTCCTCAAATCTGTACCCCAGCCAGTCTCCAGCTCGAATTTTCGCCATGGATGGGAGCTCTGTTCTGTTCGTCGCTTTTCAGAGGAGGAAGAAAGACCAGCTGAAGTTATGGGTCTTGTAGGCCACTTAGTGGGCTTTTGTTTTGTTGCTTGGACCAGAGGAGGAAGAAAGGCCCAACTGAGGAACGCCAGCCCAGAAAAATCCCGCCATCGTTTGCCCAGTCGTTCCAGACGCCGGCTGCTCGCCTGCTCCGTTCCAAAATTGGGTGTTTTGGGAGCATCGGCCAATGCTTCAAGCCTTCAACTCCAGGGAAGAAGCGATTCAAAAGCAGGGATAAATACAAATGCATGGTGGTTTGATCATTCATTTAGCAAATTGAGCCGACAAATGGTGACTCTTTGGGCAGCCCAATCCCCAATCCGAAAATGCAACAGAAACACAAGGTGTTGACTCTGTGCCATCTACAGGTAGTTGATGCACAAGATGAAGAAGTTATTAAGGTCCTCGTGCCCGAAGTTCATGTTGTTTCTGATCCTGGACTTCTGATATCAATTGAGCGATTTCATTCAAACATTAGAGATGACCTGATGTATGTTCAAATACTATTTTTTTTTCCTTTGAAAGGTACACCTTGCTTCGTCTCCTTACTTTTAATTTACCGGCATGGACGCATGGTTCATTTTTTGGGTTCGATCAACTTTATGTGGCGACTTCGCCATACCAAGAAAATTTCCCTGGGTCCGCCACTGTTCCCACATGTCGTCAGGACTATGTTTTGAGATGGATTGTCAATCTGGTTAGGATTTTTCATTTCAGAGAATGGGAAACAGAGTAAGTCTCGGCCTTGACCCCGTTAGGGGGCCGGGCTACATGCTCGCATTACATCACACCGCAGCACATACGTCTCCCATCACACTCATATAGTTCAAACAACTAAAAGAAGACACCAAAACATATAGTTTTTATGAGAATTTATATGCCGCTTAACGGAGGTAGCTCATGTCATTAAAATTTACATCGAGTCCATGTCATTTCCATGCAAGTTGGGTTTTAATAGTTGACTGCGTTGACAGCCGCTGGTTTTTTCTTGCTTTAAATTTTTTTTCTCAAACAAGCAGGTTATTTTATATATTTATATTAAGAGAGAAAGAAATCCATACATCCCCCAAAACCACCTAAGCGGTGGCCGCATGATTTACATGGCGTGATCACTTTTTAAACAAATAAAATACAACCCGACCTGGACGCTACTAAGTAGTTCATCATTCCAACCTATTTATTGCCTTCCATTTTATTTAGCAGCTAAACGAGCAATTCTTGTAGAACTGGCATAGTTAGTGCTTTCAAGAAAATAAGGCCATGTTGAGTTTACCGCGAAAATGATATCCCGTTCCTTGAATGAAGTAGGGACCCACTCGCAAGTTTTAATAAAACTGATATTCGGAACCCACTCGCAAGTTGGGTGTAACAATAATCACAAAATCTACTCAGGCCATGCATGTGTGCTGCGATCGGCCCATGCACTATACCAACCAAATTAATTTAAGAAATTGCTAACGAGGACATGCTCAAACATTTCAACATGTGCTCTTAATTTGAAGATTGAGTATTTCAGGTAAAACTGAAGATAGAACCGAAATTTTGCTCCCATTTGTTTTCCCATCCAAAATTATCTCAATATATTGGGTAGGGATTCTCAAAAACCGAAATACCCGAACCGAAAGTTTGGGCAAACCAAACGCCTACCCCCCCTAATTGTGACCAAGATATCAATTTCAGGTAGCTAATTAATGTCATTAACACTCCTCTTAGTCCACGTCAATTTCAAGTTAGCTAGCTTTAATATATTTGATGGCGCTGATAGCTGCTTGTATTTCTTGTCTTTTTTTTTTCCTTTTCTTTTTGAGCAGTTAAACGAACAGTTCTTATTACTCCAGGGGTATATATAAATAATAAAGCTAGGCAGGACAAATTGGATTTTTTTTTTTGCGAGGAGACAAATTGGAATTTTGAGTAAATAGTATTTGAAAACTAAATTGCCGGTTGTGCCATCATCCAGTGAATTCACATGTATGTCAACCTCAGCACTTTCTGTCTGCTGGTCTGGTGGTGCAGTTGACTCGGTTCCAGGGCGACGGGGGCTACGCCGTCGGCGTGAGCTGCAGCCTGCTGCTGTGCGACCCGCTGTCGCTGGCGCGGTTCCTCCTCTCGTGGGCCCGCACGCACGCCGCCACAAAGGCGCAGAACAAGCTCGACGCCAACCCGCTGATGCAGTACGCGCGCTACTTCCAGCGGCCGGACGCCGCCATCGCCATGCGCGCGCGCGCCAAGTCCATCTCCCTCGACGACACGCCCGCCGCCGGCGCTGGCGATGACCGAGGTCACGCCGCCGCAGCGGAGACTGTCCTCTTCAGAGCCCGCGCTGGCGACGGTGCTGCTAAGGGCGCGCCGCCGGAGCCGGACCACCGCGCGCTCGCCGCCGCCTGCGTCGCCCAGGCGAGCGAGAGGCTCCGCGGCGCGGATAAGGCGCCGCCACCGTTCTCGGTCGTCGTCGGGAACGGCCGGGAAGGGATTAGCATCGAGACCTGCACGGCGGACGACGGGCAGCCGGGGAGCGGCGGCGGCGACGGCGGGCAGTACGAGCTTGAAGTTGTGCAGTGGCGTGAGCTTGGGCTGGAGGAGATGGTGCTCAGGGACAGCAAGCCTGTGCACGTGTCGTACAGCATCCTGACCGATGGCGGCGACGAAGGCCTTGCCGTCGTCATGCCTGACGGTACTGCCGGCGACTTCTTCGTCACCGCAACCGTGCCTACCAAGAACTAGATACTGGTGACAGAAATTCATGTGAAAAAAATAAAAGCATTCGGTGCTCAATAAGGTGCTATGTAAACTATGCATCATGTGCAACGGCAAATGGTTGCGTGCTGTATTGTTGTAACAGAGATATTACGTGCAGTGTTATTTCTCACCAGACATCAGTTAAATATTCTCAGAAGAGGAGATTGACTCTATCCCATGTTCCTAACAAGTAGCTGGACTTCGGGGTGTTTGTTCCTTTAGGCCTAAAAGTCACATCAAAACTAATCTTACTATTTAAGCATCTTAAATAAATCTAATTACAAAGGCAACGTATCCTATGAGAACCAGGTTCGTGTGAGAACTATGAGAACTCCAATCTGGGCCACATGATCTTGATCCAAGGGGCGCATGAATTCAGGTGGGAGGGGGGATTTACAAAATCACCGCCCACTTAATCATACTTTTGCAAATTCCCCCTCCCACCTCTCCCTATGCGCCCCCCTTGGATCAAGATCATGTGGCTCAGATTGGAGTTCTCATAGTTCTCACACGAACCTGGTTCTCATAGGATACGTTGCCAATTACAAAACCTTTTTACAGATGTGCGCTAATTTGCGAGACGAATCTAATGAGCCTGATTAATCCATGTTTTGCTACATTCATGCTACAGTAACCATCGTCTAATCATGGCTTAATTACCCTCATTAGATTCGTCTCCCGAATTAGTACAAAGTTCTACAGTTAGTTTTTTAATTAGACTTTATTTAATATCTCTAAATGATAAGATTCTAACAGCCTAAAATTAGGCCTAGAGAAACGAACACCCCCGAAATAAAAATGAAAATGCAGTCACAATGTGGACTTAGGTGCACAGAGCGGAATCGAGTGCGGGAGGGGGAGAAGCAAAGGCTACCGGCAAATATTGGCCATGGCAGGCATACTGGTTTATGCTGCAGAGATAGCAAAGACATTCAGCAAACAGAAAGACCAGGTGATGGGCAGACAGAAGCGGTGGGAGAAGATGGAGATGTTGCGTCTGCTGGACGTGGAAGAGTGGATCATCTGGTGGACTCCTGTGGCAATTGAGCTTGGAATTGGCAATGCAGTTGTGGAAACAGATGCAATTTCAGGTGTGTCAGGCTTGCACTTCGAGTGCCTTTGATGTTTCTTCTGCCGGCAGTCTCATCTCAGAGCTGCGCAGTTTAGTTGAGAGTAATTTCCTTAGCTTCAAGTTTGTTTACGTTCCAAGAAACTGTAATAAAGTAGCGGATGCTCTAGCTGCGCTCGGTGGGGATGAGCCGATTTTGGGTAGCCTTCCAAGTTGTATTCAGACTTTGGTAGCCAATGATTTAGCACCTGTTAAGTAATGGAATGAGTATTCCACGTCAAAAAAAAAAAAGTAGCTGACGGATGCTGATTACGAACATGCAAGTAGGGTAACGCGAACAACAAAGAACAGAAGATGCAGTGTTGTGTGTGACAGCGCTAGCCTGTGGCCTGATGAACATCTGACATGAGAAATGAGGATCTTTCAAAACAGAGATGAATATCAACGAAGGCGGCCTATGTACAACATTAGGTGTCCAGGATGACAACAGAAAAGCAGTTTCTTTACTCCATGCAGCAGCCAGTTGCAGTAGCACTCTTCATATGGGAAAAACCGTCAGGAATACTTGCACGCATTAGGAACTGAAATTGATCGAGATAAGTAAATTAGAGGCTTTCATATCAATATATTCATGAAACAATGAATCAAAAACCAATCACAAATTTCTCTTTGTAAATGTCAACGGATTTCCTTAAGTTATAGTTCAAACCAGAAGAAAAATGTATGCCTACACCGACTTCAGTGGTAACATTTACAAGCTTATTCACCATATTACAATGTACATCATGAAGTATTACTCATTTTCTAATGCATACATCCTCAACTTAAAATATATACTACTCGCAAAAAAAAAACTTAGAATATATACTTATTACTAAAGATGCACGAAAAAGGACACAATATATTGAAAACAGTAAGTACAAAGAGCTAATTCGAATAATGTACTTCTCCGCAATTCCAGGTCTTCTTTCAGATCTTCCAAATAAAAAAACGAGAAGGGGGGGAGCTAATATTGGCCACACAAACATGATTGTACTGCTAACTGTTACAATTGACTCAACTGACCGCATTTTCCTGTAATGTAGCAGTCCGGAGCTAAGTTTATTATCCGGCAAATAGTTCTAACATCATTACCCTTATGTCCTACTATTATAACTCACAACTAGTTAAAACTGCCAGAATATATACCTTATAGTGGCACTAGTAGGTTGCAGAGTCATAACTCATAAGTCATAAACATTTGCTTCGAAAGAATACACAGTCCTTTTGACACATCTAGTTTCTGGTCAGAGTCAGACAGCATGACCAAAAGTCAGTCAGTGAACAGCCTAAAGGAAATTAAAATACCTTCACCTTGATTTTGACATCCTTTTGAAATATAAACGAAAATATGTTTCCGAAAATGATGCCTGGAAATAGCTTTTTCCATCAGCACACACCCTCAGGAAAACCTCACTAGCTGTGGCAGCAGCGTTGAGTGCAAATATTATCAGCATGATTGAGCCCATGTGCCAGGTTGGAAGGCCAGGCTGCTAATAGCTACAATGAGGCCAAGCCCTCATTATGTGGCAGCTGCGTTGTGTTATCTATTATATCTATATAGGTAAGATAGGCATCTAGAATGCTCAAAGTATACTAGTAAGAATCAGTCAATGATGCAGTGAGTGTTAAGAGCTGAAAACAATAAAAGATACGGTGATTCCAAACCTAATATTTGAACCCCACCTGTCTCGAGATAACTGCCAATATGTGACTGATTTTTCATTTAATTGCCAGTCAACCTACTAAAGCACTGGAATTAGGGCTCTAGTACAATACTAGCACTGGTTGATGGCATCACTAGTTCACATCAACTTTGGGAGAAATCAGCAATTCGACAAACTTCTATTTTAGTTCCATTTTAAGTATAGATTATGTTTGGTTGAATGGACATATCTCTTTTGGGATTATGGTCAGATCATTTGCAACATATTACAGAAAACAGTAAAAGTATATTCATGTAATACTTTACGGAAGGGCAAATATGGTAATCATTCACGCAACGAAAGACATATCTTTGAATCACTTACTGGTCAAAGTTCATAAAGTTGATTCCATAAGAACGCGTAGGCTACGTCTAGTTCACCAGAAAAGTGTTCCAAGTCTGTGGGATTGGTAGAACTAGGACATTTGAAAAAAATAATTCGGAAAACACATCACGGGTGAGTATCTCACAACTATTGCGCTATTACCTAGTACTCAAACAATTTTGATCTAGGAATCTAGGATAGCTGCCTGATGAAGTCTGATTTCCTGAGAAACCAGGAAACAATTAAATGCAATTAAGAGCTACAGAACACAAACTAAACAAGTCGTCTAGTGGTAAACCAACAACTGAAAATTTGTCTCGAAGTGGCATCATCTGAACACAAATCAGCACACTCTGGAACTAGCACACAAACTAGTTCTCTATAAGTGAATCTCACATAGGAATTTGATAAAGCCAAACACAATTATCAAAGCCCCGAAGTTGCCAGCACCACTATCAGAGATGTATAGCGCTTTTGGATGCTAAAGAGAATTCCAAAATCTGTATCAACTTACCAAACAGCAAACAACAGAATGAATCTAACTTCGCCACTCATCAGGTGCAATGAAAAATTAAGAATGGAAGACCGAAATAACAGAACCGTACCTCAGGTATGCAACTAATGCTTTAAGCTCTTACTGCCCTTTTGGCCTGTCCTCCATTCCAAAATCCAACTAGGACAGACATAGAAGCAAATGATAGCTGCTTCACTGACAACGCTGGCGTCAACGAGAGCAGAACCAGCCTTCTCCTGAAAGGACCCACTCCCAAGTGCACGCCTCTGCATCCAATACCCGGCCAACGCAGTGTATATCAAGAGGTAATGGACCAGCTTAAAATCCTTCATCATGAACTCCCACACAGCCCGACGTCTTGCCGCTGAGGTATTGTCACGGCGCCTTGGAGTTGGTCCCTGGATCGATGTCACAATTCACAATCAGTGGAAGTGAAGCAGACACATAAGAGCACGAAGCCATTCGAAGATTCAAGCGCACTCTTGCAGCGCGCATATACAATTTTGCGAGGGTCTCTTTGGCGCATCTTGCAACAGAACGCGAAAGCAACTGAGACACAGAAGAATCGAACACACAACTTTTCCCCATACCTCGTCGGAATCTGAATCAAAGGCCGACACCGCCGCGCGCATCGCGAATAGCCTAACGGCGAGCGGCGAAAAGAGCAGTGGCCATATGGCCGCGTGGACGGCGGATAACCCAGCAGCTGCCAAGCGGTCGCCCGCGCCGCCGCCGCCGCGTCTGCCGGCGATTACGAGCGTCATGCCGGCCATGAACACCCACAGCGAAACGCAGGTGACGTACACCACCGCGTCGGAGATGGGCAGCGCGAGGACGCGGCGCATCCACTCAATATCCAGCGCACTTCCGCCGCCACTCCCGGCAGCCGCCATGGGAACCGAAGCGTGGAGCGGAGCAGGGAGAGGGGGATTGCGAGAAAGAAGGCGGCGATCTTGGGCCGGCCCGGATCCGATTTGAGTGGTGACTTGTCACACGGAAGGGTTGGACATCGTGGCGTGGCTCAGTTTTTAGAAAAACTTTTTCTGGACTGTACTTTATGCGACTTCTGCATTTTATTTTATTTTTTAAAAACGTCTTCTGCATTTTAGTGCCATTTTACTAGGGGGAGCTGGGTATGTTGTTGACTCGATTTGTTGATTTTATCGGTATCATACGACTAGACGTATGTAAAAGTCGTTGTGAGGTCACATATTTTTATTAAGGATACATTTCTAAGAAAGACATTTAAAATTTATTAGGAATATTTGAGACAAAGCGACAATTATACTCAAGCGTTTAGTATGAAAGCGTAGGTAACAAATTTAAAATTTATTAGGAATATTTGAAACCAAGTAGTATGTCAGGTCCCATGGGCCGCCCAGGTTAATAACGTGCCGACACCCAATCTACATTCAAGCTAAATCTTGCACAAAAAAAAAAACCGTAATATAAGTTTTTCTTTACGGCTAAAAGAAACCGCAATATAAGTTGCCATATGCTTAAAATGGTACAAGAGAGACAAAAAGGAAGCAGCACTGGGTTATCGTTGGTACAGCAGTGTACCTTTAATGTAAAAAGCTTTGTTACCATTTCCAAAAAGAAAAAACTTTGTTTTACCTACGTGTTTTACTTGCTTTGTAGTATTAATCAATGTGGCTCCAATCCTCAACATTTTATAGAAACCAAGTAAAACATATATGATAAAAATTATACTTGGTTTCATCACATATAACTAATTTACCACTTACAGGACTACAGGAGAAAATTTAACCACTGATTCGTGAATCAATATGAACAAGCATGAAGCACCTCATCTAAGAACTGAATAGCCAATATATTCGCAATATTAATGCGGGCAATGGCGCAAGCCTCATTGGCCATGAAGATTAACATATTGTCGAAGAGTGATACACGTCTCTAACAGGAAACAGGAACAGGCATCAGGAGCATTTGTCGCATCGTTTAAGGTGCTCAACAACATCTGAGCTAAGAGAACATAAACACAGAAAAAGCTTCCAGTGCGAATGCAACCAGGTGTGTTACAGTTATCACACCAAGAGTGGTTCAGAAATGACGAGCAGTACACACAACAAAGACGGTGATACAAAGCATCCATTGGTCTTGTTACTCTGCTAACTTCCTGTACTCGTAGCGCCTCCTCAAATCTGTTTGTGTGCAGCGTAACTGTAAAACAAGGAAGAAACAAAGCTCAGACGTTTTCTAGTAATCAAGGAATTATGAGAAGAAACAGCAAACAATGCATAAAAAACCAGCCATTCAGGTATCAGACTCGATTAGAAACCAGTTAGGAACAAATATCAAACCATTTTGGCTTTATTATGGAGATATCTCATGTGCAAGCCAACAAAAATAAGCTAGTCAGGCCAAAAAAAAAAAAACAGCAACCCATTTTTGTTTTATGAAATAGTGATTAAGGCAAGCCAGGAACAAAAGCATGAAAGCGACCCTTTTCAAAGCTCCAGAGAACAATCACCAATCCAAGTACTTCGTAGTATGACCATCCAATTTGAAACGAACTACACACAGCTGCTGGCATTACACACATCAACAGAACAAAAGTGGAAATGAATATCCTGAAAATTCCATGATGGCTCAGAATTTGAAAAGGTAATTTTATGATATCTCATGTGCACCAGAAGGTCTAGACCTGTTAAAGACTCAAACTCCATATACATTTAACAACTAGAAAAATACTATCACAAGTTTTATTAGAAAAGTACAGTCTTGAGAAATCAGAACAATCATCAGACAAGAATGTGATATGAACCATAGCATCTCTTCAAAACGCTCATATCATCTTTTCAAGATGAAAAGTGAAATTTTGAACCAGTAGCCGACTTTCTATATCAAAAGATAACTTAATATCTGCAAGCCACCAGATATCAGAAAACAGCCTAATCTGTCGTCGTCCCATACTCCTGATATATAAAAAAGGAATAATTTAATTCATCACATTGGAAACGTCCCTAATATGGTTTATGCCACTGTTAGTGACACAAGTGGGTCTCATCTGTCATTGAGACACCAGTGGCATATACCATATTAAGGACATTTGCCAATGGCAAGGAATAAAAAAACGTAGTTGACAAATTATACTTCCAAAGTGGTGTGTAGCAATTATGTATAGTACAGAATTGTATGCTGTGAAATTAGCATGAGTACATGATACACATGTTAAGCATGCTTGGCTAAAACCCATGTAACATCTGAGCTGACAATCACACCATTCAAAGAACTTGGCCAATGTAACATATAGGTATTTGATTCAACTCACAGATGCAAACACCTAAGGCACCTAGACTGAACATTGTCCCACCTTCTTTAGCATACTGATAGACTTTTCCCCTCTTTGTATAAAGGAGATTACTTGACACCTGAATATCTAGAAAATTGAAGCTTTTACATATGATTCATCTTGATTATAGACAGGACTTTCTTTAAATTTAAATAAAAAGAACCTTTTATATCTAATGAATTTTTAAGTGATTATGCGATCAGATTGTCTCCCGCCTTCTGCCAATGACAATGGAGTACTTTATTCGGAGAATTTTTATTTCGGCTAAGTTGAGCTAAATTTACACAACTGTGTTTCTGTTTTAAGTATGATTAATTCATTCAAAACGTTGAGCAAGGCACATAAAGACAGGAAGATCAGTTCGAAAAAAAGTGTTTAACAGATGAGGAAAGAGTTCTAAGCATTTTAGCTCAAGTTGAAACTTGTTAACAAATGTGTGCTGGATATTGTTCAAGAGGTACAGTGCCGCGCAAGGCACTGTTGTATATCCGGCAAGTAGCAGTTAGTTGAAATGCTAACAGCAGAAAAAAAAATAGAATCAGGTGTAGTCTACCGGTTGATGTAATTTAACTTGTATGCCAAGTATGTTGTGCTATACAATCAGATGGATCCCGGTTTGGATTGTCATGACAAATCATTCCTTTTAACTAAACTATAGGCTTACGAAAACCACTTCAACATATGTAGTAACAAACAAAATAACTCATTCAAAAAATAAAAACTAAACAGGAATCCTAAATTTGGTAATTGGTAGGATTCAACAGTAATAATATAGTCCGGGGACACCCTTAATTCATTAGCCATGGAAATACCAACTATCTTTCATATATAAACAGAAAAAAGAAAGAAAATTTCATTTTTACTTTAATGCAAATTTTAGCATCACATAGTGAAAAAATAGTTCAGTGACAAGTCATGGATGACAGATGCCATAATGTGATTCAGCAGAGCACGGGTGACCTTTGAATCATCGAGCTACACAGTCACAGTGTTAGAGATAGAGATAGCTAGAGATATTGTGTGGGTTACAGTTGAGAGAGTTTGTTGCACTACAGATAGATTTTCTTGTAGATATAGATGAGACTTAGAGATCAAGTTGTGTTTGTAATTCTAACCTACGGCCTCCTTAGGAGGTAGAATGCTTCACAAACTTTACACAGATCAATACCAGTCATACAAATCTGTGGTCTGTGAAGGCATTGACATAAAAATAAGAGTTCATCCTCAAAAGGTAAACAAAAATCTAAATTGTTTCTCACTAAATGAACACGCATCTATCCCACGAACAATCAAATGAGCTAGTTTTAATTTTTCACAATGATGTGCTGCAAACTTGCAATTTGAAATCCACAAAAATATAGTAAGATACTGCCAAGGAAACATGACTGTCAGTGCAAGCAACAACAGTCTTTCAAAAGAAAATGAAAATTATTAATTGCCATTGTGTCAGTTCAAACTGATGAACAAGCTTGGTTTTGTTATGCATGTTACATGCATGTCTCCTTCTCAGGTGACTGAGATTTTGCTAATATCTCAGTCACTTTTTTCAATCATATCCAACCGTCCAGGATTTTGATTCACTTGTGTCAAAAAAATGGTCTATGGAAAAACAAAAATTTTCACCTAAAACTAATTGTTCCAGCAGTGCAATATTATTGTTCCAGCAGTACAGTTTCAATGTTCCAGCAGTACAGTTCTGTTGTTCCAGAAATGTGACTGAGAGAACTACAAAATCTCAGTCGCCTGAGAAGGAGCAAACCCTTTAAATATTTGGTTAATTTCGTCAAAGAACAAGCAGTGTTCATAACTTCTTGGTTATCAAGGCATATCAAATTAATTGTAACGTTTCATCACCGAGTAACCAAATTGGTGAGATGCTGGCACTTGGTATTTGGTAACATCCAACAAATTGGTTGACAAGGTGCCATTCAAATACAAAAACCTACTAGTATACAGTGAAGAAGTAAGGGTTTGAGGTAGTACTTAGATGACAATAGAAAGTAATGACATTACACGAGCAACAAGACAGAGCCACATACTATGGCATTATAATCAAACTAACGTGAGGTGAGCACAACAGAACACACATAATGACCACAGAACACACTAAATTCCTCTAATTCAGTGTCACACTGATCCTAACAGATAACTTATGGGACCACTAACACACTTAACAAGACAGAACAAATCAATAACTCTGAAGAAATGATTAAAGGGAACAACTAAAAGCATATATGCTATCTAATGAAAACAGGAAATATATTAAAGGGAAAGATGCACGGTGAAGAGTGGATACCTTGTGCAACTTACAGCATCACATCATCCCCATCCTCAGACCTGGGGACCGTCACAAGAATCACCAAGTTCCACACACCCCAAAAGGCTACTATAACGGCAAGACCCAAGTGTGCAACATCAAAGAGTGCAGAACCCATCTTCCATATGAACGATCCTTCTTCATGATCGAGTTGCATCACAGTGCCAAGATACAGAAGTTTGAGCAAGGGCACACATGCGTAGAACGGGGCAAGCTTGACACCTTCGGGTAACCGGGGCCGTGCTCTGTTCCTCTCAGGAAGTTGTTCATTTGCCGATGCCACTGTGATGATATGTTTGCTTGCCGGCTATCACAACCAACCATCACAAATTCATATGAAAATCACACAAGCAAAAAAAAAAAAAAAAAGGTGTTAGAGATGCTAGATTGCTAGAACAAGACTTTTATTTTGAACAAAGAAGAGCTGGAGCAGGTATGAGGCCACAGATATTAACACATCGGGGTCCCCTGCTGGAACAGAAAACAAACGCTAGATGACGAGATTATGAGGCAGTTTCAGAAGATGATTCAGTAGAAACTTCAGCAACCAGATTAGGCACACATAGAAAGGTACTGAAGAGCTAGTATGCACTGTGCAGTAGGAAGCGAACGAAGCTACTTGGATATAGTGCTGCATGGAATCAGATTCATATGGCGAGTAATAAATCAGCTCAGTACCAGGCATACAGGATCTGATGTTAGCTTTGATTAAGAAGGGAGCAAAAAAGGCATTTATAGCATGGTCTAATGAACTTTCCATTTCCAAAACGTTCAAGCAAACTTCATCAACTAATTAGCTGAAATCCTTTCGCAAAATAAAAGGAAATGTAAAGCCTGAAACTCGCTGTTGTAATACTCTGGTAGCCTGAACAGCGCCTAAAGCTCTTAGATTTAGCTAATCAGAACATCAAACAAACGGTTTTGGAGGAAATTAGTACCATTGCCTTCTCCCTCTCCTCCTCCTCCATTCTTTCCTTCTCTTCCATAGCAAGGTCGAACTTGGCACGCTTGCTGAGGCGCATACTGAACAACGGGAGGAAAGCCGGCAGGAGCCGCGCCACGACGAACAGGCACCACGCGGCGACGGCCTTGCCGGCAGCCTCCACCGAGGAGCCCTTGCCGCAGACCCAGCGCCCGAAGACCTCGACGAAGGTGCCGCCGACGCTGTTCGCCCAGAGAGCGGCCAGGAAGCCGTACAGCACGGCGTCCTCGACGAGGCGGAGGAAGGCGGTCACCACCTTGCGAAGCCGGCGGCGCCGGGGCCTCGCCCTCGCCGTCGCTGCTGCGGCCGGCGGCATGGGAACCCTAGCCTCTCGAAGCATCTCTCCTTCTCGCGGTGCGGGGTGGTGTGGCGGCGGCGCGACGGAGTGGTTGTGGTAGAGTGGGAGTGGAGGCGTATGCCGAAAACTTCAGTGACCAAGGGAGTTCAAGGGTGGGAGTGGGAGTGTCGCCTTGTGGGGGTTCTTAATTTCTTATTGGGTTTGAGTTGGAAAAAGCTGTAGTTTTTGGCGCACTAACCCTTTCAGTGCTAGTACGTCTACTTCGCAAAACTCATACTCCCTCCGATTTTAAATTATTGACGTTTGACTATTTTTGAGTTATATTTGACATTCGTCTTGTTCAAAATACCGTACGGTCATCGGAGAGGGAGAGGATGAGCCGTGGCTGCCTAAAAGGGAGAGCATGAATGGAAAGAGAGAGAGTGCAGGATGGGAGGTCGGGAAAGAAGACGAGCTACATTCGATCGTGGAACAGATAAGATAAGGTTGGTTCTTTTTTATTTGCCCCTTATCTTTTTAAATAATTATACAACATATGAATATATGAATTTACGACGCATCTTAGTCCCTGAAACTTCTATTCAAGGTTCACCTTATCGACGCTACCGTTCCAACAGAGCAGGACTTTTGGAACAGGACTGATAAGTCCGGTTTCACTGGTTACCGACCAAACCGAACCGGCAACCGGTCAAACGTTTGAAAATCAAAATTTGAATTCAAAAACTCGGTTACCGACCGGTTTGGTTTGGTAACCGACAATTCCTGACTAGTAACCGAGACAATGAGCAATATTGCTAAAAAGAGGCTAAAAATGTAGAAAATTTTGCCATAACCTTTGCTAAAAATGTAGGGAATTTTGTCATGACCTTTGCTAAATCGAGCAGCGATGTCGGAATGGCACTCCGGCGATCGAACGACAGCAATCGCGGTGGATCGATGACGTCGGCGAGTGATGGACCAAGGGGAGCATGTCAGGGAGCTAGAGCAGTGGAGGGGATCTAAATAATTTGAGTTATTTAGAATTAGCATAATTCAAAGAGGCAGTTGGTATAAATTCACACATACATTAACAACATTTACTATAAATTCAATTACATGTCAGCATTTTGTAGAAATTTTGTAAAACTGCAAGTAAACATAGCATTACTCCTTTCTAAAATATGAACAGCGTGTCTGAAATTACTTTATCTTCTTCAATTTTTTATTGTATTTTATTTCAGGGCTTACAATGTTTACTATGCAACAGTGAGTTCTTAAATTTGATTAACAAGTCATAATGTGCTCTTAGGCCTGTGAATTGGTCTGAATAAAAGTCAGACAAACGGGTAGTGCTACTAAGGCAATTTCTGCCAATGTTGACGCAACAAATAGCAATTCTATAGTCAAAATCAGGTGCAAAGAATGGAAACTGTGAGAACGCACCAAATCAACTTCGACTTGTACTGTTATATTCCAAATATATCGTCAAATTACCGTAATTGAGGGGTGCAGTTTGCCCCCATCTCAGGACTATAATAAATTTTCACACGATACGTGCCCTGGCAGATGGCGGTTTGCAATTGCATTATCCGCACCACCGTCTTGGGCCGCCTCCGGTCTCCTCTGCCCGGAGCTCGCCGCATCTGCCGGGCGTGTGTTCGTGCCGCGGGCCCAGCCGGCACCCGGCGAACGCTCGGTGGCTCGGTGCTGTCTCGCTAGCCCAGCAGTTCTTCCAGGTAATTAAGCAGCACTCCACGTCGACTTCTCTCAATCCGAAGCCATGTTTTTAATTCGTTCGTGCGTATGTTCATGTAATAGCCGTCGGTGATGGAGGAAAGTAATCCAGCTGCCGCTGGTTGTCACGAAGGCGTCGTCCTGCCTCTCGACGTTGTGTTCGACATCCTGGTGCGCTTCCCGGCCAAGGAGATCTGCCGCCTCCGCGCCGTCTGCCGGCACTGGAGGTCGCTCACCTCCGACCCCCTCTTCGTCGAGGCGCACGCGTGCCGCCACCCGCCGAGCCCGCCACTCGTCGTCGCCTCCTTCCACGACGACGGCGACCACGTCCATGTCATGGACCTGCTTTCCGGCCGCGTCGTCAAGCGGGTGCCTGTCGCGAACGGCCAGACCCTGGTGCGCTCGGTCTCCCGCCTTGACCTCTTCTGCGTCGCCGACCCTAACGGAAGCTGCTGCTCCGTGATCAATCCGGCCACCGGAGACGTCTACCAATTGCCGGAAGAACATTATGCACCGTCGGCGCCAGAGGGCCACAGCTGGTTCCGTGGGCCTGTGCGCAGTGAATTCATAATCGGGCTTGTGGAGTCCACAGGAGAGTACAAGGTGCTCCGGCTATCATGGCAGGATTTTAAACATGACGACGATGATGATGTGGAAAACCTAATCTCCAGTAGCGTTCTTACTCTCAACAATGCATCATCAGCCGGACATGAGTCTCGCTGGAGGTCAACCGGGCGCCTAAATTTCCTCGTTGACATGGACAAATGTGCTGTTGTTGGAGGGGCCGCCTACTTACTCTGGTCGACTGATAATAAAGATCTTGATGAACATCAGAGGGAAGGCATACGCAGGGACTATGCCGTACCAGATTGTATAGCATGTTTTGACCTGGATACAGAGGAATGGACTAGCATCGCAAGCCCGCCTTTTGGGGAATCCGACCCCTGCATTCGATGGGAGGATGAGTTCATTTGGTATTTGGAGAGGTCGACTCTAGTTGAGTTGAAAGGCTACTTGGCTATGGCAGTCTACTATGAACAATTCAATTCATTGGAACTGTGGTTTTTAACGGGTATCAACAAATGTGCATGGAAGTTTGGATACAGCGTAGTCTTGGGTCCTCTAGACAGTCCACGTGCTGACCCGAGGCCCATGGGCGACAAACCTTTGTTGGTGCTTGATGATGGGAGGATTGTCATCTTTTGTTGCCATAAAAGGGCGCTGCTCTTGTATGATCCCATGGTCGTCAATGCATATTTACAACTGGATAATGGAACCCTAGTGTTTGCTGAGGGCGTTACGCATTCAGTAGTGGAGGCGGGGCGTCTTCATCAAGTTGGCCTGTATACAGGAAGTGTGCTCAGCTTATTTCAATCGTCGTTCGCCAAGGCGTACTAGTATCAATTGTGCCTTTTCCACTTTTTATATTTAAGTTAGTTTGTACTACATAGCTACCAAACATAATGCAACCGAATCACTTTATTTTGCCATTAAGTGGTTTGTGCCTGCTATCTGTGGGTGGAGACTTGTAACGCCCTGAAAATTCACCCTGAAAATTTAAATACAAATCGAAACTGTAATCGGAAGTTTTCAAAACTTTTCAAAACCTTTCCCCTCTCGCTTTTCCGTTCTGGGCCGTTTCCAGCCCAACATCCCGTCTCCCTCCTTTCTTTTCCGGCCCAACCTCCACCTACGACCTATCCCATCGCTTTGTACCGTCCAGCAGCTAGACGACACACTGACTGGCCGCTTTTCTCGCTGAGCGCTCGCGTCCCGTCGCTCCAAAGCCGCACGCCAATGCCGGCCGTGCCCACTTGCCGCACCGCACTACCCCAACGCCCAGCTTTCACTCCACCTGCCCGAGCCATCCCGTCGCTACTGCTCGCGCACGCCACTTCGCTCCACACTTCGCCCTGTGCCTGGCTGCGCTGCCGCTCCCGTCTCATCGCTCTGCTCCGGCCACGCCGCAAGCGACGCACCGCCCCTGCCCTGCTCTGCCTCCGTGGTCGCATCGCACAGCAACGACGACCCGAGCACAGCAGCGCCTTCGCATCACCAGCACTGCCGGGGCGTCCACACGCGAAGCCGTCGGCCCCGCCATCAATCCTTGCCGGCGAGCTTCCCCCTCGCCTCCGGCTATAAATAGCCCCTCCTGCGAGCTCCTCCGTCGCCCCACACCACCATCACCGAGCCAACACCCCCTGCCACAACTCCAACGAGGCAGAGTTCTCTGCCTTCCTCAATCCCGGTGGTCGCGCCGTCGATTTCCCTCTGTAGCTCGCCTCTACCCCGGCCGAGCCGCAGGTGAGCACCACCAGAACCACCTCCACCTCCCCAGACCGCTCAATCGCTCTCTCTCTCTCTCTCCCGAGCTCCAATGGAGCAGCCATGGCCGTCACCACCAAACGCCGGCGCAGCTGCCGCTCCCCACGACCAATCCTCAAATTGATGCCTCAAATGGAACCACCGTGGCTTACTCCTCCGATTCCCCCAAATCCTAGCCGCCCTCCTGCCTTCTCCCCAGGCCGATTTGGGAGCTCATGGAGTCTGTCCATGGCGTCTGAACAGAAGAGAAGAACGTCCTGTATCGATCCCATCTTCTCTCCCGATCTAATTCTCTGTTGGGCCAATAAACCCCATTGGGCCAAGCTAACCCAGTCAAGCTTTAGCCCATATACCTTTCCCCGCAGGCCCATGCGACCAGAAGGCCTGCTAGCCTGAAAACCAAACACCAGCAGCAGCCCACGTGCTGATATTTTCATTTTCGAATTTATTTTCGGATTTAATCCATAGTCTTCACTAGAAAATCAATATCTCCACCGTTCGAACTCCGATTAACCTGATTCTTCCTCCTAAATTCATCTAAAATCGAGCTCTATCCATTCCTACCACTTTCATCTTTTATAGAGCCCATCTTCTATTTTGTTTATATTTATTTGTGTTTGTTTGCTTGTTTGCCGGTCGCGTAGCTAACGGAGAGTGCGAGTACGCGGAGGAGGAGCAGGAACCAGGAGCCGGAGACTTCGAGCAGGAGATCCCCGAGGACGTCAACGAAGGCAAGTCACAATCCGTTTTCCCTTTGATCATACTGCTCCTATGTTTTATAAACACAACCCGTAGCAGCCGTTTTATTGCATGAAATGATTGCCCTGATGTTTGCAAAACCTTTGTGTAGTATGACCAAGACCACTGAGCCTTATATTACCTGTCCTATTCCCTATGAAACTTAGGATATCCACGTGTGAATATTATTTACGCATGGATGATTGCCTTGTTATAGAAATGCTTAGGACTGTGTATCACTAAGTGCTCTACTTATACTTAGCTTTTGCAAATGTGAAAACCGTGATTGGTGTTGTGTGGTAGTAGTAAGGTTGGGTGATAACTAAAGAAAGATGAATGAATGAACTTGGGTTAGAGCTGAGGTGATCCTGATGATGTTTATGGAAGATTAAGTGTCGCCTCTGTGGTGTGCTTATGACAAGTGATATGGGAGATGAATGCCGCCTCTGTGGTGGGTTCAAATATGTGGAGATGATTGCCTTGGCTCGTATAAGGACCGAGTTGCTTGTGACATCCTACCTAGCCGTTTATTCAGTGCGACCACACTACCGTGTATGCGGCACGGCTTAGTCTAAACCCCGCCAGCTAGTCTGTTAATCGCCTGGAGGCTGGAGATGCAATGGGAGCCCATGGAGCAGGTGGACGTGATGCAGACGTGTGCGACCCGGTCGAGGACCTAGATCAGAGGCTAGACCCCTGGATAACTCCCATGGCGATTAGTCGGGACGATGCTGTGATGGGTAATGGCTTTGTGAGTCTTCACACCACCCGCGCAGTGGCTTGTGATGCACTCAGATTGTGGGTACAGCGTACAACCTCTGCAGAGTGTTAAAATCTATTCGAATAGCCGAGTCCACGGTCACGGACATGGCTTTGGTTCGGTCCAAGAACTAGCATGGGATGGGTGCTATCTCCTTGATGCGTGAGTTGTTTTTGAGAATAGGTCCGGCCTTTCGCCGAAGGTTGTCGTGGACGGGGTGTCCGGCAACGTAAAACTTGACCAACCCCTTAATATCTTAATTTGATGCTTTTGCTAAAATGCTTTATAAACTGAACCCCTGCATGTGTAAAACTTGCTTTATTGCAATGTTAAACCCGATGGCCTTTACCTTGCTACTGCCAAATGCATACCTTTATCCATTGATAGTAGGGTAAGGGTTGCGACTTGCTGAGTACTTTTGTACTCATTCTTGCTTGCTGATTACAGAGGAAGATCCAGACTTCGTCGACGCCGACGGTGAGGAAGACGATTGAGCTTGGTCTCGTCCGCACCCGAGCTGCCTGTGGCATTAGTCTACCGCTTAGTTGCCTCCGCTATGGTTGAAGACCTAGATGTTATCATCGGGGTCTGGCTTGTACTTGTTGTTTGTTATCTTTTGATATTCTTGTTGCTTATCGATCGACCCTAGCCAGGTCGCGACTTGTAATATCACCTGTTGTAAGACTTGATTGTACCAGCGACTGATCCAGGGACTGGTATAATAAAGTGTTTAAGCTCCTGGGATAACCGGGGCGCTTCAGGTGGTATCAGAGCCGTGCTTGGCTGTAGGACGTGACCCTAGGCTTGGACGTGAAAATTATTTGCAAAAACTATTTTGGAAAACTCCGTAGCTCTTTCCCCCTCTTTTGCAAAACTCTAATTTAATCCCTCCTCTACAGATGGAAGAAGATGGATGGGTGACCGACTACTGCTTGGAGACCCCTGGCTTCCCAAAGGTGCTACGTGATGCCATGGTCAGACTTGGTATTATGGAGCCTGCTGAGTATGTTGGAAGAGAGTATGAAGAGTTTGGAACTGAGCGCTGTGAAGTCACCATTCATATTGGAGCCAGTGATGACCACCCCGAGATGAAGCCGTGGAACGTGACTACTACTGGGTCACGCTTCGCAGACACCTACCAAGCTGTGGCACGAAAGGCCCTTCGGTACTTGTGCCAGATGTATGAGAGGCCCATCGGTCGCTCGCCAATGAGGTTTTTCCCTCCCATGGAGAGAAACCGCCCCACTTGGCTTGCAAGGATGAGGACAATAGAAGGCCTGAGAATGGCTGAAAGAGACCCCACAGTGGTTGCCATGACCCGTTATCTGCTCGCCTTGGATGAGCTGTATGACGGAACCGCAGCCAGACTGCGAAGGTGCATCACTCGAGCCGAAGAAGCTGAGACACGAGTTAGGACCCTACGTGTTCAGCTAGCTGAAGCCAGAGCTCGTGAAGCAGAAGCAGAAAGCCGTGCTGTTGCTGCCTCAGAAGCCCTGAAGTCCGCAGAAGACCGCTACAACAAGCTAGTTGGCACTGCCTATCTCACTGGGCGTGCCCACTGCAGGACTCTGCATATCCCCGGAGTAGGAGAACGTCCCGTTCTGGATGGAACTCCTATCTGCTCTGCGGGAAGCAACATCAAGAGGAAGTACGCAGAAGATCTTCCTGCACCACCGCCCTCTGAAGCTGAGGGTAAAGAAGAAGTCGAAGAAGAAGAAGAGCCCCTCCCTTTGACCCAGCCTTTTCCAAGGGAGAATGAAGATCGCCTCCCCACCGCTTCGGATGAAGACTCCCCAGTTAGAGGTCTGGAAGACCCCTGCAACCTCATGGATGCCCAGGACCCCTGAGTGCCTACTGAGATGAACATCCAATCATCATGGGATGAAGCTACCGGTCCGAGTTCAAGGAAGTGTCTCTGGAAGACTGTACCCCTTGAAGTCTTAGTTTGTCCCTTGTAGTCGCAGTGTAACCGCTAGTAGCTCTTCGCTAGTGTTGTACCCCTGTTGTTTTAGTGAACCTGTGAGTGTTGTTTGTTTGTGTGAGTTGCTTGTTGTGTGTGCCAGTAAGGCCTTTGTGCCCTGCTCCCCTTTTATGAAAAGAAAAATATAATAACCAAGAGAATTAAATAATAACATAAAGAAGATCTTAGGTTCTTCTCTCATCTTATGCTCTTTCCCCCTTTATCCTCAAACAGATGCCGCCAAAACGCTCTGCAAGGATCCAGCAGCGTCAACGGCGCCAGCGCAACAACCGTAGGGAAGAAGAAGTGAACCAAGATGCTGAAGTTCAAGCTGAGAACTCCAACCATGGACAGTTGCCTAACCCTCCGCTCACCACCCTGGTAGAAGTTATGGAACAACAAACCCGTATGTTGGAAGCACTTGTGCAGAACAACAATAACAACAACAACCAACGCCGTCAGCAGCAAGTGCATGGTTTCCAGAGTAAGATGGCTGAGTTTGTTAGAATCAAGCCACCAACCTTTGGAGGATCTGAGGACCCACTCGAAGCCGATGACTGGTTAAGGAACATTCAAAGGAAGCTTGATGCTATCAACTGTGAAGGAAGAGACAGAGTTCTCCTGGCATCCCATCAACTCACTGGGACAGCCTTAGCCTGGTGGGAGAACTACTGTGAAGCCACTGATGATCCCACAACCATCACTTGGGAAGAATTTGTGGAAGAATTCCGCCGCTACCATGTTCCAGAAGGTACCATGCAACTCAAGGCAGATGAGTTTCGTAGGCTGAAGCAAGGAAGCATGTCTGTTAATCAGTACATCCGCAAGTTCATTGAACTTTCTCGCTATGCTCCCGAGGAAGTTTCAACAGACAAGAAGAAGCAGAACAAGTTCAAGAAAGGTTTGTCAGGAGAGTTAGGAACTCAGATGACTCCTCACATCTATCCTGACTTCAACACCCTGATGAACCAGACCATCCTGACTGAAGAAAGAATAATGGAAATGTCCAAGGAGAAGAAGCGCAAGTTCGCAGTTCATGAAGTCCGTCAGCAGGAAAGATTCCAGAGACCGAGGAACTCCAACTTCCAAGGTCAGAAGAGTCAAGCCCCAATGCAGTTCAGGACTCCATCCAATGTCTCTCGTCAGCCCAGCTTTCCTCAGAAGAGTCAGAACAACACCAAGACTCAGCAGTACAGCAGTGGTCAAGTTACCAACCAACCCAAGGCTTGCTTCAACTGTGGTGACCTTAGCCACTTCATCGCCAACTGCCCCCACAAGAACAAGCCAGCTGCTTCCATTCAGTCCAACACTGTGAATGGACCAAGGATGTCCGGAGCCACTCGTGGAACCAACCAAGTCTCCAACCAGCCAGCGAAGACACAGCAGTCCTTCGGACGTGCCCGCGTCAACCACATCCATGCTCAAGAAGCTCAGGACGCACCCGGAGTTGTGCTTGGTGAGTTTCTTGTTGAATCAGTTCTTGCAACAGTTTTGTTTGATTCTGGAGCATCGCACTCTTTCATATCATCAAGTTTTGTGGAAAAGCATAAAGTACCTACAGTACTGCTTAAAACCCCCTTAATAACCCGATCACCCGGAGCTGACATCAAGTGTCACTTGGGTTGTTCGCGGATAAGAATCACCCTAAGTGGGGTAGCCTTCCTAGCTAGTCCAGTGGTACTAAAATCCAAGGGGATAGATTTAATCCTCGGAATGGATTGGTTAACCAAGCATGATGGTGTCATAGCATGTTCAGACAGAACAGTTACAGTGACCAACCATGAAGGAACCCGAGTAGTCTGCCAAGCCCTTGGAAGTAAACCTGACTCGATGGTGTTTACCACGGAAATCAAGACTGTAGAAGAAGTACCAGTGGTAAATGAGTATCCAGATGTGTTCCCTGAAGAGTTACCTGGAATGCCACCAGATAGGGATATTGAGTTCATCATTGACCTTATCCCTGGAACAGCCCCAATAGCCAAGCGACCCTACCGCATGGCAGCCGCAGAGTTAGCAGAACTCAAGGAACAGTTAAGAGAACTCCAAGAGAAAGGATATATCAGACCCAGCTCTTCACCCTGGGGAGCACCAGTTCTGTTTGTCAAGAAGAAGGATGGAAGTATGAGAATGTGTGTAGACTACAGATCCTTGAATGAAGTGACCATCAAGAACAAGTATCCTCTGCCCAGGATTGATGACCTGTTTGACCAGTTAAAAGGTGCTAAGTACTTCTCCAAGATTGACTTGAGGTCCGGGTATTATCAGCTGAAGATCAGAGAAGCAGATATCCCAAAGACAGCCTTTGTATCCAGATATGGCCAGTATGAGTTCATAGTTATGTCCTTTGGACTAACCAATGCACCTGCATACTTCATGAATCTCATGAACAAGGTATTTATGGAAGAATTAGATAAGTTTGTCGTTGTCTTCATTGACGACATACTGATCTATTCAAAGAGTGCAGAAGAGCACGAGCAGCATCTGAGAGTAATTTTGGAAAAACTCAGAGCTCACAAGTTGTACGCCAAGTTCAGTAAATGTGAATTTTGGCTTGAGAAAGTTGCCTTCCTTGGCCACATTCTGACAGCGGAAGGAGTTGCTGTAGACCCTGAGAAAGTTGAAGCAGTTACTCATTGGCCTCAGCCAACAAATGTGTCAGAGATCAGAAGCTTTCTTGGATTAGCGGGTTATTACCGCCGATTCATTGAAGGATTTTCCAAGATAGCCAGACCCATGACAGAACTTCTCAGGAAAGACAAGAAGTTTGAATGGACCCAGTCTTGTGAAAGAAGCTTTCAAGAGTTGAAGAGAAGACTGACAACAGCACCAGTGTTAGTCTTACCTGACATTCACAGAGATTTTGTCGTCTACTGTGATGCATCAAGACAAGGCTTGGGATGTGTCCTAATGCAAGATGGTAGAGTTGTTGCCTATGCATCAAGGCAATTGAAGACACATGAGCAGAATTATCCCACTCATGATCTGGAGTTAGCAGCAGTAGTGCATGCCCTCAAGATCTGGAGGCACTACTTAATTGGAAATAAGTGTGAGATCTACACAGATCATAAGAGTTTGAAGTACATCTTTACTCAGCCAGATCTGAATCTGAGGCAACGAAGATGGCTAGAGTTAATCAAGGATTATGATTTGGAAATCCACTACCATCCCGGAAAAGCAAATGTTGTGGCAGATGCCTTAAGCAGAAAAGCCTACTGCAACTATCTCATGAACCACAATGATCACTTGTTGACCGAGATAAAGAAGCTTAATCTGGAGATAGTGCCTCGAGCTTGTGTGAATAGTCTAAGTGTGCAACCAACACTAGATGAACAGATCAGACAAGCCCAGCTCAAGGATCAAGAGTTAATGAAGATCCGCAGCCACACCGGAGAAAACAAAGCCCCAAACTTCAGAGTAGATGATAAAGGCACTCTATGGTATAAGGACAGAATCTGTGTACCGCAGGAAGGAAAGTTCCGAGAGATCATCATGGATGAAGCCCACAACTCAGCTTATTCCATCCACCATCTACCAAGATGTATCTTGATTTAAAGGAAAAGTACTGGTGGAATGGAATGAAGGCAGATATAGCCAAGTTTGTTGCCGAATGTGATGTCTGTCAGAGAGTCAAGGCAGAACACCAGAAGCCTGCAGGATTACTCCAGCCCTTACCAATCCCTGTGTGGAAATGGGATGAAGTAGGCATGGATTTCATAGTTGGTTTTCCTAAAACAAAGAAGGGATACAACTCTGTATGGGTCATAGTGGACCGACTCACCAAGGTCGCTCACTTTATTCCTGTACGAACCAACTATGGAGGAGACAAGTTAGCCCAGTTGTACATTGACAACATAGTGAAGCTACATGGAGTACCGAGCAGAATTGTCTCTGATAGAGGTACCCAATTTACCTCTAGGTTTTGGAAAAGCTTACACTCCGCTTTGGGAACTAAGTTGGATTTCAGCACTGCTTATCACCCTCAGACAGATGGTCAGACAGAAAGGATCAACCAAATTCTTGAAGACATGTTGAGAGCCTGTGCGTTGACCTATGGCAAAGACTGGGAGAAAAGTCTAGCTTATGCTGAGTTCTCATACAACAACAGTTACCAAGCCAGCCTCAAGATGTCACCTTTTGAAGTGTTGTATGGCAGAAAATGCAGAACACCTCTGATGTGGTCAGAAGTTGGAGAGCGTTCCCTTACAGGACCCTCCATTGTTAAAGAAGCAGAAGAAAAGGTTGCAGAAATAAGAGAGAAGTTGAAGGAAGCACAGTCTCGTCAGAAGAGTTATTCAGATAAAAGAAGAAGGGATTTAAGTTTCCAAGTTGGAGATTATGTGTACCTTAAAGTTTCCCCAATTAGAGGTACACGTCGTTTCCAAGTCCGTGGCAAGTTAGCACCACGCTACATCGGACCTTACCGTGTGTTGAAGAAGATCGGTACTGTGGCATACAGGATTGAGCTACCACCAGAGTTGGCAGATGTGCATAATGTTTTCCATGTGTCCCAGCTCAAGAAGTGTTTGAGAATACCAGAAGAGCATGTGTCAGTGGAGACTTTGGATCTGCAAGATGACCTTCGATATCGAGAAGTGCCGATTAAGATTTTGGATGTGACCACCCGACAGACCAGAGGATCAACAGTCCGTCTGTATCGTGTTCAGTGGAGTCGGCACACAGAAGCAGAAGCCACTTGGGAGCGAGAAGATGCTTTGAGGAAGGAGTATCCCCACCTCTTTGAGGATCAGCTTGAATCTCGAGGACGAGATTCCTTTAAGGGGGGTAGGTTTGTAACGCCCTGAAAATTCACCCTGAAAATTTAAATACAAATCGAAACTGTAATCGGAAGTTTTCAAAACTTTTCAAAACCTTTCCCCTCTCGCTTTTCCGTTCTGGGCCGTTTCCAGCCCAACATCCCGTCTCCCTCCTTTCTTTTCCGGCCCAACCTCCACCTACGACCTATCCCATCGCTTTGTACCGTCCAGCAGCTAGACGACACACTGACTGGCCGCTTTTCTCGCTGAGCGCTCGCGTCCCGTCGCTCCAAAGCCGCACGCCAATGCCGGCCGTGCCCACTTGCCGCACCGCACTACCCCAACGCCCAGCTTTCACTCCACCTGCCCGAGCCATCCCGTCGCTACTGCTCGCGCACGCCACTTCGCTCCACACTTCGCCCTGTGCCTGGCTGCGCTGCCGCTCCCGTCTCATCGCTCTGCTCCGGCCACGCCGCAAGCGACGCACCGCCCCTGCCCTGCTCTGCCTCCGTGGTCGCATCGCACAGCAACGACGACCCGAGCACAGCAGCGCCTTCGCATCACCAGCACTGCCGGGGCGTCCACACGCGAAGCCGTCGGCCCCGCCATCAATCCTTGCCGGCGAGCTTCCCCCTCGCCTCCGGCTATAAATAGCCCCTCCTGCGAGCTCCTCCGTCGCCCCACACCACCATCACCGAGCCAACACCCCCTGCCACAACTCCAACGAGGCAGAGTTCTCTGCCTTCCTCAATCCCGGTGGTCGCGCCGTCGATTTCCCTCTGTAGCTCGCCTCTACCCCGGCCGAGCCGCAGGTGAGCACCACCAGAACCACCTCCACCTCCCCAGACCGCTCAATCGCTCTCTCTCTCTCTCTCCCGAGCTCCAATGGAGCAGCCATGGCCGTCACCACCAAACGCCGGCGCAGCTGCCGCTCCCCACGACCAATCCTCAAATTGATGCCTCAAATGGAACCACCGTGGCTTACTCCTCCGATTCCCCCAAATCCTAGCCGCCCTCCTGCCTTCTCCCCAGGCCGATTTGGGAGCTCATGGAGTCTGTCCATGGCGTCTGAACAGAAGAGAAGAACGTCCTGTATCGATCCCATCTTCTCTCCCGATCTAATTCTCTGTTGGGCCAATAAACCCCATTGGGCCAAGCTAACCCAGTCAAGCTTTAGCCCATATACCTTTCCCCGCAGGCCCATGCGACCAGAAGGCCTGCTAGCCTGAAAACCAAACACCAGCAGCAGCCCACGTGCTGATATTTTCATTTTCGAATTTATTTTCGGATTTAATCCATAGTCTTCACTAGAAAATCAATATCTCCACCGTTCGAACTCCGATTAACCTGATTCTTCCTCCTAAATTCATCTAAAATCGAGCTCTATCCATTCCTACCACTTTCATCTTTTATAGAGCCCATCTTCTATTTTGTTTATATTTATTTGTGTTTGTTTGCTTGTTTGCCGGTCGCGTAGCTAACGGAGAGTGCGAGTACGCGGAGGAGGAGCAGGAACCAGGAGCCGGAGACTTCGAGCAGGAGATCCCCGAGGACGTCAACGAAGGCAAGTCACAATCCGTTTTCCCTTTGATCATACTGCTCCTATGTTTTATAAACACAACCCGTAGCAGCCGTTTTATTGCATGAAATGATTGCCCTGATGTTTGCAAAACCTTTGTGTAGTATGACCAAGACCACTGAGCCTTATATTACCTGTCCTATTCCCTATGAAACTTAGGATATCCACGTGTGAATATTATTTACGCATGGATGATTGCCTTGTTATAGAAATGCTTAGGACTGTGTATCACTAAGTGCTCTACTTATACTTAGCTTTTGCAAATGTGAAAACCGTGATTGGTGTTGTGTGGTAGTAGTAAGGTTGGGTGATAACTAAAGAAAGATGAATGAATGAACTTGGGTTAGAGCTGAGGTGATCCTGATGATGTTTATGGAAGATTAAGTGTCGCCTCTGTGGTGTGCTTATGACAAGTGATATGGGAGATGAATGCCGCCTCTGTGGTGGGTTCATATATGTGGAGATGATTGCCTTGGCTCGTATAAGGACCGAGTTGCTTGTGACATCCTACCTAGCCGTTTATTCAGTGCGACCACACTACCGTGTATGCGGCACGGCTTAGTCTAAACCCCGCCAGCTAGTCTGTTAATCGCCTGGAGGCTGGAGATGCAATGGGAGCCCATGGAGCAGGTGGACGTGATGCAGACGTGTGCGACCCGGTCGAGGACCTAGATCAGAGGCTAGACCCCTGGATAACTCCCATGGCGATTAGTCGGGACGATGCTGTGATGGGTAATGGCTTTGTGAGTCTTCACACCACCCGCGCAGTGGCTTGTGATGCACTCAGATTGTGGGTACAGCGTACAACCTCTGCAGAGTGTTAAAATCTATTCGAATAGCCGAGTCCACGGTCACGGACATGGCTTTGGTTCGGTCCAAGAACTAGCATGGGATGGGTGCTATCTCCTTGATGCGTGAGTTGTTTTTGAGAATAGGTCCGGCCTTTCGCCGAAGGTTGTCGTGGACGGGGTGTCCGGCAACGTAAAACTTGACCAACCCCTTAATATCTTAATTTGATGCTTTTGCTAAAATGCTTTATAAACTGAACCCCTGCATGTGTAAAACTTGCTTTATTGCAATGTTAAACCCGATGGCCTTTACCTTGCTACTGCCAAATGCATACCTTTATCCATTGATAGTAGGGTAAGGGTTGCGACTTGCTGAGTACTTTTGTACTCATTCTTGCTTGCTGATTACAGAGGAAGATCCAGACTTCGTCGACGCCGACGGTGAGGAAGACGATTGAGCTTGGTCTCGTCCGCACCCGAGCTGCCTGTGGCATTAGTCTACCGCTTAGTTGCCTCCGCTATGGTTGAAGACCTAGATGTTATCATCGGGGTCTGGCTTGTACTTGTTGTTTGTTATCTTTTGATATTCTTGTTGCTTATCGATCGACCCTAGCCAGGTCGCGACTTGTAATATCACCTGTTGTAAGACTTGATTGTACCAGCGACTGATCCAGGGACTGGTATAATAAAGTGTTTAAGCTCCTGGGATAACCGGGGCGCTTCAAGACTGTTGGCACATGTCGTGTTTCACCGTACAAATATAAATTGACATATTACTTCTACCCACTTTATAAGGGTTCAAGCCAATAACAACCAGCAAAGTTCTGATTATTCAAAATCATTTTTTTCGTCAACAATTTTGATTCTTAGCATCTCCAGTGTAGCATAAATGAGCATATTTTTTTTTTTGCAAACTATTGTGGATGAACATAACACTAGAAAGTTGGTGTATCACTATTAGATGTTTTTTCATGGACACACTAAAATAATGAGAATTCCACTTACTTGTTTTACAGTGGTTTTTAATAAAATTACAATATATGATAGAAATTACCATGAGCCCAAAACTTAAGCATGTAAGCATAGTTTTATTTTGAATAAAATGTGTAAGTAAAGTAGCTTAAAACGTGAGGAAGCACATGTTATTTTTTGCAAACCTCTCTCTCTCTCTCTCTCTCTCTCTCTCTCACACACACACACACACACACACACACACACACACACTGAACTGGCTGATCTTATCGTTCAGTTACTTAATACTACTATTGCTATAATAATCTTTTTTTTTGTTATTCGCATTGATCATTACATAATATTACTCTAGCTAGTATTCCTTTTCTTTTGGTATAATACAAATGAACAACTAAACAACTTGATCAATTACTTCGTAATTATCTCTTAGTATATGGAGTTTGTGAATTAAAAAAAAAGGTAATATACCATCTATAATCAAGTTCTAGTGTTGCTTTTGATCATTACGGTACACTACAAGAAATCTGCTGACGAGTTATGAAACATTAGTGACGATGCAACTATTTTTCATACATTTGGGTGTTTTCTGAAAAGGTTCCATTTTGTGATGATTTTTCGCGATGTTTTAGGGGGGTATCATAAAGCCTGGCAAAAGCTGTCCATTTCATGACGTGAAATTGTCACAAAAATCTGCCGGTCTGGAATTTTGTGGATTTTGTGACAAAAACATGTATCACTAAACCTCTGTTTTTTATATGATACTGGTTAGTTCAAATTTCAAGTAAACGAAACTCATATATATAAAGGAACGAAGGTAGTAGGATACAGAAACAAATATACCAGACCATCAACTACCAATTTGACGGGCCACTAATGAAAGTTCATGTTTGTTTGTGTTTAGCAATTCTATCCTCAGTCAAGGGTGAATCCCTTTTTATATTTATGATCCTCGTCACCTTTCTACATCTGCTGAACTGAACATCACTGAGTATATATATTTACACTTTGCCTTTCCAATTCATCGTCCCTTTATCCTCCATAGTTAAATCAACAACAATAATTTTCTGAGACACTTCACTTTACATTCTTTAAAGCTTTCTTAGCGGCGTATTCTTCTACCTGAACAAAAGAAAAATAGAACCGTTAGATGCTTGAAGAGTTATGACCAGTAGTTTCGTAATATTTTTTTGCTAAAACATATTTTGTTTATTCTGAACTTCACGTGCTGAGTAAAAAGAATAATGGAATATAGTGGTTCCGGTTAAAATCTTAAGCTCAAATGTCTAAACTACTGGTGCAATATAATTTCCAGTCATTGCTTTAGCTGACTATAAATCTAAATGACAGATGAGGTAAAAGTGGCCACAACGGCTGACAAAACTGTTACAGAAATTCTTGCTAACTAAAGCATGCAGTGCAGTCTGCTTAGGCTGCCAAAGCATTAGTGAACACTTTTAGCCAAAGTAAATATGAAATGCATTCACAACTGGGATCAAACTTCTTCTTGCAAAGGTGAATTGTGAAACATAATTAACATCATAACGAGACATTTACATGTTCTGAATTTCTGATCTTTATAATTTTAAGTTAGTTATCTGATATATGTAGCAATGCATAGGCACGCATGCATGCTGGTCATAGAATTGATGCCACTGACTTACTGCAATCTTTATTTCGCTTGTCACGTGAGCAGCCTTATCTGAGGCAATTCTTAAACACTTCGTGATAACACTTGGCGTGACACCCTCTTCACCAGCTTTCTGGATGGCATAAACATCACCGCTTGAGTTAACCGTAACAGTCATCCTACCTCCCATTATTGCTTCTTCCTTGCATGTTGGATCTACCTAGACAAGAAAAAAAGAGTCATATTAATTGAGGACACCACTGACAAAACATGATAATTTATTAGGCAAATTCAGTACCATTTTTGAAATATTAGAACATACACGATGTTATTTTCGCTACAATATGCAAAGGTTACAGCTATGGGCAGATGATGTATTGTTAGCAGGAGTGGATCCCTAACCTGTGAAATTCATATCATTAAAAAAAGAGAGAAGAACATTAGTATATTCAATTTTGGTGTCAGCAACACGAACCAGAATGCACAGTTTGAAATCTATGTAACAAGCACATAATATCTGTTTCTAATTAATGTTCTGGTAACAACGATATATCAGCTAGAGAATTTTAATGCTTTATAAGAGATAGTGAACTCTGTGGAATACTACATTAGCAAGAGTACATTGCATTGCAAGTTCATGCCCACCTTAGGATCATGCACTGTAACCTGCTGGCCATCTTCCCCGCCAACCGTGCATTCAGGCCTCCGGAAAGTACTCAAGGCTGCCAATGCAGCGATGTTAGCTGCATCAATGAGGTTACTGGTGACAAAGAATGGCAACCGGTTAGCTAGTTTAGAACTGTAACCATAAGTGCTCGGACATTAACTACATTAGTCCACAATAGACAAAAACCCATACCCTCCGTTATCCAAGACGTGAAGGTCCACGCGCACTGACCATAGCGACTCCATGTCCACGGCTCGGCTCTCCCTGAAAAAAGCACAGATAATCCTCATCAAAATCAGCAATTCCAATTCCTTGAAGAAGCAAACTAACAGCGTATAGAACCAACTGGATACCTAAGGCCCCGGCCGGTCAATGACTCGACCAAGCTCGATTGCTGATTCCCCGGGCCGCCCGGGCTCGAAGGCAGGATCGGCCATGGGTGAGAACTCAGCGAATATTGCCAGCGTCCCCTCGTTTGGCCTGTCCCTGTACGGCCGCACTAGCTGAGCCGTCACGCATCCCATCACGCGGGTCTCGCCGAGCTGCACTTCAGACGAGCCGTCCTCCCTGAAGTTCACAGCAGCAACGTACATCAACAATTAGACGAGTCGAGGAGAAAATTGCGCGCGGGACGGGACCCGTGGACTAGAGGGGGTGAGGTGGCGGGTGTACCTGCCAAAGCTGATGTCGAGGGGGCGGAACTCGAAGGAGCGGCGGAAGTCAAAGGAGCGGCTGAAGTCGAAGGAGCGGCCGTCGTCGTCGACGCGGAGATCGGACTCGAGGGCGCGCTCGATGAAGTCGCGCTCGTTGACCGTGGGGCGCCACCGCAGGTGCTCCATGGCCATGGTGTCCGTCCCTCGCCGGCGGCGGGAAAGATTTCTAGGGTTCTAGCCGCCGAGGGGTTTGGTTTGGCCGATTTCTTTTCCTTTCTGCCTTGAGCAGGTAAGTTTTGCGTCTGTCGGGCGGTTGGGCCAGAGTTTACTCGGTTTGACTTGGGCCTTTTAGCAAGTTACTCCCTCTAGTTTTAAATATACAACGTCATTGGTTTTTTTTTAACTTTGACCAACAATACATATATTAAAGTACTTAGTTTCCTAAATAATGTGAAATGAATATCATTGGATCTATCATCAAAAGTACTTTAAATTAGCTTATATACTTAGCTATTTACATAAATATAATATGACAAAGTAAAGGAAAAAAATCAACAGTGTTAGATATTTAAAACTATAGGGAGTATTAGAATACTTGGCCTTTTAGAAAAAAAAAAGAAAGAAGGGAAAGAATTCTGCCCATTGACTCGCGTATGTCGAACGCTTGTCTTGGGATTTAGAAACCATTCTTTTTTGTGTACAATGTACAAAATTAGATTAAAATCAAATACTTCACAAATTTTGGTCCACAACAGCACTCTGCTCGGAACCTCACCACACCAGTTGCAAAATTCGTTAGAACCCATGACGATGCACATATATATTTCGACGCACAACAAAGCTATGGCAAACATGATTATAGATCAAAGATAACAAGCAAAACGAAACCAATGCGACAATGGTTCTTCTCAAAGTCCAACATGACATGCTAAGTGCATGGACATCAAATCAGATGGAGCAACTCACTCGAGGATACAAAGAAAACTTAATCTATATTGCCGGCGGACACATGGTGGTCGGTGGTGGAAAGGTTCTAGCACTCTTAAATAAGGTAAAGAAGGTGCAAAAGAATGTAAAGGAGTTGCATCTACTATCCCTGGAGATCCCACGCTCGAGCACCATTGCAGAAGCAGATTATTGACCGCTACCACTTCTTCCTTGTGCAGATTCAAAGATGGGAGGGTCATTGCCAACTATTCTTGACATCGAATGATTTTTATCCAATATAATTTTAACTAGAGCCATAACTTACTTTCTTCACGCAACATATTGCAGAGAATTTGTTTTTCATGGTTGTGGACATGTTATGGGCCAAAACAAAGTTATACAAGAAAACATAATATAGATTTTTTTTCGGCGCATATGATTCATAAAAAGAAATAAGAAACATGAAAGATCAAAAAAGTCGTATAAATGTCGCAAATGCCCCGAGTACAAGAGGCACAAACAGCTTAAAATTATATAACATGCCTTGAATCGCAAGCAAATTTTAAAATACCAAGCATACCTTAGTACAACTTATAAGCATATAGCTTGATACAGATGAAGCATAGCTCTGTCCACATATGCATGCCTTACACAAGGACAGCTTAGTAAAGTTTGCATATTGCCCACAACTTATTAGTGAGATTGCAAATGATTCATGGGATATTTCTTCTGATTCAAAGATGCTTGAATCCACAACTCAGTTTGGCGCAACATCCTTCGACCACCACTCTGGCTCATGTCCCATCACCTTCTGAATCCTTCCGCCAGCCCCCATCCTAACCAAAGCATTTGAGTAAGGCACACCACCGATCAAGTCACCGCCTTCAGGAAGGCTAGGAAACATGAGTTCTCTTAGCTTCCCATCAGCAAATTGGTTTATCCCCAACTTGTTGGATGGATCAGCAAATTGGTTTATCCCCAACTTGTTGGATGGATCAGCATTGTTGACACTATGCACATGCAGCACAGTGGCCTTGAATGTGCTGAATCGGCGGGCCATCTCGTCGGCGTCACGTTCTTCGTCGAAAGCCTTGCACCACCGCTCATACAAGGACCACAGAGCTTCGTCTGAAGCCAAGTCGTCCTCGTGTGCCACAAATTCCACCTTACCTGAAGGCAAAGCGTCCTCTTCTGCCACAAGTTCCAGCTCATCTACAGACGTGTGATCTAGATCATCCGTAACAAAATGATGTGTTAAGTATAACGAATTCGAATTTGATGCGTCGGGTGAACTAGTATTCAACTTGCTCATCATCAGGTAGAAGTGAACAACTTATCCTATATATCTCTGTTTGTTACTTTACCAAATCATCATCTGCCTAGCTGTAGTTGTTAGTTTACCTAAATCCCCTTCGATGAAACAGAGAACGACGCTGTTGCTGCTCTAACGACACGACTACGTACCTGGCACGGAAGCGATGTTGGTGCAGAGACTCTGCTCAGGGGGAACCGGATCTGAGCAGACATCCATGCCGCGGAAGGACGCCTGGGAGTCGGGAGAGGCCCAGTGATCCGAGGAGGCAGCACCAGGTGAACCAGTGCGAGCCGCTCGAGATGAGGCCGCCGCCGCCGCCGCAGAGCGGGCGGCTCGAGATGCGGCTCGCGCAGCTGAGCGGGCGGCGCGAGAGGCGTCGCGGGCCGCCCGCACGAGCCGGGATGCCGCCGATGGCATGGCGAAAAATGAGAGGATGGGTCAGGATCTTGGAATGGCGGCGGCGGGGGGTCACCGTCCTCGGTCTCTCGTGATGAAACTGCTGCATGCAATTTATTTTTGCCACACAATATCAATATTCTCTCAAAAATAAAAGGTCATGTAAAAAACTAAAAAAATATTGAGTAGCAAAGTATTACGTACGTCACCATTGTTTGCATCCGAATCTCATAACATAGTCCACTGTTCCAACATTTTGCATGATTGTTTCGTCGAAAATGCTGTAGGTCCGATCCATCTGACCGACTGAGTTACGACTGCACTGATCAACGACTGCCCAAAGCATGAATTAGCAAAGTAATCACCGTTTAACCGCTTGATGGAGACAGTCGGACGTGAGTGGGTACAATTTGGTCGGATCTATAGCAGTTCTCTTGTTTCGTTTGTACTATTGCTCTAATACCACGCAAGGGCAGTGGGATGTTGCCACGTTCATGGTAACAAAGCTTAGGCCTGTTTGTTTCAGCTTTTCAGCTGACTTTTTCAGTTGAAAAGCTGGCTAGCTGAAAAGCTGAAACAAACAACAAACTTGTGATATGTCTTTTGAAGTGCTGAAAAGCTGACTTCTGGTGAAATGAATTAAAAGCTGAAAAGATTGCTGAGGACTGCTTTTCTGACTTTTGACATGCTGAGAAGTTTAATATATATTACAAAAGTCAACATTAAAAATCTAACAGCCAGCTTTTCAGCTACTCAAACAGCCAGCTTTTCCAAAAGCTCAAAAGCTCTAGCCCAAACAAACAGGCCCTTAGTCTCGAAAGTTAAACCATCGGAAGCATGAGATGACATGCTTGTTGTACCTATCTAAGATTGCTTCCACAAAATGAGGATCTCAATCGAAATTTGCAAAGCACCGCATCGACACGCGGATGTTCATGTATGAAATTGCATGTGGAGAGCCATGGTAGCAGCAAAAACATTTTGAGTGAGCATTGAAAAGCTTGGCATTTTGTAGGTTTTCCTTTTCATCTTCCATACTCCAAATGATCGCTCAATGCATGGCATTACGCATGGATGAATGTATCCGATGGCGGAACTTATCTTTTGGGGTATTTGGTTCCGTACCTCTATGGCATTCATGTAGGTGTACCTCTTACCCATGTATGGAGCTAGCTATCCCGGGCGATTATGACAAAACTCAAACATCGTTTTTTGAGAGACGGAGAGGGGGTATGAATTAAATTTAGATGCTAGACCGCAATAAAAGTTAAACATATGAAAATCCAATAAGATGTAGTGGATCTTTGCAATTTTCTCAGAATATATTTGCATGTTACGAAACTGTAAATGTTTACAGAAACGTATTTTCGTTACTGTAAGATGCACCACTGCATTGAACTGAGAAATAGGCTAGCACCACTCCATTACTTTTTTTTTTCTCTGATTCTGTTGGTTAGTTCAACGTCAACAGGAAACGATTGGAGGTGGTAGTAATCAGCAATGACAAAAACCTGTTAAACTAATGCCCGTCACACAAGTTTGTTCTATACACTGGTATCCACATCTAAATCATAATAATAAGAGTGAAATACGATCAAGGCATTGAACTTGACTGTAGCCACTTGCATATATATTTACAATCATCAACCATCATCTCTCTTGTTGAAACTTCTCTTGTTGAAACGGTCGAATAATCAGCTTGAGCTAGGCCAGGAAGCACCATAAAGCAGCTGAATGCGTACGTCAGGTACGCACGTAGTATGTAGCTAATTCCTTTTGTTGGCTATGCTCTGCTGGGCAGCCCTCCAATCACGAGCCCACTTTGGACAGACGAAGCAGCAGTTCATGAACGCGGCGCCGACAGCTCCCACAACCAACAGAATCGACCCAGCCTTCTCCCAAAACGACCCTTTTTCCAGCGCCAGTAGCTCTGGCAAAAGCCCGACAGCCACAAGAAAATAGAAGGCCAGCAAAAAATAAACAGGGTCTGACAACAGGTACCCCCACAATGCGCGAACTGTTGATGACCCTTTGCTGCTCTCACGTCGAGGAGCCGGTTCCTAGATCAAAAACCACAGTTGTTATTCAAATCTACATACGGATTTACGTTTATGCCGCTAAAATCAACGTCATCAAAAAGAATAATAATAAAGCTAATTGAGGAGCAAGCAAGCTTGATGCATCGCGATATTAATTACCTTGTCCAGCTTGGCGAGGTGCGCCATGACCATCAGTGGCAACGCGACGATGACGAAGGGGAAGAGGTACGCGCCGGCGGTGGCGAAGAAGTTGCCGGCGTCGATGGCGCGGGCGCCCGCGCCGCCGCCGATGCGGGGGCCCAGGACGCAGAGCGCCGAGCCCACGCTGGCCAGGCACAGCGCGGCGCACATGGCGTAGACCACCGCGTCGGCGACGCGCAGCGCGAGGAAGCGGAGAGCACGCCACAGGAGACTCGGCCGCGGCGTGGCGGCGAGGTCCTTGTCGTTGTCAACGCCGCCGCCGGCGGCCGGCATGGAGACCCTGACTTCGCAAATCATCCCCTTCGTCGACTCTGCACGCGGCGCCGCGGGCGGAGCGGCTGTGGAAGTCATGGCGGAGTACGTTGACACGGCGATGTAGCGGAGATAGGATGCAGTTTTATAGCCGTGTTGTTCTTTCTTGAATTGTACTCCGGTTTGCCGGTTTGGTGATGACATCGATTGTGACTCGGTTTGCTCTTCGCTGTATACGATACGATTGAGTCCGCAAGAACTACAGGCAAATTAATCAATATATTAACCTGTACTCTCTTTTTAATTAATCAATATATTAACCTGTAGGGGCGCTGCCCCTCCAGTTCCTTCAAAAAAAAAAAAACTACAGGCAAATTCCGAAATTATACTATGTACAATATATCGGGAAGAAAAGAAAAAACTCATGCTCACAGTGCTCAGACCACAGACAACGAGAACATCTCGCTACTCAACACGATAGCGACATCTAAAAGGTACTACCGTGCAAGCACGGTGCAAGCTGTTTGAATATCAAGACATAACAACGAAACAACGAAACTGTTAAGTTTAAGTTGCATGCACCAACCGACTCAACCAAAAGCCTAAGCTGATGAGAAGAGGTGGGCAATTCACTTATGGTTCAACACTCCCCCTCACGTGTAGCTCTCGTGGGCGCAAACGTGGAAATAGGAGCGGCGCACCGGAATATGCGGTCACCAGGACTTGAACTCAAGGCCTCTGGCTCGATACCATGTTAAGTTGCATACACCAACCAACTCATCTAAAAGCCTAAAGCTGATAGAAAGAGGTAGGCAATTCACTTATGGTTCGATACTCCCCCTCACGTGGAGGCTCCTCAGGCCTCAGACGTGGAAATAGGAGCGGCGCAGCGGAATATGCGATCACTAGGACTTGAACTCAAGACCTCTAGCTCTGATAACATGTTGAGTTGCATACACCAACCAACTCACCCATCAACTTAAGCTGATGGGAAGAGGTGGGAAATTCATTTGGTTCAACAGAAACAACCAGGGTGTAAACAGAATTCGGGAGCCTGCATCACAGTGCAGATAATATGAGAATTAAATGGTATGCCCATAGAAGAGAACTCCATAGCAGGAAGCATCAGCGTTGCACCAGGTGACTCCACACTTGCTGTAGGGATCATCTTGATGAAATAAAATCAGACACCCGTGGAGTGTACAGATTGGCATCTCAAAAAGCAATGTGGACTGTTTTTGCCACCAAAATAAAGGAAAGCAAGGGGACGGTTGCCCGGGTTTAAAAAATGGAAAATGATATGTTACTGTTTTCACACTCATCTAAATTCAGGAACAAAGAACTAACCAAGGTACAGGAAAGAACAAAAATAAACTAGATAAGATGTTGATATATTCTGATCACGCTCGTCAATGAAATAGGCTGTGTTGGCGATCAAGTTTACATGCACAGTAAAGAGTGAATACTTTGAACAGCTTGTCTCACTAATTAAGCTTTCACAGCAAGCACACCACACTTCTGAGAGCAGCAACCACACTTCGCATAACAGCAGCCGCACTTCACCGAATAACAACCACACTTCGGACATCGGTGAACATGCAACAGAGATCAGAAACCTTACTTAAGAGATCTGCTTTGTTAGCAGAACAAAACCTGACATGACGAACAGCAGCAAATAGAGCGATGAACATTGGTATGGCACGTTCATTTTCAATGGAATGACAGAACATGAAGAGGATATCTGCTTTGTTAGCAGAACAAAACCTGACATGACGAACAGCAGCAAATAGAGCGATGAACATTGGTATGGCACGTTCATTTTCAATGGAATGACAGAACATGAAGAGGATGAAAAGAATGATGTGGCCGGTAACGATTGGGCTTAAATGGACATCCTTCGTCAGCTTATGCCATTCCACATTGCTTTCAGGATGGCTTCCCGTAGTTGAAATCTCATTTAGACAAAGCCTTCCCCCTGCAGTGACAACCACTATTGCTTCAAATCATTTGACCACGCACGTGAGAGGACAGTCTTATGCATAGGACGCGCCAATGCGGCGATGCGGAGGTAAGATTAGCATACAGATAATATACATGGTGCGCTTGTGTTGTGTGATACATGGTGCGCTTGTGTTGTGTGCGGAGAATTTTAAGTTCAGGACATGCGGGCACAAAACAGTACCACGCACCCAATGCCGACATAGCTGATTTCCTAACAGGCTGCAAGTCATGTAACTGCTATGCAAGCACATATTGAAAAACACTGAACGTGCATGTTGTTCCAGGGAGCCTCATCTCGGCAGTAGTCCAAAGTTTATGCAAACTAAATTTGCATCAACAAACGTGAGCAGAGCGATGCTGTTGTTTAAATAAAATTTATGTTGGCTTGATGTCACAAGATATTGCCGCACGCTTATGCGAATGAAAATAAGACATCCTTTCGAATGTAGGGCATAAGAGCAACTCCAGCAGTCTCCCAGTAATTTGCCTCCCAATATCCTCTATTGGGAGGCTCCCAATAGCATTTCTAGCATATTGGGAGGTGTAGCTCCGGCAGTCTCCCAATAACTTTCTCCCAATAACCTCACATGTGGGATCTTATTTCTTCTCTTTCTCTCTTTCCTCTCACTTGCGAATGGGCCCCACCTGATCCATCTCCTCTCCTTCCCCACCACAGGCGGCGACGCGGGCACGACGGCGCCCAAGCCGCGGGGGAGGGGCACGGAGCACGGGGCGCGGCGGCTCGGCCCAAGCGCATGGAGCACGACGACGTGGGAACGACGGCGCGTAGGCTGCGGGGGAGGGGCGCGGAGCGCGCGGCCGGGGGAGCGAAGCGCGGGGCGCGGCGGCGTGCAGAACCGCAGAACCACAGCGACGGCATTGGGAGCGGGAACGTCCGCACGAGGAAAAAAGGGACGCCGAGCAGCGCTAGGCGCGGCACGACGAGGTACGAGGCGTGCTCGGCGACGGCGTAGACTGTTGCACCGCCAATCATCCCGCAGCCAACAGGGCGCACCTGAAGGGCCGGCGGCGGCGAAGATGCAGAGCACAGCTTTCACGGCGAGGCCGACGACTTCGCTGCTCCGGCCGCCCCCATGGAACCCTAGCACGCGCGTGCTCTCGCAGTGGGCGTGGAGCGGAGGGTTGTTGATAGGATCCTGGCTAGGTTCACACAAGTTCACGCGATTTTGGTAGGATTACAGCAGGCAGGGTTTAGGTAGAACTGGAAAGTAGGAACAGGGAAGAGCGTGAGGAGGGGATAAGGAAAGTGGAGTCTGATGATAAGGCTACCCGCACTCATGTTTCTCTATTTCGTTCCTCTAAAAGGAATATTCCGTCCTGGTCATCGAGATTCTTTCCTCTATACCAATTTCTCCCGCATCCATCGTTCCTCTATATCCTTCCTCTATCCTAACTACCACATATTTTATTCAACCATCTAACTACCATCACCTCTTTATCTCTCTCTCCTCACTTTTTTCTTTTTTTTTCGCCGGCAAGCTCCGGAAGCTTCACCCACCGCTCCAAATCTCGCAGCGGCCCCTCCACTTCTGCCGTCGCGTCTGCGTCCTGCGACGGCGGGAGCTGGGAGCTCGCGGGCCGCTGCTCGAGGCGGGCGGCTGCAGCTCGCGACGGCGGCGAGGACGGCGCCTGGCGGGGGCGGCGCCTGGCGAGGAGGTGCGTCGGCATGGAGCTGCTGCGGTGTTGGCGCCCGTCGCCGAGGCAGGTGGCGGCATCGTGGTGCCCGACGTGGGCCCAAGGCGGCGCAGCGGCTGCTCGATTCGCCGTCTGGAGCTCCCGTGAGCAGAGGAAGGGCGGCGGCGGGAGCGGCATTGAGCGGAGGCGGCTCCCCTTCTTCCTCTGCGCAGGTGGCTCCCTCATCGCTTGAATCGGCGGCGGCGTCTCCTTCCTCCCGCGAATCGGCGGTGGCAGCTCCCTCCGCCCGGCTCCTCCTCGTCTGCTCCGAGCTCCCTCCGCCCAGCGCGTAGCTGCTCGATTCGATGGTGCTCGATTCGGCTCCGCGGAGCTCGCAGCACGGCGCCATGGCTGAGCTCGAGGCGCCTCCTCTCCTCTCACCACCGAGCGCGCGGAGGTGGAGGCCATGGCCATGGCGAGGCGGAGAAGGAGGTGGTGGCTGCAGGTGCGGCGAGGCGGTGCTCCTCTCTCTGTCCTATGGCAAATCCTCTCTCTCGCCGGCGGTCGCTGCTCCCTCCTCCGCCTCTCTCTCCATGTGGCAGCGCAGCAACAGCAGCCAAGCAGGGACGGATCCTGGCGGCGCGAGGAGAGCAGGGGCCTTGCCGGCGGCGGATCGAGCAGCGCCTGCCCCTGCTCCCTGCTCTCTCTCTCTCTCTCTCTCCGCGGCGCATCCGAGGCGGTGGTGACGGCGTGCTCCAGCTCACGCGCGCCGGCGAGCTCGGTGGCGACGGCGGGGTGGACGATTTGTGCTTTGATTGCCCTTCCTTTTTCCCCTTCCCTTCCTTCTTCCCCTTCCCTGTGCTGCTCGCGGCGCAGTGGCAGTTGGTCGCATGGGCTCCGCGCCACGGTGGCGGCGTAGAGGGAGCCCGCTAGCTCCGCTCGGAGTACCGGAAGCCAAAGCTTACGCTTTGGTAGCGGAGGCGTAGCGGAACCCCGCTGCAGGGGTTTTTTTGGATCCCGTTTACTGAAGGGACCTTTACAGGAGCCCAGTGCACATAGCCTAATTGTCTTTCTTAGGCTTTCCGCACTCATGTTCCTCTATCTGCTTTCTCTAAAAGGAATATTCCGTTCTGGTCATCAAGATTCTTTCCTCTATACCAATTTTTCCCGCACCCATCATTCCTCTATATCCTTCCTCTATCTCAACTATCACATATTTTATTCAACCATCTCCAACTACCATCTCATTTTAACAAACACATTTCTTCATAACACAATCATTTGGAATAATGATTATTAAATTATGGAATCCCAAATAAATAGTAATTCGATTATTTAAATAATTTATAATTGTTAGTAATAATTTAAAATGAAAGAAAAAAAGAAAATGTTGCCGTGACTTGGAGATGTGCTGCTCGTGAATGAAAGAAATTTGGAATGATGTGCTTTCGGAAAGGTGAATATTCTTGACATGGAGCATCTTTTGCAAAAGGCATTGTCGTGAGTGTTGCACAGCTTGGCCAGTGCTCGCATGCACATAGCTGGCCGCAGACATATGCATTGGATTCCTTGTTCCCGCACATAGCTTCGTGATTCCTCATCATCGCACATTGGTCACATAGAAAAGCAGTGCTCGTGCTCTCTCGTCCTTCCTCATTGCTCAGTACGTCAAGTGGCCAAGCAGCATACCATACCTGAGTTCTCGAGAGATAGCAACGCCATGGACGGCTACCCAAGCTTGTTGCGAAGGTATTGGATGATGGAGGAGGAAGACGACGACGTCACTCATTTCTTGGTTGATGATGATGATGCGGAGGCCGCGACATACAACCACCTGGTGCAAGCAGAGAGCTCTCGCCCGCGTCGTCGATCTGATGCTCCACCAAAGGTTATCCGGCCCAGGGACCTTCCTTCTGGCCACAGGCAAATCAAAAAAGACTACTTTGTTGCAAATCCTGTTTACAATGATAACCAGTTTCGTAGAAGGTACAATTTTGCATATTTCGAATATATCAGTCTATGTCTGAAGCACCTCATATCAGATGTGTTCTTGCAGGTTTCGGATGCGTCGACATTTATTCAAGCACATTAAAGAGGCTGTTAAAAATCAAGATAACTACTTCAAAAAGAAGTGTGATGCCACTGGCAAGGAAGGACTATCGGCGCTTCAGAAGTGCGTCGCTGCTTACGCATTCTCGCTTACGGTATCCCGGCGGATGCCGTTGACGAGTACGTGCGTATTGGTGAGTCAACTGCTCGAAAAGCTTTGCATCATTTTTGTCGGGCTGTGATTGATGTCTTTGGCGCGAATTACCTACGGCCACCCAACGCTACTGATGTAGCTAGGCTTCTTCAAGAGGGTGAGAATCGTGGGTTCCCGGGGATGTTAGGTAGCATTGATTGCATGCACTGGGAGTGGAGGAACTGCCCCACAGCATGGAAGGGTCAGTTCACAGGGAGGGGGAAGCATCCGTCTATGATCTTAGAGGCTGTTGCATCTCATGATCTTTGGATATGGCATGCCTACTTTGGCATGCCTGGAAGTAACAACGACATTAACGTTCTTCATAGATCCCCTGTATTCTCAAGTTACCTCAGGGGTCGTTCAACACCCGTAGAGTTTGTAGTCAATGGAAGGACCTATAACATGGGGTACTACCTTGCCGATGGGATTTACCCTGAGTGGGCAGGCTTTGTTAAGACAATTCGTTACCCCATGGAGCAGAAGACAAAATACTTTGCCACTCAACAGGAAAGTGCACGCAAGGACATAGAGCGTGCATTTGGTGTCCTGCAAACACGGTTTGCGGTGATCCGAGGACCTGCGTATGGTTGGAACCGTAGCCAAATTAATGATATAATGATGACTTGCATTATTCTACATAACATGATAGTGGAGGATGAAGGAGACCGTGCCCATAATTGTCATGTAATACTTATTGAGACTGATACTATTATGTGGTCGTGTAATAATTATTAAGACTTGTACTACTTTGTGGTCATGTAATATTTATCATGTAATACTTATTAAGATTGGTACTATTATGTGGTGATGTAATAATTTTTAAGACTTGTAATATTATGTCATGCTTCACCTCGGTTCTTTAGTTATTAAAATAGACTCGGTTCAGCACATGCACCCAATTAGTCGTTCCTCAGAGTGAGCTATGCAATTAAAAGTTAGCAACTTCAGCAAGTCATCAGTCGTCCAAAATCATGCTAACTGCAGCATGTAACAATCCACATGCACTCCCAGAATTAGTTCACAATAACGAGAGAGTAATAATGTAAGAGCAGAGGGTACAATGAGTTCCAGTACTACATTATCACATCAGCAAATACACAAATAATGTCGGAAGTACAAATAATGTCCGAAATACAAAGAATGTCCGAAATGCACACTCAACAAATAATGTCCGAAATGCACGCTCAACAAAGAATGTCCAAAATACACACTCGACAAATAATAGTCCCAACTACACAAGGTTACAATACAATACACTACATTGGCTGCAAGCATAGGTTTCAGTCGCCTTGCCTCTTCTTGCGCCTAGCTGCAATCTTTTCAATAATTTCTTCCTGTAGAGCTTCATAATACACTCGTTGTGCTGGTGTGACAGCGTCAAGATCAATCGCAAGGATCCTTTCATCCTCTTGCTTCTCCGCCTCTGCCAGCTCCCTGTCATGCTTCTCACGCATGATCCGAACCTTCTCTTGCTCAAGAAAAAACAATGCTTCATTGTGGCTTCGCATTTCATCATACCGCTTCTCATCTATACATGCTAGCTGCTGGAAACGATCATTTCTCTTCACAGACTCTTCTTGCAGGATAGATACCTTTTGCAAGGATATTTCTTGCATCCTCTCAGCATACTCCGAAGATGATGCTGAACCCGCATCAGAATTTGCTTTCTTCTTCATTGCTTTAGCTCTATCCCTGCCCATAGGCCTCTTCTCCCCTGATTCAGTTTGGACACAGTTGTCATCTCCAAGGTTGATCCTGTCCTCTCCAAAACCATCACCTCTTGCTGAATTTGCAAATGCTCTAGACTTTGGATCCTGCCATTTGGGCTCGTCCTTCATGATCTCCCAACAATGCATATAAGGAAAGGAGTGTTTGTGAATACCAGCAAAGATAGTTGCTGCATGAGTGGTCTGCAGCAGCAAATTAATGTTGTTAAATTGACAATAAAATGCATAGAATTAAAAAGGGTAACATAAGTGGTCTGAGGTACTAAAGATAACATGAGTGGTTTCACCTACTAAAGATAACATGTGTGGTCTGAGCAAGTAAAGTTAACATATGTACAAAATGCATGGAATTAAAAAGGGTCAACAACCACAAACCTTATCGGCATCTGACATCCCGCTAGGATTCTCTCGAATGATATCAGCATAGACAGATGCAAACTTCCCCACTTCAGCCTTGATAATGTCCCAACGGCTCTGTAGAGATCTCAAAGACCTTTCTGGGTATGAAGATCCCCTCCTCAGGTTGTATCGTTGCAAAATCTTTAACCAGTAGCCATCTTTTTTTTGTGCATTACTTGTAATTGGGTCCAGGCTTATTTCAAGCCATGACTTGACAAGGTTGACATCTTCATCTGGGTTGAAATTGCCTAACTTGGTCCTCTTTCCTTTTCCTTTAGGCGCCGAAGAGCCGGGAATTTCCTCCACTTCTTCCTCGTCGTTTTGCATACGAAGGTTCACATCAGTCGGTTCAATCACTTGTGGACCAGTTTGACTTGGATGCGTCATCGACACATTGGGTGGAAACTGCGAAAATCCTTGGGGGAACCAGGATGGAGGACCTTGGTACCCATACATGTATGGGTTCCTGTTGACGGTCCTTAGACCCAGTTTTTGACCGTCAATTAGCTCTATAAATAAGGAAGAACTAACACTTGTTACTTGCATTTTGTTATCAAATAACCTATTTCCACGTGTACCTCTAGATTTGGATGTGCAGGTGGAAAACAGGGATTTCCAGGTATAAACAAGGCCCAAGACGACGATTCCAACACGTCCATCAAATGACGCTCGCCGCAGGAATATAATTCAAGGATTAAAGGCCCAGAACCACCCAGAATATCAACTGAGGCCACGCACCTGGAAAAGAGGCCTAAAGGCCGACGGGAGGCAACCTGCCAAAGCCCAGCCCAGGGGGGGCCAGGGCCAGGTCGGCCGACCCCTATACCTAGGTCGGCCGACCTGCCAGGTGGCCCCCCTGGGTCCATCTTTCTAAGGCGGTTTGCAACCGACTTCAGGAGGTCGGTTCCACCTGCAATAAATGCCACCGACCTAAGGAACCGCCTCAATTCTACCGCCTTTGGAGGGCTATAAATAAAGGGGTACCCCCTCCCCTTAGAAGACACACAACACAAGAGGCTCATTCCCTCCTCCACACATCCAGAGCTAGGGGCTCTCTAGTTAGGCTTAGGCTGAGTAGTGGGCTGCCCTTTTGGCTCCCAAGTCCCTTGGAGAGTTTTGGGGTAAATTCCCTTGTATCCTTTTACTCTCTTTGTAAGACTTATTTCTTTATCAATGGAATATCATCGTTCTTGTAGTAGTTATGTGCTTATGCTAGTTCATCGTTCATCCTTGATCTTCGATGAACGTTCTTCGTTCGTTCATGTTCGTTCATCGTTCGTTCATCGTTCATCGATGTTCGTTCATGATCGTTCATCGTTCGTTCGTCGTTCGTTCATACTCGATCATCGGTTAACGATGATCGTTCTTCATCGTTCATCGTTCGTCGCTCGTTCTTGAGCGACGAACGCCTATGCTTAACGTTTGATCCTTTGTCTAAGTAATCGCTCGCTGGATCTAGTTGTTCCTTTTGCTTAGTCATCGGGTCCATTGTCTTGCAAGAGTGCTCTAGGTTTATCGCCTTGCGAGGTGCCTCGAGGGATCTAGAGTTGTGGTTAGTTACGCTAGCATGATGCTAGGGCTTCCTTTCCACCCTTGGATGCGTGTTCGTGCCCCACGGTTTGTAGAGGTAGGCGGCAGGTGGTGACAGCCCTGTCCGTCCCTTGTAATCCTCCACGTTCGGGTATGGCGTAGGAGTATATATGAAATGTCCGGAGATTGAGGCAGACTCTGATCGCTGGATCTCCCGATGATGGCTTGGCAGTAGAACAGCTTAGTCTTGGCTTGTGTGCAGCTTAGGCTATAGGTAGATGCTACGCACGCTACTTGACGATGTACATTAGGAGCAGCAGTTCTTCTTACTTAACCTTAGTCTAGCTTAGAGCCGCCTCTCGCCTTTTATCAGAGAGTGGAAATGCCTGCTGTGTGTGTCGCACTATCCTCTATCCATTTACTGCCTTACCCCTGCATTTGGATATTGGTTATGATCTATCATTTGTAACACCATGAGTATAAGTACACACTTGTCAACTACGTCTTCCTTTGGGAAAATATAAATAACGATACCCTGGAATACTCTCGGGTGAAATGCTACAACGGGTTATCCGTGCGCTTGCGGATTATCTTTTATGATTAAATACTAATAATACATTTCTGGCACTCGTTGCCAGTTGTGGATTATTATGTATCCGAAGCAAGTAACTTAACCCCAGGTATTTCTGGCGCCGAACCGGGAATATTCACTCTAGGCCTAACCAGCCTAAGGTGGTGTTTTCTGTTTGGAGTAAGAAATACCAACAAGCATTTCTGGCGCCGTTGCCGGGGAAGACAATTGTTGACAAGTGTATACAATGATTACTCATGATTATACTTGATGTGATGTAACCATTTCCATTGCAGGCTAACCTTGATCTGTTTTCTCTCTTTGATGTGAAAACAGGATAGTGTATGCGTGGATTCAACCTGCCAGAAAACTTCGTTGACAATCCAGAGTCGCTTGTAAGGAAAGTCCGACCCCGCGTCGACTCTCCCTCACAAGCAACACTCCTGACAGACGAACCCACATCATCCGCACCATCAACACTTATTGACATGGCTGATCAAAGGACCCGCCGTGAATACTGTGCTCCCTCCGTTGCCAACGTTCCCGTTGGGCCCAATGTCAACGCCAGCGACGCAGGGTTTGAAGTCAAATCAAGTCTAATCGCTATGGTGCAGGCCATTCCCTTTTGTGGAAAGGCCACGGAGGACGCCAACACTCATCTCCAGCAATTCCTTGAGATATGCAACACATCGGCAACCGCCGGAGTCAACCAAGATGCCATCCGACTTCGTTTGTTTCCCCTCTCCCTTCTTGGGAAGGCGAAACAATGGTTCTATGCCAATCGTGCCAGCATTGACACTCGGGACCGCTGTTCTACCGCATTCCTCGCAAAGATTTTCCCGTTGGGCAAAACCAATGCCCTTCGTGCAAGAATTTCAAGCTTCCAGCAAGCCAACAATGAAACCATCGCCGAGGCGTGGGATAGGCTCCAAGATTACATATCCGCCTGCCCACACCACGGGATGGAAGAATGGCTCATTCTTCAACATTTCTACAACGGGTTGACACCAACAACCCGTGGTCATATGGATGCCGCTGCTGGAGGAGCCTTCTTCTCAATGACCGTTGCTCAAGCCAAAGAACTTATTGAGAAGATGGTCTCCAATCAAGGGTGGAGCGATGAACGTCTCCAACCACGCTCTAAAGGCGTACACCCTATCAAGGAGGTGGACTTATTGTCCGCCAAGCTCGACCTCGTCATGAAGCGCTTGGACGACTTCAACACGCATGGTAGTGTTCGTTCACTTGACTCACGCATTACGTGTGAGGAATGTGGCAACACTGGCCATATGGGGAAGGATTGCCCCAACCGTACCCATGAAGAAGCATTCTACATGAACAACAACAATGTGTATCGTCCAAGTGGAGGTCAAGGTTTTAACCAAAACCGCCAATCTTATCAAAGAGGTAACAATTTCTCTGGTTTTAATAATAATCAGCATTCTTTAAAAGATTTGGTTTATGGCCAAGCTAAAATCAACGAATCAATCAACAAAAAGCTTGCTGCCAATGATCAAAGTTTCGAGAGTTTAAATTCAAAAATAGAAGGTCTTTCTTCCGCTTTCAAAAATCAGTTGTAATTTAATAAAATGATAGAAACTCAGTTAGCTCAGCTTGCTGCTCTTGTTCCTTCTGCTACTTCTGGACAGATTCCTGGGCAACCAGAATCTCCCATTGAAAAAGTTAATGTTATCACTACGAGAGGCAAAATGTTCTCTCGTAGGACTAACCATGCAGGGGAGAACAGGCAAATAAGAGGAGAACCTTCTACAATAAAAACTGATCCAGGCTTTCCAGTAATCTCTTGTGCAATCAAGAGATTCCACTTCAACTACGCACTGTGTGACCTTGGGGCCAGCGTGAGCATTATGCCCAAGGCAATCTTCGAGCAATTAAAGTACAGGTTCCTCACACCAACAGCGATGCGGCTACAATTGGCCGACTCATCCTTTCGCTTTCCAACGGGGATTGCGGAAGATGTGCCGGTATTAATAAGAGGCCACACCGTCCTGGTGAACTTTGTGGTGCTTGGCATGGATATCGACAAGGAAACGCCCCTCATCTTGGGACGTCCCTTCCTTAGCACCACAAAGGCCCAAATTGATATTGGAATTGGAGAAATCCGCCTCTACATCAATGGGAAGGAGGAAAAGTTCGAGTTTCAACCTCGAAAAGAACAATGTTCGATGATCAAGGTCAAGTATGGGCCAAACACCTGCAACATTCAAGAAGTTGAAGTAACAGCCAGGAAAACGGACAGCCTCATTGCTCTATGGAAGAGCTTAGCAAAGATTGAAAATCCATCGCAGTTTCAACCAAAGAAACCTGCGACCACGAGGCCGGGATTATGGGCCAAGAAACCCGTCCCAAAGTCCGAGAAGCCACCTACACCACCAAAGATGAAACAAGTGTGGCAAGTCAAGGCGCAACCCTCCACGTCCTCATCTCCCAGGACAGGGTCCGCGCCACCAAGCTAAACCCGTTGGAGAAGTCTTAGCCCGTCGGACTTTAAACGACACGGCCCTGGCCGCCAGGAAAATCGGCATTATCATTCGGTTTGATTCTCTTTTCTTTTTGAATTTTTCCACCACATTTGCATTTGGATTCTTTCCAAACCACCTTGCATATTTATTTCCTCCACCAAGAATTTATTTGAATTTTTCCGCCAGCATATTTGAATTTTTCCTCGCCATGCATTTAAAATTCAAAATTTTCAAAAACACTTTTGCGTTCAAAATGTCTCATCTTTGGATGAAATTTTTGGACCACCCTTGTGTCACCATGGAAAAGCCAAAAATATTTTTGCATGTTGAAATTTTTTCATCAACATGTCGATTTTTGATTTTTTTGAAAAATTTTGAATTCGAGGCAACCTTTTATTTGGAAATCTTTTTGAGCAAATAATTTTGAGGAGTTTCTGGACATAGCAACCGTGATCATTACCAATATGGCCGTTGGGGGCTGTGGGCCAAAGAGGGAAGCAGGTGGGCCCCAGAGGGGGTCGGCCGACCCCACCAGTCAGGTCGGCCGACCCAAGGGAGCAACGGCTCCCTCCCACATTTGCTCCAACGGTCACATGTACCTCCTAACGTTCAAAAACGGCTACTATGGCCGTGTATAAGATGGGGGTGGCCGGCCATTGCTCTCTCCCTCTCACACTCTCATTTCCACTCCTCAACACACTTCACTCCATTGCCCTCAAGTTTTCCATTGTGCTCACTTGGTTCCTGCCTCAAAATTCTGCAAAAATATTTCTCTTTTGGTTTGCTTTTCAGTTTTGATTTGGTTTGGTTTTCCGAGTTGCGTTTTCTCGCTTGCAAAAACACCGACGGTTTCATCGATTGGTTTTCACTCTCACAACCCGTTCGGAGTTTTTTGTTCTTGCGTTCTTGCTCGACCTCACTGCAGCATGAAGCGCGCCGGGAAGGCCGTCGCCTCGCTGTTCCGGTCCGGGAGCACAGGCTCGGGTTCATCTCGACCTCGCACTCGCTCCCGCACCACCACCGAGCAAGTGTCAAGCCCTCAACATGAAGCCGCAGCGGAGGAACAAGCCAACACCGAGCATCGTCTTCTCGTCGACACCGACCTCGACTTGGTGGGCGACGAAGAGATGAACGCCTACGAAGCTCTCCGACTCCGAACATTTGCTCCTACGCGAGCATTTAATCCGGAACTGCTGCAAAAGATCGGTATGGATGCTGAATTTTCTCGAGTATTTAAAGCAATAGGGTGGGACAAGTTTGCATGTGTAGATGAGCAGGGTTCCCGCTTACTTACACTACAGTTTTTATGCAGCCTATGCGTGGTAGATGACGGTATTACCTTTCGGTTTTTCCGAGAGGAAAATCATTTGACATGGAAAAGCCTTAGTCAATGCCTCGGCTTTAATTCTCGCTGCACCATTGATGTTGATAGTTTGATTCGGGTTACTCAAAGTTAGCTTTTTGGCAAAGAATTTCTGCTTCCCCTACTTGTGAGAAACCCCGAACTAATCATATTCATCATCCTACCTTGCGCTTGTTGCACATGTGGCTTGGCATTACCTTGTTTCCTAGAAGTGATATTAGGATTGTGCGCGAGGATGATCTGAAAATTCTTTATGCTATGGTTGAGAAAATAAAGATTGCTCCTGTCATGTTCATGATTGGTCAGTGGTTAGAGAATTTTAGAATGACTGGACCAATTGAGTGCACCTCGTTGATTACACGTATTGCTGCGGGTGTTGGTGCTTTGCATGATGCTAATGTTGCTTATCTCGATACACCCCGCTCTCTTATCACCGAGGATTATCTTATTCAAGGTCATACACTCAAGCATGGTCCATATAATTCTCTCATATTCTATTATGTCGGTTATACAAATGAATTTCCGTTACCTAACCGGGAACTTCGTTTGTATGGCTGTAAAAACCTAACCACACCTCTCGAAAAAGAGAAAGTTACACGCAGGAGTACTTCTACTCGCAGGAGGACGCGCAGGCCGGAGCCGACCGCCGACACCGGGATGCCCGCACCGCAGCCCATGGCCTATGCATGTGGGCCAAGCTACGGTCACGCCGGGTATGGTCCCGGTGGTTACACCACTCCACCACCATTCGAGGTCGGCGGCTCGTCGCAGCAGGGTGCGGGCCAAGCCCAATGGACGCACCCTCCCCGCGCGCAATGGGAGGAAATCTCCTCCGATTCGACGTCCTACTCACCGGGGGCCGGTGGGCGGCGTTCGTCTGCAGCTCGTGATCCATATCTCGAGCAGCAAATGAATGCGCTCACCGAGCAAATGGGACGCATCGAGACTCGAGGAGAGGACGTTGAGTACACTCTCAACCAACACGTCCTGCAGACCCATCAGTGGCAAGAAAACACAAACGCCCAGCTCACCAACCTAACCAACATGACGCAGCAAGGCAAAGCCGATATGTTGGCTTACTTTCGCCACACCGGGTTCGATCCTCGATGTCATCCATGAGCAAGAACAAGCTTGGAGGGGGGATGCCATACCCCCCGCTAAGGTAACATGCATCGCAACTTGTATCCTTTTCTTCTTTTGTTTGCTTGTTCTTGCACCTCTCATGAAAAATACAAAAAAATGATAAATCTGAAAATAAAATAAAAATAACAAAACTAAAAAGAACAAAAATAGTCTTTAGTGTGGTTGCTAGTTTTTCATAGTTTCTTTTCATATGCGAGTATGAGTGTTTAGCCTTCCTTATGTTGAGATGATGAATAGTTGCTCTGTTTTATCTCTCGTTTGTACCTAGTCACAACTTAGTGCTCTCCCAAGTTTTGAGATTTTTGGCTTATGCTTACCTAGAACTTGAAACTTGTGGGCTGCATAGTGCTTGATCTAAGTCTAAGTTGTTGTGAGATATGATATGGTACAAATAGGGCTGCTATGATCTTGTTCAAAGTACGACTTGACTTCCGGAGTTTTATTTTACAAAATACAAAAAATGATAAAGTTCCTCAATGATCAAAATTCCTACCAAAGCCATATGTCGTTCTTATGTTACAAAACCTTACACATATGCTGCTTGTCATTGCATTGAGCTTTATCAAAATTGTGTGACCCTAGTGAGAAGCTTGTCATACTCTCATTGATCAAGATCACGTACACTCCACCTCGCATGCTAAACTTCTACACTGGAAGTTAAGCAATACCACCACACTTTCCACCCAAAATAAATACTCCAAAAAATTTATTGTTACCTCTCTCAAAATATATCATTGGAGACATGGCTATGCAAAAGAAAGAAAAAAGAATAATCCCTTGCTCATACAAAAGTAGAGCATGATGAAAAAAAAATAGGGAAAGAAAGAAAAATGTTGAGAAAAAGAAAGAAAGAAAGATAGCCATGTTCTCCTCAAAAATTCAAAAAAAGAGAGAAGGAACAAATAAAAAGGAGTATAGTTCTTCCACCTCACCACCACCATATACACACATGCACATCTTGATCAAAGTTGTATGACTTGCATTCTCTATGGATCCACTCTTTTGGTTCGGCAATATGTGTGATGCAAGTATGCCTCATATCATCCCTACCTTGAGCTCCACATACAAGCCTTAAAAGTAGGATGACAAAGAGGCAACACAATAATGCCTTGGTGAGGAATATACATTTATTGAGCGATTCGAGAGCATCAATTGAGGAACTTTGCTTTTATTTCAAAAATTTTGAAAACCTCCGGAAAAATAAAAGTCAAACGATGGACAAGTGAATGGTGCTCTGTTATAACCGTTCTATCCCTCAACCGCCCAAGACAAGGAAAAAGCCATACGCCCCATAAGGAGTAAGGTAAAGGATGAGTTACCATGCCAACTTTTTTAACTCAAAGGAGAGTATTTTTGTTGTGTGCATGGTACCTAGGAGATATGAAACATTGTAGCAACTCCTGATCAACATCCTAAGTCCTACTTCTTGCTCGGGACGAGCAAGGAGGACAGCTTGGGGGAGTTGTTGACGGTCCTTAGACCCAGTTTTTGACCGTCAATTAGCTCTATAAATAAGGAAGAACTAACACTTGTTACTTGCATTTTGTTATCAAATAACCTATTTTCACGTGTACCTCTAGATTTGGATGTGCAGGTGGAAAACAGGGATTTCCAGGTATAAACAAGGCCCAAGGCGACGATTCCAACACGTCCATCAAACGACGCTCGCCGCGGGAATATAATTCAAGGATTAAAGGCCCAGAACCACCCAGAATATCAACTGAGGCCACGCACCTGGAAAAGAGGCCTAAAGGCCGAGGAGAGGCAACCTGCCAAAGCCCAGCCCAGGGGGGGCCAGCGCCAGGTCGGTCGACCCCTATACCTAGGTCGGCCGACCTGCCAGGTGGCCTCCCTGGGTCCATCTTTCTAAGGCGGTTTGCAACCGACTTCAGGAGGTCGGTTCCACCTGCAATAAATGCCACCGACCTAAGGAACCGCCTCAATTCCACCGCCTTTGGAGGGCTATAAATAAAGGGGTACCCCCTCCCCTTAGAAGACACACAACACAAGAGGCTCATTCCCTCCTCCACACATCCAGAGCTAGGGGCTCTCTAGTTAGGCTTAGGCTGAGTAGTGGGCTGCCCTTTTGGCTCCCAAGTCCCTTAGAGAGTTTTGGGTGATTTAAGTTCACTTTATCCATAACTTATTCTCTGCTGATTCCTTATTTGATGGATGGCTGATTAATAATAATTCTACGACAGCATTCCAAATTTACACCAGTGACAACACACGGGGACTCAGTTGATCAAATGAGTTCTTGATTTGATTCTTTATGAGATTCATACTCAACAACTATGCATGGATGAGTCTCATTGTAGGTGTGAGTTGTTCCGCCCCCAGTGTGGTCATGTAATAAGAGTGCTAAGAACTCTACACTATGTTGTAAACGGTTTTGTCCGACCAATATATCGATACAGGGGCATATGCCCTAAAACTTTAGAAAAATACAATGGCTAGGGGCAGCACTTGACACATTTCATGGTACTGTTGACAATGTTTTTTGCAGGCATCTTTTCTAGATAACGAAAAAAAGAGTTTCCAGCCTTTTGTAGATAAACCATCACTCTTCATCATTATGAAATACTCTGCTGAAGAGTTTCCAGCCTGTGTTTCGAGAGCTACAATATGTAGTAGTAACTTCGATTCTTGCAGCAGCCAGTCTTCTACTTCCTTTCAGGCTTTGGGGTAACACATGGGATTTAACACATGGGATTTCTTGCCATGCCTGTTTGTTCAAAATATCATTAATAAAATGAGGAACCTCATTAATGACACATTCCATGGAGGGTTCAATAACCCCCCATAATGAAAATAAATTTATTTAGGTGACAAGGTGATAAAAAAGCAAGCATAAACCCTTTTATCTTAAAAAAAGAAGGTTCTCTCTCATTGCATTAACAAGTTGTGTGTATCCGAAGGCTTTGAGAAGATGATCTTTAAGCAACCTCGCAATATTGTCATGCCGATAATCCTAGGAACTTGCAATGGTGTATGACTTAGAATCGTAAGGATGTTCCGCTTTCTTGAAGCAGAGACAAATGCTTTGCTCTCAGAGTTTCAGAGTGACTTGGAGGATGATGTGAAATCGCTAAGGGCACGTGCGCCCCCCCCCCCCCCCCCCCCCTCCCCACACACACACCCACCCACCAAAAAAAAAAAAAAAAAAGCGAAAAAGCCAACTAGTGTAGCACGTGTCTTGTCACCATGTGTAGCACGCTCCTGGCTTGCCCGAAGTCCAGAACACGACCCGCCAATAGCCCATGGCGGCGCCTCAACCTTGGGGTGGCAATAGTTTCCTTAAGCAGCTGGTGGAAGAACCTGAAGACGATGCCGCCAGCACGACGGCCCTTGAACGGCAAATGAAGTCAGCCTCGCTCAGCACGAGGAGGAGCGACCGCCTGCCAGTGGTGGTGGTGGCTCAGCAGGGAGCATAGCATGTTCTCATCGGAGAAGGGCAGGCCATCGTCGTCGTCTTGGCCACTGCGCTAGCTACGACCGCTTGAGGCGCTTGCTGGTGCGGACAGACAGCCACCCGCCGTTCCATGAAGGAAGCGCAGGGTGGCGGCACTGCCACCACTCATGTGAGAACCTTTTTATGGTTTTGACGATTCGGCAAGTAGTGTACGGTACCGAGGTGTGGAAGTCACGGCAATTGAAGGAAGCATCGCCTCGAGTGTGTCGATCGATCGATCGACACAGAGGCTAATTAACCACCGCAATGCCCCCGCCAGAACATGAAGCCTAAAATGGCACTGCAGCGTGTCACGCCAAGCACAGCGTGCCAGACATGCTACAGGAAGGCCCGGCAAGCAAAGAAGATGAAGGCGACAGGAAGCCGAGGTTAGCGTGATGAACGGCGGAGCGCCGATGGTCTGCCCCGGCAACCGGTAAAAAAACTTGACAGCGAGGCCACTGTGGCATGACGATGATCCTCGAACAGCTAGCGACGCCTAGGGATGCAAGTGGGGGTACTCATTTGTGGATCAAGTCTCTAGTTCATTTGCTATACTAGCTTTTTTAGCATAGTAAAAAATTCTAGTTCATTTTTAGAGAGTTTTGGTGCCTAAGCAGGTGGCACCGCTTAAGAAACTTAAGAAACTTGCATCCGACGCCGAGCGGCAAATGAAGTCCAACTTGCTTGACACGAGGCGGAGCCACCGCTTGGCTTGGTGCCTAAGCAGGTGGCACCGTGGCGGCATAGCGGATGATGTCGGCCAAGCTTAGCATGAAGCCCGCACCAGGATGTAACTGTTTAGCAGGAAGCAAATGCCAAGATGTAACTGTTTATTTCAGATTAAAAAAAAAAAGAGAAATCAGGATGTGAATAATGCGGGTTGTAACTGTTTCTACTCAGACCCACAACCCGATACTATTCATAGATTGATTTCTCTTTTTTTTTTTATCTCCTTGCACAAGCTTCAGTTGCACTTCAAATTTTACATGATACTAGACCATCTATCTATACATATTTTTGACTTTGATACACCGGATTAGGTGTCTTAGGCGCTACCGTGATTGGTACCGCGGTAAAACCTAAACTGATGGTAACACCGGAGATGCTCTCCATCTCCATGACCAGGATCTCGTCGTAGAAGGACAGACCGGGCAGACCATCGCCTTGGTGACTACCAGCGTCCTTATCAGGAACGGCGCATTCAGATGGGCATTTAGGGGCCTGGGAAGTTGAGAGGGGAAAGAAACAATGTACAATCAATCTTGACTCCTTATTCTAAAAGGCATGCGAAAATGGGTGTTAGTTTCAGAAAGGCAATATGCATTATATTTACGCAGGAAGTGGTTCCAAAGATAGACATATGAGCACAAAAACGACGACTACTGCCCCAGCTTCCCTCCTGAAGCTGCGCCTCCTATCAATACGAGCTCAAGGCGCTGTCCAGCTCTGCCGCCTACCCGTGGAGGACCACACTGAGCACGAGGAGCTTTTTTTAGAATGTCCTGCATTTCCTTCTTGTAACTGTCTGAACTGTTTACTGTGTAGGTGGCCATAAAACAGTTTTCATGGCTTTGGTCCGTATGATGAATTCCAGAAGCAGAAATGATCACGAAGAAAATTCTTCTAAAGAAATGATAGAGATGGCGGGAGGCCTGCCATCTTCAGCTCTTGATGTAGAGAATATACCCATCTATCGTCCTTAACATGTTCATATGATAAACAGTAATCACAGCCAGTTGCTTATCCAGTGTCACACATAGTAGGCACAACTTAATGGTTGCTTTTCATTCACATCCTGCTAATAGATAACAATTAGCCAAACCAAAAAGCTGAAACTCAGTAATAAATTATTGACCAGGCAACCTCCACACGTATCTTGGTCAGACCAAGAGTAACTATCATTTCGTCCCAACCATTGAGCTTTGGAGTCAACTCAAGCCAGCCTCTGCGTGCTGGAGTCAGATCACTTGAGTAATTCCATCATCATGTCGACAATCACAGCTCCCAGATAAAAAGGCCAGAATCAGTTTCTCCTTTAAACACACTGTAACAACATTTCGGAGAAGTTCAATTAATCTTCCATTGTTCTTGATCCTCACTTGATGTAACAATTTGCTATCATGAAGCAGAATACCATCCCTCATACTGCTGGTGAAAGCATAGATTGCTCCATCAAATTCTCCCTCTAGAACAGTAATTGAAACAATAGTAGCCTCAACTGCACTTTTCACAACTGAATATATCACATCCACAGTACTAAGCCTTGTAGCAAGAGAGCGACTTTCAAGCTCACATTTCTTCAACACTCGACGTGCCATGCCTTGAATCTCTAAGACACCTTTACTGAGTTCTCTGTCTACCTGGCCCTGATGACCCCTGATCTTCAGGTCAATCTCAATATATGTACTACTAATTAATGCAAGTCCTCGTTTAGGACCTTTCAAGATCAACGATTCGTCCTACAAAAACAGAGAGACGCCATGTTAGCAGTGTATTTCGTCAAATAAATCTTGTGCTGTAATAGTAATCGAATAAATTTTCAATGACACGTCTCAAATTGTAAGTACCATGAGAGCTGAAAAGAAGATAGACTAGGCTGACATATTAAGGAGCAGATGCAGTATGCATATGATACTAAAATAAATAATTCACCCCAAAGTAGAACAAAATACTATAAAAATTTCTAATACAGCTCACTAATACATAATATCTGGCTTATATTTCCCTTAGAAAATGACTCAACAAAATCAATATGTTTGAAACTAATTGTCAGTTTTACCCAGCTGCATATGATTCGATCCCAAACCATGTAGTCTTACCTCTATTAAAAGTGAAAATACAACAGCAGCAATATTAATAGCCTTGTATTATAAATTTATAATCAGATCCATATGTAGATATCTTACTAAGCTCCGGAAGACAAGGAAAATTTGCATAATCTATTTTTACTCGCCATGCAGCTATGGTATGCCTACAAAAAAGCACAACACAAAAAGCATAACAAGTACACGCTTCCTTCTGAAGGAAGTGCAGTTTCGGGTCATCTCAATCCTGATGTTTGATGATTGATTTGTAAAACTCGAATTTCAGTACCATATGTATGTATCAGATAAAAAAAAAGGCATGGGTGCGTGCCACCTAAGGACTAGAAGGAAGCATATGTTGTCCATCAACAGAAACCAGTTGCAAGTCAGTGCAGATTTTAGCTTTTCTCTGTAGGCTTGAATGGAGTGCAACCTTTGGTGAAACCCACACATAATGTATATCTATAGCAGTTTCCTTTTTCCAAGAAAGTGTTGTTGTAGTCCAACTATGTACTGTACCTTAGAGTTGATGAGTTGGGAGTCATCCTTATCCCGCTTGAACAGATAAACGCACCTTTGATCAAGGCTGTCTCTGGCAATGACCTTGCCATACACATGAATTGGGAAGTCAACATCCAAAGAGGCTATCTTCACAGACAAGATGTTCAACGCCGCACGCAGCTTGATGTCACCCATGTCGACATCAGTAAACCTCATGGGGCCAAGGGGTGCTGCAATGTTGGAAAGAAAAAAAGAAATGCAGGAATCAAAATTCCCTACCAAACTGAGTATATTCATGCGTACAGTTGAGGATAGTATCATTCAGCTTGGGTCAACATAGTTTAGTTGTGCTAATAATTTTTTTCATGGATGGATGGCAGATCGAACACAAAGGTGGTATCTACGATGCAAACAGGGCGGGGCTACTTACACTCCTCGTCGTGGTCGAAATTGGCGATGTCATAAACGAGGTGCAATCGGCTGTAGTAGGCGCCCCCCTGCTTGGGATCGAAGTCGAGGAGCTTTCGCTCGGCTTGTAGCTCCAGAGCGCGGCGCTCCTTGCGGCGCCCCAAGTCCTCCTTCGCCTTCTTCAGCCTCTCCCTCAACTCCGCAGCCGGATCGCGGTTAAGGAGGCGTTCCTCTGCCTCAATTTGTCGCGAGATCTCTTTCTGCTTCTCGAACATCCTCCTCATCTCCTCCGCCGATGGCTCAGCTTCTTCTTCCTCGGCGAATGGTTCCAGGCCAGCGATCAAGTCAGTGAAGTCCTTCGTCGAGGAACCGGGGGGGCCGGCCGGCATCGGCACGGATAAGATGCAGTCCGCCATGAATTTGCAGACGCCGCCGGAATCGAATGATTCGAATCTGTATCCTAGGTTTGCGAGTTCTCTCTCGCTCTCGCTCCAACGGAAGTGGGCCTTGCGTGGCTGAGTACGCTACCTATACAATGGATGTGGGCCTGCACGTGACCGAGTCCAACTCCGGTACGCCATGGATGTAGTAGGCCTTCGCGTGACTGAGTCCAACTATGCCATGGATTGGATGTGGTGGGGGCTACGCGTGGCCCATAAGGAAGATTTGTGCCGGGACCTGTTCTATGTAGCCCGAGCAGGAAGCCTCCGTTCGCCCAACATCCATGGCGTCTGCAGATTGAAAGTAGACAGAGTTTGCAGCTAAGCTTCCCGTTGTCTTCTTTCTTTTGGATTATAGGATTGCAGATTGAAAGTAGATGGAGTTTGCAGCTCAAGCTTCACGCTGCTTCTTCCGCACAACTGATTCGCGCAAAAGAGGTGGCATGAGACAGCCTGCAGGACACATGTAACTCACACACGTGCTAGATATATCGTCTAGCATGCTTGGATATCACAGCATGTCATCAAGGATCTACTCATGATTTCTTTTAAACAATGATTGAACCGTAGGCCAATCTGATCTCAATAGCACTCCTCACCTGTGGCAACTATCTTTGTGTATGAAGCTAGTGATGATTGCAAGTTAATACAACACCATTATAAAACATATAATCCAATGATAGATAGCTACTTAACCAGGCAACAAGAACAAATACCAGTAGCATTTGTAGAAACAGTTATGGAAGTATAACAATGGCATCGAAACAGGCTACGGGAGCATGAACAAAAAGCTTCCATTACATCATGAATTTACAAAACATGGCATGCTGGTCCGAAATGATGAACGGCGCACACACCACTCAGTGAACAATAGTATCTCTCGGTCTTCATTACTCAGCGAACTTCCATAGCACCGGTCCAAATTTGTTTGTGCATGTAGATGCCATTGAAACTGCATATGCCAAAGAATAAAGGGTCAGTGGTTTAATAATCAATGGCAAAAATAGTTCTCAGATCAAAATGGCAGACACTATACATAGTACATCAGCAACAAACAAATAATACTACTATCCCCTACTAATGTATCATACTCGTACATCAATTTTGCTTTCGGCAAAAATTTAAACTCTCCATTTGCAGCATGTTGACTTTAGGACAGAAGGATTAGTTCAATTTTGAACTAATCTTGTCCCGACGTCAAAATTTTGCAAACGGAGGTACATCAATTATCACATACACGCATAAGCAAACAATGCTAATTGAAATCTCCTGAGATCATCTACCAGTTTCTGGAAGAACTGCATAACAAAACCATCCAATCTAAATCAGAAGATGCTATATTCATCGTGCTGCTATAGAACAGCCACAAGCATGAGTGAACTCCCCTAAAAACAACTGGGATGGAATTACAAGCAGGGTACTCTAATGCATGACAAGCTTTATAAGAGAACTAAAATTTCGTTCTCTTGGCACAAGAACCAATGAAAATGGTACTGTATATTCCTTACCAAGATAATTTCATCACCATTTCTAAAAAAAAAAAGATAAGTTCATCTATCTGTTAATATGCAGTTTCCAAGCTATATTTTTCTAAGAAATGAAATATATTGACAACATCCCAAATCCTACAGAGTTTGGGAAAATAGCAGAACTATGCTCTTCTTACTGAAGAGGAAAAAAGCAAAACAAATTTTCAAAGAGGGGTGAAATGTAACATCATAGCACATGACATACATGTTGAGCAAACATAACTATACATGCTCAGATATAAAAAAAGGAAGTCATATAGGAGTTTGGCAAAATAGCCTAACTTCTGATCCTATATTCTTACTAAAGAGAAAGCAAGATGAATCAAGAGGGCGAAGTATTTAAATACGTTGAAGCATTAAATCTTAGCACACGACACACATGCTGAGCGTGCTTCCCCTGATAAGAAAAGGAAGTAATACCAGAAATCCATCTGAGTTACAGTTCACGCCATGTACTAAGACCATCTGACACTCGAGCACATATCGATGCAGGCCCATAGGTCCAGCATTCATGAAGAGGCTGTGACGTGCAGGTAAGCATTTTCACTACTAGTCTAAGTATTTATTTGGTTAAATAAGAGGCTCAAGAGCCTTATGTTAGTTTGTTAGTTTTATCTAGCCTCTTCACCTGCTAGTTTGGTTGGTCCTGCATCCTATATAACAGAAGGAATTTGTGAGTTGCAATACCAGCTAGATTTCTGTCTTGTTTGTGTGCCTCTTGTTTTTCGATCCACTGGCACCATGTTCTAACCGCTGCAACAGTTGGTATTCAGAACGGAGGATCGAGTTTCATGGTGGGAGGGTGAAGGAATTGACACTGACCATCCCAGGTTGATGGTGCTGAGATGGAAGACAGGTCCCATGATGGATTTAGGCATCAAAATCGGGAATTAAGATGTCAAGTGCAGACCCTAGTGCAGCAAATGGTGGCCATGCAAACCCCGATGGCCCAAATTGTTGACACAAGGCAACAGAACAGAGTGACATGCCATAAGATCAGGGCAATGAAGATGCCTCTTTTGACAGAGATCGCTCTTCAGCAAGCGTCCTGAGGTGTCGTGAAGTTAATCCCTTTGCGCGGTCAAGCCATGAAGGGAACCAAACTGCTCTTGAACACAAGAACAGCCGGTGCTGTTGCTTTCGAGTTAATTTACAGGAGTTTTCTGGAGGTCTCTCTGCTGAAAATTTTGTTGATTGGCTTGATCAGGTGGAGTGGATCTTTGAACATGCAGAAGTTCCCGATGGTGGAAAAAATCTTGAGAAAAGCCGCCGAGTTTGTGGGAAAAGAAAAATTGATTAAAGGCATGTCCTGAAGTAAAAATTGCTGTGTGAGTTTCTTCATTTAATTATGAGGCAGCATTATTTATGCAGCTCCAAAATCTTCATGAGTGTTGATGAATATACAGATAAGTTCCACCAATTGGTCTCACATAATAACCTAAGTTGACTCCATGAGTCAGTAGCGATGAATGTTGGTGGCCTCCATAAATCTACTCAGGATGTGCTGGCGTTACATAAAAATTTCACAGTTTCAGAAGCACGCAAGTGGGCTGTCACTATTGAAAAACAGCAGCAACGAACCTGACGCTCGAAAAGTACTTCATCTGTGCCAATAGCAGAGGCTGGAAGCAGGAATATACAGCAAACAAATTTTGTGCTTAAGCCAAAAGGAACATCAGAAACATCAAAATCAAGAAGTGTTCACTGTTTTAAGTGTGGTTCATCAGAACATCTACAGAAGGATTGTGCAAAGAACAACAGCAGAGATGGCAAGGGATTAATGGCCGAATTTGAGGACGAAAATGAGCAGAAAGACATCCCTACACACGACAACTATGATGAACAGGAGGATGAGGTTGAGTTAGAAAGAAATACAGGGGCCATGCTTGTAATGGAGTGTGCACTAATAACTCAACCAAAGAATGAAGAATATTGGCAACGATGCAGTCAAGGAATATTTTATCAAAGAATTGAAATGGAAAATGGCCTTAACCAGCATAGACCATTGCATATAACTCATCAACAAAACATGTACCATTACTTACATCATCAGCATTGAATTTTGGTAAAAGCAACTTACACTGATGTCTTCAGATGGGATATGATCACCTCAACTAGAATGCATCATGGACGGCTGCATATTCACATCCTTGAGATAAAAAAAAAAAATGTACGGCTGCATGACTTTGATGAAATATAGAAGGAAACATAAGCTTTGGATCTGGTACTTCCAAACACTTGCAGTAGTGATCATCTTGCAGGAATCTAATTAGATCTCGTGTATTCCAGTTGGTCTGTGACTGAAACTGTAAGATCATTTGTCAGTCTCCCTTTCCTAACAGGTGTTGCTAGCTAAATGATAGCTCATTAAAAAAGCTCAAGACACATCTAAGTAGACAGAAAAAAATTTAGCAAAGGCTACTTATTAGGAGAACAACAGGAAATAAAAACAAAAATTGCAGAATATATAAAATTTGGTCAGAAGGAGAAAATGGGAATGACATAAAGCAAAATGCATCACTGTTCAGGATCGAGAAACTTAAGAGCAATACATCCGGGAACATATCACTGTAAAACAGTTACTAAAAAATTGAGCTGGGAAATGGGCTTCACCAGTACAACACATAATGCGTACAACTCAGGATGAGGTCACAATAAATGGATTATTGACAGTTTGATTCCTGTTGGCTGACATTTCCATCCTACTCTTTTTTAGGAAATTTTCAAAAGGAACAAAATACAAAATGAAATTTTCAAAAGTGAACAAAGTACAAAAGGAAATTTTCTTCCACACCTATTGGTAGTGAACTAGAGGGCGTATGGCATATACTATGCAAATTGGACAACAACAAATGTGGTTTTACATGTGAACAAAGTGCAAAATACATATTTCTTCCACACCAATAATAGTTCCAGAGTTATCAACAGATTACTAGAGGCAAATGTCATGTACTATATGCAAATCGGTCACCTACCAATGCTGCGTTGCATATATAATGCACCCCTGAAATGCACCCTTTGGCACTGAAAAGTAATGTGGACTCCTACCATCACCAAAATAAAGGAAGCAAGGGACGGTTGCCCGTGTTTAATAAAAAACAAGGGAAAATGTTAATTTACTAAGTTCACACTAGTGTAAGTTCAGCAATAAAGAACTAACCAGGGGCAACAAAGAAAAAAATAAATGAGACATAATGTTGATATATTTTGATCATGCATGTCAAACAATGATACATGAAACGAGATAGGCTGTGTTAGTGAACAAGTTTGCATGCACAATAACGAGTGAATATCTTGAACAGTTTGCCTCATTAAGCTTTCACAGCAAGCACACCACACTTCTGAGAGAAGCAACAGCACATCGCATAACAGCAACCACCCTTCGGACATCCATGAACACATAATGGAGAACAGAAACCATACTTCAGAGATCTGTTTCTTTAGCAGAACAAAACCTGACACAGTGACACAGTCCAAAATTGACATCTTTCGCCAGCTTACGCCATTCCACTTGGCTTTCGGGATGATGTCCCATAGTTGACACCTCATAGACACTGCCTCCCTGCAGTGACAGCCACTATCACATTCAAATGATTTGACCAGACACGCCAGAGGATAGTGTTATGCATAGGATGCACAGGTGATATTAACATACAGATAATATGCATGGCACACTTGTGTGACTACATAAGCTGATTTCCTAACAAGTTATACCGTAAGTCATGCAACGGCTATGTGAAGCACAAATGCAAAAGTTCATACAAGTTCCAGGAAGCCTCATCTGACATCTCGGCACTAATCCAAGTCAATGAAAACTAAATGTGCATCCAGCAAATGTGAGCGGAGTGATGCTATTCGTTCAAAACCAAATTTCTGTTGGTTGATGTCACACTCAAAATATTACCACACACATCCTGGCATCCATTCTAATGGTTGTGAAAATGAAATTAGAACATCCTTTCGAATGCAGTGCACAAACAAGCCATAACACAAATTCAATAGTGGGTGACCGGATGGGATGTTAAACGCAATTGAGCAGAATTAACAGGGGTTCACTGAGCCCAAAGCCTGATCTCTACACGAAATGGAACACAAATTTCTAAGGGCGGGGAGTTACCTCCAATTCGGGGCCCGTACCTTTTTCTCGTCGGCGTCGAACAGTGCCTGCCCCACCACAGCCTGCGTGAGGAAAAGCGAGACGGCGAGCAGCGGGAGGCGCACTCGGCGGCGGCGCAGATTGCCCTACCGTTGATCCAGCCGCAGCCCACAGCCCCAGAGGGTGCACCTCGAGGGCGGCGGCGAAGCCGCAGAGCACGACGTCCACGGCCCAGCCGGCGCGGCCGCGGCGGGTGGACACCGCCGCCCTTCATCGCGGCGGCGGGGAAGACGGCCTCGTTGCCCCCCATGGAAACCCAGGTTCTCGAAGCGTCTCACTCGCGTGCGCGTGCTCTCGCAGTCGCAATTGGTGTGGAGCGGAGTGGCTATGGACTGGAGAGCGAAGAATGGAGGAGGAGGTAGCCGCCGCCGACGCGGCGAGGCCGCCCGTGAATGAAGGCGAGGCGCCGGTTTGGGCCGGGCCGGGTCAGGTTGGGCATGACGAACGGAGATCAATGTGGGCTAAAATCATACACGCACGCCGCGCCAAATATCAATGCATGGAGAAATTACTTTATTCCTTTTTTTTTTTTGCGAAGGTACTTTATTCCAATTTGTATGTACTTGGGTACAAAAAGTTACAGGATGAGAAAAACCAAACTCAAATTAGCATCATTGCAAAACTTCACCATGTCGACAGATGCTTAAAGCCAAAACTATTTTTTCATAGCATGACCAAAAAGAAGGGAAAAAAAAAACAACTTTTCCCCCCGAAGGAAGCCCAAAGATGGCAATGACCTCATCACCAAACAAAGCCAGCATCAATCCCAAATAGGGAGTGTTCGCCACTGTATCCTTCAACAAAGAGCAATGCCATGCTTCCCAGGTAGAGCTGGGCCTCGCCAATTCAACTTCTAGCCAAGGAAAAGATCTTGCTCCTCTGAACAGAACAGGTAAACAAGCTCACCCTTGGCTGAGGCTTGGGTGACCAGCAGCGTGATGCTCACATCAAGCGTCAAATCTCATCAGAACAAAATGCCCAATACTTATGCACACGATAAAGTCTGATAATTATAAATATATCATCCAAATTAAGTAGCCACTGGACCAAGCAAAAAAGTACAAGTCGCAATCATTAAAGGACTTGACAATGGCATTGCTGCCAAAGTAGAACATGTCAAGAGTCATCTATCAAAGATGATTTGTACACACTACTAAGTTAAAAGAAGCATTTCTGGATCTTGTTACTCAGTGAGCTTCCATGCCACCTGTCCCAATTTCTCTTCTGCGTAGATGAGAATGAAACTGCATATGGCAAACAAGAAAAGGTCACACGCTAGTCCAAAGAGGAAGCATACATGAGCATTCAGTAAGCAATAGTGGAGATAGGTGGCACGGACAAATAGAAATACTCCCTACATCCTGAAAACGCACACACACACACACACACACACACACACACACACACACACACACACACACACACAAAAGAGAGCTGCGACAAGTGCGAATCAGATGTCCTAAACGACATCAATTCCGGAATGTAGTGGGTGAGATCGAAATGGCAGTTATGCATGAACACTCGGCAAGCAACAAACATATAAGCTACTAAAGCAATACACTCGTATACATGTTCTCTGCTTCTTGAAAATCGTAAAACACAAGTAAACTAGTAACATGCACACGTGCAAGACCCCTGAGGTGACCTGCTAGTTTGCTGTAGTAATACCTAACAATTTCGATCAATGAAACAGAACTGGCTATGTTACCTGTGCTTCAACTACGTGTCAATGGAACTTGTGATTGTTCCATTCAAAGCATATAAACACAAGTATGCCATTTTTCCATTTTCCTATTTGAATGGGGACTGTTATTTGGACTCCCTAAACTGACATCAGGGCTGGAGGGCATTTTGTTCAGCGAATGGTGGATTAAAACTGACAAGACAAGAGGGAGCCCAACCCAACATCTATAAGTAAAGTCTGAATTCTCAATTCTCTGATCACATTGGGCGCCTGGATGTTGTGGAAACAGTGCAACAAATTGTGTGTTCAACACGTCGTTGTCCAGGCATCCAACGAGTGCTACAGCTAATCAACGGTCTTCTCTAGGGTCTTGCTGGTGCTAAGAGACTGACGCAGCTTCAAGCTGTGGTCATTACACCGCTTTGCTTTCAACTAAGCTGGCATATTGAAATATATTCCCTATTCTAAAATAGAGGCACTAGGCGGAGTTGCACCGCTTTGCTTTCAACTAAGCTGTTAATTAAGTGTTTTCCCTATTTTCCTAATAAATATGTGTTAATATGCAATGTTTTCATTATTTTCTCTATAGTTATATGTTTATTTGCTAAAAGTAGAAACGCCTACGACCCCCTACTTGTCGCCTAGGCGATAAGCGGTGCTCAACCGCCCGATTAGCTCATCCACTTTTTTAAACACATGACTATCGTGCGTGTTCGAGAAAAAAAAAAGTGTTATCAACTATTGAATAGAAAAGTTAGCACCATTGACAGAAATTAGCTGTGTACATGAAGAGTCTTAGTTGCTTTTAACCGTTACTCAAGTTAATGGTGCCGTTCACCATAACATGTTAGTTGCACATGCATTGGTGATAAAACAATCTATAGAGCCCGTTCACCAAAATGACTTGTTACCAATTGCAGTTCATAGGAATATTGTAAAATGCTGCCATGGGAAACAGGGCAGTGAGAGGGTTTAAGGATCAATGACTAGGGAGCTAACAAGCAACATAAGTCTTAGACACCATTCTGGGACAAAATGAGTTACCAAATATCATGGTGGCGATCTGCTCAAACTAATCAACAAATCAGGATTTGTTATGTGTTTTACATGCTTCATAAAATCTATTTGCATTCATCATAGAACAAGCAGGAAATCAGAAAACCAGGCCATCAAAGGTATATCAAGGTTCATACCTAACTAGCACTCTACCAAAAACCAGTTTCATGGGACTCCATTAAGTAATTAATGTCTCCTGAAATGTTCAATAAGTTGTGTTTTGAATATAAAGACACTTTACCGGTAGGCTGCAAAGAATTTCCTTGAACTTTCATCTTGGTTATACCACACATCACATAAGGTGATGGAACCACAAAAAAGAAATGCTTGTGAATTAGAACAATAAAAAAGTCATGAGAACTATGGCAAAATAATCTGTCCTGCATACAACCGAACACACGCATAATGCCACGCGCGAATGTATTTTACATGTGTGCAACATAACAAATCCTACATGCAGGAAACTTAGAGGAGCACCTATCTTCTGGCCAATTAGGTTTGTTACTTCAGTTCACATCCATTTTTAACAGAAAATTAAATATAAAATTAACATAAATTAGAGGAATAACTATAACAAGAAAATAAAGTGACAATAAGAAATACATCACACGTAAAGATGCAGAGTGAAGAGTGGATACCTTGCACAACTGCCTGCATCACAGAGACACATCCCTCTCCCTTGGAAGGGTCACTACAAGTGCCATCTGTCGCGCAATTAAGAACGTTGCTAGGAACTGAAAACACAAGGCTGTGGTGTCACAGAACGCAAACACCACCCTCCATCCAAGAGATTCTGTTCCAAGGTTGAGTTGAATTGTAATGCCACGAACTATTATATATAAGAACCAGGGGATCGCTGCATGTCGGCGGAGCGTCAAATCCCTTAAGAACAATTTGTCACGTAGCAGGTTCAGATATTGTCCATATGCCAATGCCTGTATGATGATACCAAGTCCAGACGGCTAATACATGCAATTCACAGAGATGGATGTTAGAGATTTCTTCTATTACAAATCAAACAAAAAGCTTCCCAGGTGAATTGAGAGTGGAGATTCCAATTAGGAGCTTAAGAATCCTATTGTACTAAGCTTACAAAAAAGATAAATCATCGAAATGGCAAGCCCTCACATAAGTGGGTCCTCAAATAGAGCAAATGGCAACATGAGATGACAATATTATGACGCAGTTTCAAAGCAATAAAGAGTACCCCTCACAAGATTATGAAAAGATTAGTGGGCATAGAATGTTATTATGAAGCTTCTGCGGAACCAGATTCCTCTTAAGAGTTTCAATTCATTCAGTTTTCCAAAAAGCTACTTCAACACAAAACTGTGCCATGGAACCAAATCCATAGAAAAGAGAAAAATCAACCCAAGTATTTCAATACAGAGCAGCCATGGAACCAAATTCCTAAAAATGAGTTATCACTTAACAATAGACTCAAGTACAAAATTGCAGATAACTGTAACTTCTCATACTATTTGAGGGGGAGGACCAACCAATACTGCTAGATTATCGCACCCTTTCAAACATGGCCGACTAAACCCCACTAATTTTTTTTTCTTTTTGTGAAGTAAACCCCACCAATTAATTGAGTAGTTAAATCCCAACTAATTCCACGCTCTGATAGGCTGAACTGCAAATTAAGCCTGTATATTTAGCTAATCAACTAAAATATTGAACTTAGAGCAGTTAATTAGTACCAATACCTTCTTCCTCATGTACCCCTGCTTCTTCTCCTCCTTGGCAGGGGGGTTAACAATGGCAACGAAGCGCTGGACGAGGCGCATCAGGCACAGTGGGACGAAAGCCGGGAGGAGCCGCTCCAAGACGTCAAAGGAGTGAAAATGGAGGGCTGCTCCGAACGCGTGGACTGTGGATCCCTCGCCGCCGCAGACCCGGATCCCGAAAACCATCAGGAACAGGCCGCCGAAGAAGCCCGCCCAGGCCGTGAACAAGAAGCCGTAGAGCACGGCGTCCGTTCCCAGGCGGAAGAGGATGCGCAGGGCCGACGCCGCCTCCCCGAGCACGCGGCGCGGCAGGGAGCTCGCTGTCGTAGACACGGCCGGCGACATGGTGACCAAGCCCTAAGCTCCCGGAATGGGGAAAAGTGGAGTGGTACGGCGCTGGAGTGGAGTGGAGTGGAGTGGAGTGAGGTTGTGCTTGTGGGGGCACGAGGGGAGCTTCGGAGGACACGGAAGGGCGTTTTCAGGGGACCTGGTCGTGTTCTTATCGGGTTCGAGAGTAACGTGTTTTTTTTTTTTTTGGAACGATACTAATTCCGAAATGGTTTTGAAATATATGAACTTTGAAGTATAAATTAATCATTCTAAAGTCATATAAGAAAATCTGAGAGAATATCTAATTTGGTCCCAGTTCCGATTGCACACATGTATATCCGATTTGCATCCGTGGATTATCAGCAACGACTAAAGGTAGATGGAGGATTTTGCAGCTTGAGCTACCCATTTTTTTTTTTTCGCACATGTATTTGTCTGCTATCACAAGCCTTAGCTGATTGGCGTGACGGTGGTGGCACCGTGGCACCAGAGAGGAACACGAGACCATGCAGACACAGTAACTTCAACATAGCTGCGCACACAAATGCTTAGATTTTATCGTCTACTAGCATGCTTGGATATCACAATGTGTCATCAAGGATCTACTCGTGATTTCTTTTCAAAAAGTGATTGAACAGTTGGTCAGTCTGATCTTAATCACACTCCTCTCCTGCATGAACTATCATGTGTATGAAACTAGTGACGCCATTACAAACATATCAAATGATATATAGCTACTTAACCAGGCAATAAGAGAAAATACCAGTAGCATTTGTGGCAACCATTAAAGGCACATAGCAATGGCACCAGAACAAGCTAAGAAAACATCAACAGAAACTTCCGTTTACATCTTAAATTTTTAAAACATGACATGAGTGGTTCGAAATGATGAACGGTATACGCCACTCAGTGAACAATAGCATCTCTCGGTCCTTGTCACTCAATTAACTTCCATAGCACCTGTCCAAATTTGGTCGCGCACATAGATGCCACTGAAACTGCATATGCCAAAGAAGAAACGATCAGCAGTTTAATAGTCAATGGCAAAAATAGTTCTCAGATCAAAATGGCAGCCACTACACATCGTGCATCAGCAATGAGCAAGCAATACCGCTATCGCCTGCTTTCATCAAAAAGTGAAATACATCAATTATCACATGCATGCATAAGCAAACGATGCTAATTCAAATCTCCTGAGACCATCAACCAATTTCTAGGTCTGCATAACGAAACAATCCAATCTGAATCAGAGCAGGCTTCTTTGCATGTGCTGCTATGGAACAGGCACAAGCATGAGTGGAATATGCATGACAAAGCTTTCTAAGGGAACTATGTTTTCTTTTCCTTTCGGCAAGAGAATTTAATGAGAGCAATATGAGAACTGATAATAGTTCACATATTCGAAGAACCAAAAAAATAGTATATCCTTCCATGATCAGTTCATCTATCGTTAAATATGCAATTTTAATCTATACTAATTTATAATAAATATTAAAAAATACTGGTATATCCCAAATCACACAAAGTTTGGAAAAATAGCTGACCCTGCATTCTTAATGCAAGGAAAAAAGGCACATCAACTTTTCAAAGAGGGGTGAAGAATTTAAGTATGGTGAACTGTAACATATTAGCACAAAACACACATGTTGAGCAAACTCACCTATACATGCTCAGATATGAAAAGAAAGTAATATAGGAATTTGCCAATATAGCCTAACTTCTGATCATATATTATTCTTACTAAAGAGAAAACACATCGAATCAAGAGGGTGGAATATTTAAGTATGGTGAAGCATTACATCTTAGTACATGACATACTTGCTGAACACGCTTGACTCTATATGCCCTCATAAAAAAGGAAGTAATCTTTACTCACAATATAATCCATCTGAGTTGCCAGTCATATCATGTACTAAGGTAAAGTTCTCCGATGGATTTCTTTTGCTAATAATGCCGCCTACTGGGGGCTAGATTTTCACAACCACTCTTTTTTGTTCGAGTTATGCTTTGAAACGTTCAAACTTGAAAACAGACGAGGGGAATATCCTACCCATCTCTGCTGTGTGTAAGTGCGCACGCGTGTGTGAAAATTGTATCTTGGCAAAAGGATAACTAGGAAATATATCAGACACCCAAATCTGCATCTGCTTGGGAATCACTAATACTATTGTTTGATAATGCCCTAACTCGATTGTGTATAGACTAGTTATGTTTCCTTCATAGACAGCAACAATGAGAGCATGGCCTTGAGATAAGCACTCTTTATCATTTGCTAAAAGCACTCTTTATCATTTGCTAAAAACAAACTAAGAGAAACTTAGTACCATCTATGAACAAAACACAACAAGATAATGTTCTTCTTAAAAGAATTGACAATTAAACACCACTATCATTAAACACACCTTCATCAGGCATCAGCCCAAAGAATAAACTATAGATCAAGCTAGTTTTGTATCAATATTTTTTTTATTTGTGATATCCCTCGGTGTATGCTCTTTGCTGACGATGTGGTGCTAGTTGATGATAGTAGGGCAGGGGTTAATACGAAGCTAGAGCTGTGGAGGCACACATCAGAGTCGAAGGGGTTCAGACTTAGTAGGACCAAGACCGAGTACATGAGGTGCGAGTTCAGCGCGACTAGGCGTGAGGATAGAGACGTTAGCCTCGATGGGCAAGTGGTGGGCAAGAAGGATACTTTTCGATACTTAGGGTCGATACTACAGAAGGACGGCGACATCGATGAAGATGTTAGGCATAGAATTTCAGCCGGCTGGTTGAAATGGCGTCAAGCTTCTGGCGTCCTCTGTGACAAGAGGGTGCCTCAAAAGCTGAAAGGTAAGTTTTATAGGACGGGGATTCGTCCGGCGATGCTATACGGTGCTAAATGTTGGCCTACAAAAAGGCGACATGTCCAACAGCTGAGTGTAGCAGAGATGTGTATGTTGCGTTGGTTGGCATACAAGAAGGGATCGTATCCGGAATGAAAATATCCGGGACAAGGTAGGGGTGGCACCAATTGAGGAGAAATTGGTGCAGCATCGGTTGAGATGGTTTGGACATGTCCAGCGCAGTCCTCCCGAGGGGCCCGCGCATAGGGAAGGGGGGGGGGGGGTTCTAAAGCGAGTCGATAATATAAAGAGAGGTAGAGGGGTCACCCTGACCTGACTTGGGTGGAGTCGGTTAAAAGAGACTTGAAGGAGTGGAATATCTCCAAGGAGTTAGCTGTGGATAGGAGCGTCTGGAGACTTGCAATCAGCATGCCTGAACCGTGATCCTTTTGTTCCTTCTCTGTTTACCTCTAACTCTACGTTTTGCCCTGTGTCTTTTATGTTTTCTTGTCTTTGTTTCTTGTTGGTTTCATCTCTAGCCTACCCCGACTTGCTTGGGACAAAAGGCTATGTTGTTGTTGTTGTGGCATTGAAATAATTATTTTCAAGTTTATAACCGATAACTATACGGTAAGATGCCACCAAGAAACAAGAGCACCAAATGAAGACTGGCTACTCATGCTAAGGATAAATAACTATGACTAACAGGACATATCTTGACCTGTACACTATACAGGTCAAAACAACGGTCACCTATTATTCAACTATCATGGTGTCGGTTCGACCTTGTTATCAGGCCTGAAAATTATCAAGGCGTCAGCAGGATTAGTTGGCGAAGTTTTGAATTGAATATCTAACTAGCAACTGCCAAATTGCTGATACTTTGCTAGCTGATCTGATAGCGGAATAATCACGCGAATAGTTGTTGTATATTGGCCGACAAAGGGATTACATTATATAGACCCGGCCGGAGATACGTCGACGGCCGTGATCGCGTGATGAAGGGGCGCAGCCCTAGGGCGCGCAGGCGCACGGGCCAAGCAAGGGCCGACGCACAAGCCCAACAGAAAGAAGGAAACTAATCCTATACAAATCATATTCTAACACCCCCCGCAGTCTGATCATCGTTGACGAACGTTCAGGCTGGAGCGAAAATCCGAGAAAACCGAGGTTGGCAGCCCTTTGGTGAAGACGTGGGCAAACTGGGAGGTGGTGGGAACATGGAGGACACGAACCTCTCCAATGGCGACGCGTTCCCGCACAAAGTGAAGATCGATCTCAATGTGCTTGGTACGTTGATGCTGAACTGGATTGGTGGAGAGGTAGACGGCGCTGACATTGTCACAGTAGACAAGCGTGGCACGCACGAGGGGACGGTACGCAGCCAGGAAGCCTCTGCGACACCGTTGGCGACTGCCCGATACTCAGCCTCAGCACTTGACCTGGAGACGGTGTATTGTCGCTTCGACGACCAACTGACGAGGCTCACACCAAGGAACACCGCGTAGCCCGAGGTGGACTTGCGAGTGTCCGGGCAGCCTGCCCAATCAGCATCCGTGTAGACGACTAACTCAGCCGGGGAAGTCCGAGGAATGAGGAGTCCGTGGTCAGCTGTGCCATGAAGATATCGCAAGATGCGCTTCACTGCAGTGAGGTGTGGCTCCCGTGGATCGTGCATATGAAGGCAGACTTGCTGAACAGCATAGGATATGTCGGGGCGCGTGAACGTCAAATACTGCAGCGCCCCCGCCAAGCTCCGGAAGGCAGTAGGATCGGCCACATAGGGGCCGGTAGCAGCTGAGACTTTAGGATTAGTGTCGACCGGAGTGGTACATGACTTACAGTCCTTCATGCCAGCACGTTCAATAATTTCCATGGTGTACTGCCGTTGCGAAAGAAAAAGTCCACTCATGGAGCGCTGAACAGAAATTCCCACAAAATGATGCAGCTCACCCAAATCCTTCATAGAAAATTCCCGTTGCAAAGCCTCAATGGTGCGGCGAAGGAGCGGCAACGACGAAGCTGTGAGGACAATGTCATCGACATAGAGAAGCAAGTAGACCTTGTCGGCACCTCAGCGGTAGATGAACAATGAAGTGTCAGCCTTGGCTTCAACGAATCCCAAAGAGAGCAGATAGGTCGCAAAGCGACTATACCAGGCACGCGGCGCTTGCTTTAAACCACAGAGCGACTTGTTGAGACGGCAGACGACGTCGGGAGCACGACTGTCAACAAAACCGGTGGGTTGGCTGCAGTAGACCGTCTCAGTCAAGGTGCCATGGAGAAAGGCGTTCTTCACATCAAGCTGGTGAATGGGCCAATCCTGAGAACAAGCAAGCGTCAAGACGGTGCGAACAGTGGCGGGCTTCACGACGGGGCTGAACGTCTCATCATAGTCAACACCCAGCGAGCCTTGTACCGGTCGAGGGAGCTGAGTAAAGCCGCGAAGCACCCAGCGAGCCTTGTACCGGTCGAGGGAGCCATCGGAATGAAATTTGTGCTTGAAAATCCACTTGCCGGTGACAACATTGGCCTTGTGGGGGCGAGGAACGAGATCCCAGGTGTTGTTGGACAGCAAGGCGTCGTATTCTTCCTCCATAGCACGCCGCCAATTGGGATTGGCGAGCGCGCTACGGTAGGTCTTCGGGATGGGAGATATGGCCGTCGCTTGCAGTATGCGCGGTTGCCGGAACCCGAGCTTGCCCCGGGTGGCCATGGTGTGAGCATTGGACACGGGGGCAATGGGACCGGCGCCGACGGGGAGAGGCCGTGGTGGTGCCGCAGCTGGAGGTGGCATGTCCGCAGCCGCGACAGGGCGGCGCGCGTAGACGACGCCGAACCGAGACCGCGCTGGCGTGGCCGCACGTGGCGCGGGAGGAGTCGCGCTGGGCGCGACAGGCGCGGGGGGCGAGGCCGCGCGTGCTCAGGAGAGGCCGCGCCGGGCGCGACGGACGCGGGAAGTGGCCGCGCGTGGCGAAACGCGCCAGGCGCGACGGAGTCCGGCGCAGTGCGGGGTGGTGGCGTGGCGCGCGTGGCGCGACGGGGGCGAGGCCGCACAGGGCCAGAGTCGCGACAGGGGCCGGTTGCCGCACGGGGACCGCGCGTCCAGTGGCGCCGAGAGGGGCAGGGGCGTGGCAAGGGCCAGCGGCGCCAGCTGCTCAGCTGCGGCAGGCGCGCTCGAGGGCGCGGGCGCTGCGGGCAGCGAGGCTGGCGCGGCATGTGGAGCCGCGACTAGAGGACCTGCAGGGAAAACAGGAGCTTGGGAAAGCTCATTGTTAGTTAGAAAATCAAACTCGGCGGTCGGGGAAGGGCGAGTGCCAGAGAAGGGAAAGGATGATTCCTCAAAGACAACGTGGCGGGAGATGATGACACGGTTGGACGAAAGATCAAGACATCTATAGCCCTTGTGGTCGAGGAGTAGCCGAGGAACACGCACAGGGTAGAACGAGGGGCTAACTTGTGAGGGGGCTGTGGCAGACATGTTACGGTAGCAAGCACATCCGAAGACACGGAGATGGGAGTAGGTGGGGTGGGCGCCATAAAGGGCAAAGTGGGGGGAGGACATGCGTAGGGTTTTGGTGGGTAGGAGGTTGATGACGTGTGGCGGTGAGAAGACCATCGGCCCAGTAGGAAGGCGGCATGGATGCTTGGATGAGGAGGGTTCGGATGTCATTGTTGATTGTGCGTATGATGCGCTCGGCCTTGCCGTTTTGTGGGGAAGTGTAGGGGCATGACATGCGGAGGGCGACGCCGTTGGTGAGGAAGAACGTGCGCGAGGAATTATCAAATTCGCGTCCGTTGTCGCATTGGACACTTTTGATGGGGCATCCGAACTGCGTAGCCACATAAGAAAAGAAATTAGCTAGTGTGGGAAATGCTTCGGACTTAAGCCGTAAAGGAAAAGTCCAAAGGTAATGCGAGCAATCATCAAGAACGACCAAGTAGTATTTGTAGCCTGACACACTCACAACGAGGGAGGTCCACAAATCACAATGAACAAGATCAAAATTCTTAAGTGCCCGAGACGACGAACTAGCAAATGGCAATCGAATGTGGCGGCCAAGTTGGCAGGCATGGCATAACGTGTCACTCGCAGCTTTATTACAAGAAATGGCTGAGGCACTAGCAAGTCTAGAGAGCGCCTCCTGACCCGGGTGAGCGAGACGGCGATGCCAGAGTGACGGAGATGCAGCAGCAATGAAGGCACATGACGATGGTGAAGGGGGTGATGCGCCCGGCAATGACAACGTGTATAGGGGCCCCGAGCTGTTACATCTGAGGAGGACGGTCCTGGAGTAGAGATCCTTCACAGAGAGGCCAAATGGGTCAAACTCAACGGAACAAAAATTGTCAGTGGTGAACTGGCGTACAGAAAGAAGGTTCTTAATAATGTCAGGAGCAATGAGAACATTATTGAGACGAAATTGACCAGGTAAGATGCTATAGCCAGTGCCAATAACAGGGAGAGTAGAGCCATTGCCGACAATGATAGATGAAGGATAATATGAGCGGGGAACAGCAGAAGGGGTAACTGTACCGGGGTTGTTCGTCATGTGCGAGGAGGCGCCGGAGTCGACCACCCACTCGTGGGGATGAGCTGGTGGAGTGAGGGAGACCGTGCTGAAGGCGTTGGCCAAGGCGTGGGCGTCCCAGGGTGACCACATCGCACCGGGCTGCTGTGGCATGGGAGGCGCGACTGCCATGAGCGCGCCGGCTTGGGGCGTGGCCTGCTGCTGCTGCTGGGGCGCAGCCTGCTGCTGCTGGGGCGCCGAATACGCCGGGTACGGCGGCGGCACCGGGAAGGGCATCCCCGAGTATGGCGCCGGGTACCCGAACGGAGCGGGGGAGACCACCATGGCGTGTTGCTGCTGCTGACCACCGGGACGAGGGGCGCGAGGCTGCTGCTGCTGCTGGGCGCCGGGGGGAGCGGGCCACATCCGGATGGTGCCGGTCCATGGATCGTAGATGGAGGGCCAGCCGGCACCACCGGAGTTGGGCCGCCCGCCACGGCGACGACGACGCCCGCCGGTGTTGTTGCCGGAGCCGCCGCCTCCGTAGTTGGGCGTGCTGTAGGGGGTGGTCGGGCGCGCGAGCGCACCACCAGGGGGCGCAGAGGGCGCCGGGGGCGCTGGGCGAGCTGGAGTCGAGGCGCGACGAGGGCGGAGGATGGCGCCGCAGAGAAGCGGGGCATGTTGATCTCCGCAAGTTGAAGGTCAGTGCGCACGTCGCGGAACAGCGGAAACGGCTTCTGGCGAGTGATGAGGGCGGCCATGTACTGAAACTTCTCGTTGAGACCGCGCAGCACGTTCAGGACAAGAGTCCGATCGTGGACGGGCTCGCCGAGGTCGCCGAGAGCGTCGGCGAAACCCTTCATCTTGGTGCAGTAGTCCGTGACGGAGAGGTCGCCCTGCACGAAGTTACGCATCTCGGCGTCGAGGTGGAGAGCGCAGGTTTCGCGGTTGCCGAGGAACTGTTGCTCGATGCCGAGCCACGCTGTGCGGGCAGTAGTGCCGCCGCGCTCGTGGACGACCTCCGTGAGCTCGGTGGTGATGCTGTTGAAGAGCCAGGAGAGCACTACGCAGTCCATGCGGTGCCAGGCCGGGACGAGCGGGTGTGTGTCGTCAGAGAGGACGTGCTCGGTCAAGGCGTAGCGGCCGAGCGTGAGGAGGAAGTAGCTGCGCCACTTGTGGTAGTGGGGCGAGACGAGGTCGAGGACGATCGGCACGAGCGCCTTGATGTTTTGGACGGCGGCAGCTTGTGCGTGGAGGTTGGCGAGCGCAGCAGCTTCGTAGTAGGCGGCGTCGTCGACGTCGTCGTCCTTGACCGGAGGCTCGAGGCGGGCACGGGCTGCGGCGGCGTCGCGCTCGAGAGCCGCGGCGGCCTCACGCTCGCGTTCGAGGGCCGCGGCGGCCGCACGCACCCGCTCCTGGGCCGCGGCGGCGGCGCGGAGGCCTTCGGCGGCGGCGGCGGCTTGTCGGCGCATCTCCTCATCGCGGGCCTTGGCGGCGTCAGCACGCGCCTTGGCGTCGGCGGCGGCGGCATCATGTGCCCGGGTGGCGGCGGCCGCATCACGTAGGGCGGCGGCGGCGGCGCGATCCTGGGGCGAGAGGCCGTCCTGCGTGAGGACGTTGGAGGCGGCGTCGTTGGCGGCCGGGAGGGCAGGATCCACGATGAGAGGGCCAGACATGGCGGTAGGTTTAGGGTTTAGCGGAAGCGGTTGATCCCAAGACGGAGTTGGTCTCGTGATACCATGATAGCGGAATAATCACGCGAATAGTTGTTGTATATTGATCGACAAAGGGATTACAATATATAGACCCGGCCGGAGATACGTCGACGGCCGTGATCGCGTGATGAAGGGGCGCAGCCCTAGGGCGCGCAGGCGCACGGGCCAAGCAAGGGCCGGCGCACAAGCCCAACAGAAAGAAGGAAACTAATCCTATACAAATCATATTCTAACATGATCATCCATAAAGTGTAAGCTATATTTCGAAAATTAAAACCTTACTGATTTTCAAGAAAGTCCTTGTATTTTAGTTTTTTGAACGGAATCCTTGCATTTTAGTTGAGGAAATACAATCAAACAAACACGACACAACACAACAGAATAAAAACAAGACAGCAGCGGTCTATAGCAACAAAAATCTATAAGCTAGTTAACATGAGCTAAAACACAGATACACATTGAACATCATATATGAACGGATTGCATATGATTACTAGAAACAAATTAGCATGCACTGAGTACAGACAAAGAAAGTAGAAACACGTTTTTCGTCCAATAGAAATGGATTTTACAAGTGTACAATAGACCAAGTCCTAATTTCTGTGCGATTAGAGGAACACCCAGCCTTTTAGCAAGTACTACATTTCATTACATGTCTGCACACATTCTTTAACAGAAGCGGACCATGTGCCATGTCCAAATCAAACAATAAACTGCTGTGAGCAATGATTAACATATGGGACAACCGAAAGCAGATACACACATTAATTAGTATGAAATGAATATCAAATGTAAATATGCAGAATGCAGAGTGGTTACCTCACGCATTCTAGTAGGTCAATGTCTCCCTGTCCTCTGCCCTGGGAACTGCCACTAGGATCGCCATGATTGGTACGACAACAAAGCCAACTAAAACAGAAAAAACCAACCATGCAGCGTCAAAGAGTACAGAACCCATGATCCACATGAGAGATCCCTTTCCATGAAAACCTTTCATCACGCTACCAGTATGAATAAGTTTAGGTAAGAATGAGAGCACATAGAATGTTAACGCCAAGACGCCTGTGAGTTGCACGAGAGACTCTGCTCTGTTCCTTTCTGGACACTGTTCGTTATCCAACGCCACAGTGACATCATCAGTGCCTCGCCCTTGCAACTATCGGAACCAACCATCACATATTCACATGCAAATCAAACAAGTAGGCAGAGATGGATGTTAGAGATAGGCTACAGCCACTACAGATACAGGTCTCACGTCTGATTTCTGAATTAATACAATTGATATTCCAATTAGGAAGTGTAGTAGTAATGCATGCATCCTACCGTACTAAGTTAAACAGAACATATATGGTAGAGCATTCCAAATCTTCATATATTGAAGTTCATCAATGGAACAAAAGGCAACCACTAGATGGCAAGGTTGTGAAGCAATTTAGAAAGATTGTGGGCAGAAACCACCAATTTGAACTAGTACACACTGTTGTTTTTAAGATAAGAACAAGTACACACTGGTACTAGATAGCTATCATGGAACAGAACTCCTGTAGGGAGTTAAAAAAGAAAGATCCTAGAATATATCATTTTCATGACATCGGATTCTAAGTACGAATGTTGAATCAGCTAAAATACAAGATAAAATTTGTAGACAATTGTAAAATTTCTCATTTTACATTCAATTTGGCGGGGAGGAAAAGGAACAAAAGTTGCAATGCCAATTCAGCACAAGATTAAGCAAAATAATTCCCATATCAAATATTACCGAGAACTTGACTAGCTGATTCTGGGCGGATTTATGCTCACATAAAGTGGATGGCGCCATAAAGGACACAAATTTGAACTAATCCGAGCAGAAGGAAAACAGAGGTGTTTAGCATCAATACCTTCTCCCTCCTCTCCTTCTCCTTGTTCACCTCGAACTCAAGATGTTGGCCAAGGCGCTTCGTGTACAGCAGGAAGAAAGCCGGCGAGAGCGGCAACAGGACGTACTTGGCGACCGCGACGAGCGAGTAGCCTGCTGCCTCCACGGGGGAGCCCTCCCCAAAGGCCCAGCGCCCGAGGACCCCGAGGACGCCGCCTCCGAAGCCGCCAACCCAGGCCACGGCTAGGAAGCCGTAGACGACGGCGTCCGGGCCGTAGCGGAGGAAGAGGACGTGCAGGTCCCTCGCCGCAGCCGCCACTTTCTTCAGGAGCGAGCGGCACGGACGCATCGCCGGCGTCGCTGCTGCTGCCGGCCGCACCGGAACCCTAACTCCTCGCCCTCGAAGCATCGCTCAGAGTGCGCAGCGTGAGTGCAGTGGAGCGGCCGGAGTGGGGGGTTGGTGGGGAGTGGCCGAGTGGGGGCTTCGCCTTCAGCCGGAGAAGAGAAGCTTCGGGACTTCTAAGTGGTGCGGGTTGTTATCGTGTTTAGAGATGGCGCAGTGACGAAACCCGTCTCGTTCCACGTGCACTATATTTGCTAACTGAGCAATCTACTCCCTCCGAATATGCAAAATAAATTTGTTTAAATTTGAACTCTTTTACTTGTTCTAATGTCAGCAATTCGAACTAGTTTACTCGCTGCATTTTGTTTCACCTAGAACCGGTAGTGGTACCAAGCAATTTGCCTTCAGTCACCAATTACTTTGCAAATAATGTTTGTATTATAATTATGAGCGTGCACTATGAGACAACTACATCACAAATCGAGTGGAAATATCACGAACGTGTTAATCTTTTCACAACTTTGATTCATGTTCTTGCAATCTAAGAACAAACGTGTGGTCACTCCTCCCTTGTTCACCACCTACCTCCATTATTTTTCAAAACGAAAAACCAGCAATAGTTTTGCTCGTTTGTGTATATTTATTTATTTACTATAAAACTATTAGCTATATTTTGAACTAATCATAAAACGTTATGCACTACGGATCTTTTAGAAGGCCGAGATGCATGAATCCTCATGTTTGTGTGGACATCAATCAGATTAGCAGAACATGATGTGAAGATATACAACCATCTTTAATCATCTTATACGCTCTTATATTCATATGCCTATTTGAGGTCCACTTTTGGCGCACTGGCTGTCGTTTGCTGTTTGCACATGTCCACGTAACGATTGAGAACACAACATAATCATTTAGGGCGTGTTTGGTGGCCAGCCACAGCTGGCCACGCCACGCGCGCCCCCGCCACAGCCTGTGGCGGGCTTTTCCGGCGCCACAGCCAGCCACAGCCTCCGCTGTTGACTATAGCATGGCGGCACTGTAGTGTGGCACGGGTACTGTAGCGGTGGCAATCTGTGGCTGGTAACCAAACAGCCTCTTACACGACACCAATACCATTCATAATATTGATCTCTCCAGCAGGCAACAAGCAAAAAGGTACCGGTAGCATTTGTCGCAGCATTAAAGGCACTTCACAATAGCAGCTTAGCAACCTAACGTGAACAGAAAAACTTCCAGCACATAGGCAGCTGGGTGAGTTCTTAGATACTACGCCAGCAGTAGTTCAGAAATGAAGAAGAATACAAACTTCCTGTGCTTGCGGTACCTCTTTGAATATATGTTCGTGTGCAGAAACTGCCAAAGGAAAGAAGGAAAAAGGTCAGAAATTCTCCAATCAAGGAATCATCAGTCAAATAATAGTTAGGATCAAAATGGCAGCCACACGTTTTAAGTGGCCAATAACACAGAAACAACAGCTACAAAGATATTGTATGCACGTATCGCTTTTGGTTCTCATAATCGCATATTGCACATGCCCACGAATCAAATTCAAAGCTCCTGCGATCATTCAACATCTACAAGTACCAAATGCCAGGAGCACAAAATTCAAACGCAATTGTGTAACTACACTATTACAGCTACAGAAATTATACATCAAAAGAACATTGTCTGCAAATAGTGGCATATGCTTCTACTGCAAAATTCCATGATGGAGAAAATAAGGAAAGAATGAATAATTTGGGGATGCATTACGTTCAACACATGGACTACAGCTGCTAATATACTTCCTAACCCCATACACATCTAAAAGTTAATGCAAAAATGTTTTTACCAGTAAGTTTTTCTGGAGACAGTGTTCAAGAACAATCATCCTGAAACACAATACATCATGAACCAAATAAAATAGCATCTAAACCAGTGTAAAAATGATATCTAAAATGTCTTAAAGCCAGCCGATTTTACCGAATAGCCAAACTTGTGGTCCTATGCTCTGCTGTAGAAAGAAACCATAGTTGGCACATCAAAATTTCAAAGTCTATTGGAATATTTACATATGGCACAGCGTGACAATGTACAACATAAGACATGAGTATATAACACGTGTTGTCGTGTTGAGCACACATGACTACGTCCATATTTAATTTGAGATGCCACTGTACATAATGCCGTGTGACTTTATTTTCTTTGTTAATAATAGAGCCCCCTCTCTTTTTTTTTTTTTTTTGAAAATACCCCATATTAAACCCATAGGTAAAGCGCCTGACAACGGTTCAAGGGAACAACAACATGGGCTGGGCGAGTAGCCTCACTTCAAGCTACCCAAGCTATGCTCAGTCTGTGTAGAGAAATTTGGATATGTAGCATATAGATACACGCTTCAATCCTGCTAAAAATTAAGGAGCTACTGCAGCCACCTAGACGCCTTCTCCATAGTAGGGTTCTACAGGAGTTCCTGTTTCTTCTATTTTCCTGAATTTGTAATTTTGCCAACACCTTTTATTTGAAGTATGCTGTAACTTCATTTGAACTGTTATGTTAAGCACACATAGACAACTAAACAAGCATGCTTTAACTTCATTTGAACTGTTGTATTCAGCACACATAAACAACTAAACAAGCAGGACATGTGCAAACAAGTTAAGACGATGAGGGAAGAATTTTATCCATTTTAGCTCAAGTAAAATTATGGGGCTTCTTCAATGCCACTTTTAACAAATAAAAAATAGAGATGATGAACGCATCACCACAGAAATCTAAATGTGGTTCCTTCATATACAGCAATAAATGAAGATTTTCAGTTTACTTGAATGAGAACTCTTATTATCAGCAAAATATGAGTTGAAAAACTTTAGGACTTACAGAAAAAAGGAAGTACAAGAAAAATATAGTTTTCTCTCAAAAGGAAATAAAAAAATAAATATTTCTCTTTAGATGTACATGCATGATGCATCTGTGCCGAGAACAATCTACCGATCTAGTTTTGTCAATCATTCATCACAAATGCAATCAATAAGGATACAGTACGATTAAACCAAGGGGAAAAGGATAATAAGATGATGTACAAAGTATGGAGAGCAAGAAACAACAAGTCTTAGACACCATTCTAAGATGAAATTAAGTTACCAATTATCATGTTTGGTATCAGTTCAAACTGATTATCAGCCTGGATTTGTTATTGTTACAAGATTTTGGTTAATTTTATCTGAGAACATGCAGCAATAGAAAACTTATTGGTTATAAAGGTAAATAAAAGGTTATACTAACAAGAATGGACCAAATTAGTAACACTTTTTTTTTAAGAGAAATGTTAGTAACACTTCAGTAAGTAACCCAACAAGATGTATCATTGGTAATGGTAGCATCCCACACTCCTGTGTATAGAAATGTATTTGTTTATTGCCAAATAAATTTCATGCATTTTTATTTGTGGTTATACTTGCATGGCATAAAAACAAGAAAAAATGATGGTGTACAAATTCACCCCTTGGACTACAAATGAACATGTATGATCCTACGAAAATTGATTTTATGTCTACAGGCACAGCAGCTTCTAACTGGTGAATAATTAAATGAGCGTCCAGATTTTCACCAACTACTTTCCAGTTTCCACTACTTTAGTTTTACAGTAATATTTTAACAGAAAGCTAAACGGACCAATAACAAAAACCAAACAGGAAATATTGAATAAAGTGGCAACTCTGAAGAATCACGATAAGAAGGAATAACTAGTGAGAAATATAGTCACCATGCACAATGACAAGTTGATACCTGCACACTCAGTGTATCACATTATTCCGATCCTTCACCCTGGGAGCCGCCACCAAAATCACCAAGTTATGCACCAAAAATACTATTGAAATAGCAAGACCCAAGCATGCGACGTCATCCGGTAGATTCTTCAGAGTGTTTCATTGTAATAGCAAGAAACATAAGCTGATACATGTGCACGGATGGGGGCCAATTTGAAGCCCTTGGGTCACAGGGTATGTTCTCTGTTCCTCTTTGGAAGTTGTTCACTGTCAGACGCTGACGAGATGACACGGCTGCTTTCTGGCTATCGCAACCAATTATCACAAATTCACATGCAAATCACAGAGTACACAAATAATTGGAGTTAGATACAGCTGCAGAGAATGATTCCTCTTCTGAATTAAAAAAAAAAGATTCGCGTGCATGAACAGGGAGGTGATATTCCAATCAGGAGAGAACTTATGCCTCCTATTTTATTAAGCTAAAAGACAATAAAAAGGAAGCAGACTTTAATGGAACAAAAAGAAACCACCAAATGACTATGACGCCATTCCTAAAGCGATAGCTTCAGTAATTTGAGAAGTCAGTCACACACATTGGTATTCAACAGCGTGCTACAGTGTAACCAGACTTCTCTAGAGCATAGTGCTGTAATGGAATCAGACTCCTATTATGAGTTAGAAATCATCTAAAATACAGGAGAGGAATTGTAGACAACTGTAAAATTTTTTGAGATTAGCTTTGATTTGAAGGGAAGCAAAAGAGCAACACTGGGTAATGACGCCATTTGAAGCATCTTTCCATTTCAAACTCTATCAAGCATATTTCACTAAATAAGTTGCTGAAACGTTCTAGCAATACAAAACAAGCTGCATCGAGTGTTTGCTATACAATCTGATAGCCTGATTTATAGTAAAGCTAAAAATGACTTCAGGGGCAGTTGCACATAGTAGACATTAAAGATAACTGGCTATTATTTGAGTCAAATTTAATCTGAACAACATCTACAACATAAAGACTCATTCAAAGTTCAGCTATGCCATGATTTGCAAGTTTTTCACAAGACGTCAGCTTGAACAAACTAGGGTACACATCTGTATGATGGATGACTTTAACTTCAGTTTGTTACAGGCAGTCATGCATGGACAATTAGTAAAACCAATATTTTTGGTAGAAAATGTCTAATTTACAAACAGAAAAACAGGCATGCAAAGGGAAATCAGAAGATGTTAACATGTCTACTGATAGCAAAGAAAAGAAAAGAAAAGAAAAGTAAACCACCTGTCTCTGCAATGAACTGCCTAGCATTGGACAAGCCAAATATTATGTTTGATTCAGAGTCTTTCTTAGGCCCAATCAAACAAGTCATCGTGCAGCCCTCTAAACCAGACCACAGATCCGACTAGAAAAAAGATAGACTGCAGAAAATTGCAAAGTTACACAATTTAGAGTCTGTAAATAGAAGAACAAAAGGCAGCATAATATTAGGTGAGTAGTTCTTTAGGCAGTTTAATAAATGATTCAAACTGCACGAACTTTACTGGGTGCACAGCAATATTGCAGAGCTAAAGTGGAACTGGATTTCCCAAAAATGTTTCATTTACTTTTTGAAATAGCACCGAACTAAGCCCTAGCTGAGTTAGCTAAGTGGCCCTAGTAGCACTCCTCAGGTCCTCGGTTCAACTCCCCGCAGGAGGAAATTTCAGGCTGAGGTTCAAAAAATCCCCTCGTCTGTCCCACAGCCAAAGCACAGGACTAATGCCCTGCCCAGGTCGTTCGTCATTCTCATACGGGCTACGAATTGTCACTGCGTAAGGGTGAGGCAGGGGTTCGGGGGTTTCCTCATCAGTGATCTGATAAGCAAACAATTGTATTTTGAAGAAAAAAGGCAGCTCTAGATTATGAAACTTTCACTAAGCAAGTCCCTGATCTGATAGGTGGGCAATGAAGCTCACATACACATTTAGCTCATCAACGAAACAAAAGGAATTGATCCAGCAACATCAGTGATCCATACCTTCCCTCTCTTCCTTTTCTCCCTCCTCCCTCTCCTCCTTGACAAAGATGAGATGTACTGATACATACCTATAAGATAAAAGAAACAGCCAATGACATATATCATCCTCAACTGTAAGCAATCTGAAACTTTTTGAAGGAAACTAAGGCAACTCCTTTGGAGATTGCCTGCAATCTGAAACTTTACGCTGCACTGGAAGGAGCCGTTAGAGAAATTATCTCTAGATTTGTAACTATTGTACCATGATAAGTGCATGCCAGCTACGCAGTGCAAATAATATTGCTAGATTACAAACTAAATTATTTACTACGTTACACCATTATGTCCAGACGAGCAAAACAATCAAGCAACTAGTCCCGGTTATATCTTGAGATCAGCTTATGGTAATACATGTGCGTTGAAACCTAGCAAATGTATATTGGTAATATACATTAGAGAGAAGAGAGGCAATATTTGGGATATTACAGTTTATTAATCAATTCACTAAAACCTATATCAAACGAAGCATGGCAAACATTTAAATGTTAGATTAATCAAGAAAATCTGCATTTATGAGGACTAGTCCATGCATGCAAGAAACAAAATAAAATCACAAATGCATGGGTGATGACTTCAAACTTAATGGTAAGCAAAGTGGTGTATACCCTAAAAAAACATTGGCATGCACAGATGACAGATAATGTTTTTTTTTAGGGAAAAACAGTAGGGGAAACCCCTACTGGATGACAGACAGTGTTAAGAAAACTAGAATGCGAGTGGATGTTTTTTGGTGCTGCTGGAGCTGCAGTTTTTCTGGTTATTGCTTGAAATATATATGCCTAAACAAACTACCTCACGGTGATGGTAATCGTTTTTTTTTTAAGGAAGGTGATGGTAATCGTGGCCGGGGATCCAGGCCGAGTGGCCAAACAAACTGGCCATAGTGGCCGCACTACCAGGCCTGCCTGAAGACTCGGACAAGCTGCTAACTGATGGTTGCCAGTCACTCTACGGCTAACTGACGCTTAGCTGAAGTCAGAAACTACTGACAGACTCAAACAGGAACTGAAACTGAAACTAACACAAGGCATTATCTAACAGAAAATACAGCATTAAAAAACAAGGAAACCTTAGGTACACAACTGTGTGTTGCAATAAAAAACTTCAATATATAACTAACGACCATGCCTGGATTTTCCCCTAAAAAGTCATACCTGGATTAAAAGCATATATACTATATGCTTCTAGCGGAATGTCACAATATTAGGTAAGCATGCAGCATAAAAATTTTATAGAGCAATTTTACCCATGTACCTCCTCTCTATTTGAAATTTTGTTTCAGTCCTACACAATTATGGAGGAACAAAAAACCAGGATGCTACGCAAAATGAGAAGAGAAAAAACATGTTCACGTCCAGAAAAGAAAGAAAAAGTAAGAAAACCCTGGCCTTTGCAATGAAAGAGTTATGTTAGTCCAGCATTGGACAAGGTTAAAACTATACTTCGTTTAGAGTCTTAATGAAGAATACTTAGATTACTTGGCTATCTACCCATTATAATACAGATGGGTTTGATGCATGGGATGTAGCTGTGCTCACCCGCCGTTTGCATGATGCACTTAGGATCAATGCTAATGTTCTGGTCCATGAAAAATTTACATGAAAAAAATCAGACCAAGTTCAGATTTCCTGTGAACGTCAAGTGCTGTGTTGACACACAATTACATACACAGTGAAGACAGAAGAGATGCACTGGCAAACATCAAAAGGACAAAAACAACAACAAATTGTATCATACCCAATCCCAAGGAAGCTGAAGCTTTCTGCTGCATTGGAAGGAATCATTGGAGAAATAATCTCTCTATGTATAATTATTAGATATGTACCATACTGAAAACACGTCAACTACCTTACGCCTATACCGCTAATAACAAACTAAACTATTTCCTACAAGACACCATCAGAAAGAGATTCTATATTCAAATGCAGAATAAAAAAAATCTGGCAACTATTTAATGGGAACACGTGTGCAAGGCACTTTGCAAATGAGGTTAACACGAAAGCATATTGGTAATCAGAGCAGAGTGGCCTTATTTGGCCAATAACATTTCAAAATAACTTTTACCAACTGAAGCATGGCAACCATAAAAGTGTTGGAATACTCAAGCACATCCGCATTGATAACGAATAACGCATATCGAAAACAAAATAAAATCAGAAATGCAACTTCAAACTTAATGGTAAGCAAAGTGAAGAGTGAGAACACTGAAAAAGTTGGTGTGCAAGTCAAAGGAACCCCCTCTCCTCAGGTTTTGGATGATGAATAAGCTAGATAAGGTAGAACAAACCAAGGAAAAAAATGTCAAAAAGTTAAGAGTTCTAATAACCCTCAGTCCAGATCCTCTTCCCGGTGCAAGCTGCTTCATCACATTGCCAGTGAAGATGACCAGACAGAAGATAATGCTGTTGGTATGGTGATGCAGTTGACATATTTAGCTGGTTCCTGCCATGTTCCACCCCTTCGGGTTGGGCTCTATCAATACCATCCTTTCTGATTCTGGCTATCGCAGCCGCCATCGGCCATTGCATGCAAATAATTCCAGGAGTACATAATTAGATATTGATGGGCAAGAATACTGCACACAGGTAGACTATTGGTGTTTAGTTGGTAGTTCATGCGTAGCACTGTAGTCATATCAAATAATTTAAGTAGCTAAGAAGAAAGCTTCACGCTGTATCAATAGTTGCACACAATAAAATTAAACCCCAATAGCCCTCCAGTTAGATTAATTCCTGAGTTCTCCCACCTAGATATGCAGTTCAACTGGTGAAATCAAGGTAACGGACATATCACATATGAAATAGATTTCACATACTAATTCGTGATCCCGCAAGATGTTAGTCAAGAAAATAATGAGAGCTCAGGACACATCTATTCAGCCGTTTGGTACGATTCTTAATTGAGCTCTCATAATGCATTTGGTCATTTGGAGATTGCACACCTTTCCTCCAAGTCCAAGGTAACATGAATACTGAGTCTGAAGTGCAAGTCATCACCCCGAGCCAGTAAGGAGCGAGACTTTGGTAGGCAGAGACTATACCACAGAAAAACTAGTGTCAATTTAAAGGGTGATTGAAGAAAGCAACAGCAGAGCCGATCAATATCTAAGGTGCCGTTTCATACATGACCAAGAAACCCAACTTACAAATTCAGGACACCATTCACATAGGGTAATCCTGCCACAAGATTCACAGATTCAAGCAAAATTCTAGCGCCATACCTCTCCATCGACAACGACCTGGGCCCACTGTCTCTGCATCCTGCTGCACACGAATAGCGGTACGAAGGCCCTACCGACGGCCGCCACGGTGGATTTGCCGCCGCCAGCCCAGCGGTCGACGACCACGGAGATGTTGCCAGTGAGGGTCGCCCGCACCAAGCCGAGGAATTATGGAACGCCGCGGCGGCGGGAAATCACTGACGATTCCGTACGCCACCCGGCCGATTCCTGGAACCGCCGACGCCTCTCCGCCAACTCCCAACTCCATGGAGCAGCCGATGCCTCTCGGCCTCCATGGATTGCGGCCGCTGCGAAGGCTTCGCTGCCGAGGGCCGACAGCTCTGCTTCGTGGATATCCGCGGAAACCCCGGATTCCAGCAGCCCCAGGCGCCGGATCACCAACTCCCGGAGCAGCGGCCTAGACGCCGCCTCCTTTTCTCCATGGGAACCTGGGTTCATGTGCCTCTCCACCTCTCTCCGCTTGCGCGCGCGAACTAGGCGTAGAGAATGGGGACGAGTGGCGCGGTTTCGCGGGCAGTGGCGGGAAATCCAGAGCTGTTCCCGCCAAAACCCAGCCGGGCAGAGGGGTGTACGGAAGACGACTACGCCCGGCCCCGACCCGGTTCGACTTTATTGCTAGGTGCACACAAAAGAGGCGGCATGCTCTTGTGGCACAACGCCATCTTAGTTATGACCCGTTTCGTTTTGGGATTGCTAAATCTCACTTGGCATTTGAGAGGCCCCAACACCCGATTTTTTTCTGAAGCCTTGCCACCACCTTCTCCAACTCCGGCAAGCCAAGCTCATCTCTGGCGAGGTTAATGGCTAGGGGGTTAGGGTTCGGGGTTGGGGTTGGGGATGGGGGCCTCACCGGTGTCTGCCGAACATAGAAGAGGGGGACCAGGGGAGGCAAACCGGCCTGGCGGTGGTGGCGGGTGAGACGGCGGAGGCGGTGGGAGATGGCGGTTGAGCTAGGATAGGGCGGGGGCGAGGACAACGATGGCGAGGGTGGCAGGCGGTGGCGGGAGGTGGCCGAAGGGCGGTTGCCTCAGCGGGCTACGGCCTTGCTGGAGCTTCAGGCACGCGTGGAGCTCGGCGAAGCCCTAGCTCACCAAGGCAGGGCGGCGGTGCGTGGGGTGGCGGGTGGGCGAGTTCCAGAGGAAGAAAAAGCTGGAGGTTGAAGAAAGGCCAACGGCTGCAAAATCTGGTGCTGGACACCCAGGAAATGCCCGGGTGTCATGTAGACAGCCCCTTTTACTTTGCTGCAGAATCATTCACCTCACAGCCGAAGGCCATCCAGTACGTTCCTTTGAAGACCATCTGCATGGAAGTAACAGCTTGTACCTTGTTAAACACCAAGTCATTTCTACTCAACCATATTGCCCAGATCATAGTGCAAGTCCCAACTAGAATTTTGTATATAAATTTCTTCTCAATACAATTTAACCAATCATCAAACATATATTCAATGTTATTAGGCGGAGACAGATTAAAAGAAACTTATACCACTCTCCATATGAACCTAGCCATTTGACAATCGAAAAAAAGATGTTGTATAGATTCATCTAAATTACGGCAACAACACTTTAAACTTCCTTTCCATTGTCGTTTCGCTAGATTATCTTTAGTTAGGACAACAGTTTTAATCAGATACCACATGACAATCTTTACTTTTAAAGGCAACTTTAATTTCCAAACTACATGATTATGCGGTATCCCATTTGGGACAGCAAGCGCTCGATACATCGAACAAAATGTATATACCCCCTTTTTATGTAAAGACCAGATAAACATATCTCTTTGATCATTCAAATGAACATGCATAACCCGAGCTACAATTTGTTCCCATGCTATTCAATTATTGCCCACCAATGATCTTCCAGAAGACGCACCTAAGGATCAGAACTTAACACTGTAGATACCGTCGCACTTTTTTTCTACTCTATATTGTATAAACTAGGATATTGGTCCTTGAAAGTTGCATTTCCCATTCAAGTGTCCTCCCAGAAACATACTTGAGTACCATCACCTAGTTTGAACTTTCCCAGTCTCAAAAAGTCAATTCTTATTTTCATTACCCTGACCATAAGTATGAGTCACCAGGCATATGTTCGACTTATGTGATAGTTTTGTGCCTCAGATACTTATTTCTAAGAAGATTTTGCCAAATCCTATCTTCATTGATTAACTTAAACAACCACTTACTTAGAAGGCATTTGTTCTGTAAATCTAAGTTTACAATACCCAACCCCCCTGGTCTTTCGGAGTACAAAGGATCCCCCACTTTGTCAATCTATATTTCTTTTTATGCCCATCACTTTGCCAAAAAAAACTCTTGGCCTATAGTAGTCAAGTTTTTGAAGTATTACGCTTGGGACCTCAAAAAAAGATAGCATAAACATAGAGAGACTACTCAAGACCGAGTTAATGAGTATCAAACGACCTCCTACAGAAAGCATTTGCCTTTCCATCCACTTAATCTCTTCTGAAATCTTTCTTCTACTTCTTTCCAATCACTATTCCTTACTTTTCTATGGTGCATTGGAATTCAAAGGAAAAGATCCCGTATCACAACCAAATATTTGGGAGTATTCTCTTCAAAATCCTTAGCTGCGCCATAACAAAAAATCTCACTTTTATGAAAAATAATTCTTAAGACCAGATAATTGCTCAAAAGCACAAAGTAATAACTTCATGTTTTTCACCTCCTCAAGATTATATTCCATAAAAATAATAGTGTCTTCGGCATATTGTAGAATTGAAAAACTCTCATCACCTAAATGGGGAACTACTCCTCTGAATTAACCATTATCTTTAGCATGAGAAATAAGAATGGCTAACATATACACGACTATGTTAAATAGAATTAAGAGATGATATTCCTTAGGTCTCAGAGATTGAAAATGAATTATTGACACAAGCTTTTACTGAAAAGGAGATTAGAGATGCTATTATTGACACGAGGAGTGTATTATTGACACAAGCTCGGATGGGGGGGGGGGGGGGGGGGGGGGGGTTCAATTTCTGAGATAATGTTATTATTGACACTATAGTATTATACAATTTCTGAGACCATCTATAAATAGTGTCAATAATAGCATTATCTTTTGGGTGGGTGGGGGGGGGGGGGGGTTGTCAATTTCCATTATAATTCCATCATTCTGCCATGCTCTTTGGACACACTGGCAGTACTGTAACGCTGCGAAATAGCCATGGGACGAAGATGGGTGTAATTAAGTAATCACAAATTTCCAGACACCTTCATCCCCAATTCATCGGCAGCCATGGATGGCATGTTGTAGCATAACCTGTTACCGCGTGAGATCAAGTAAACCCCTCTTCACTTCACTTCCTTCATCTTCTCATGGCTCCGTTGCTGGCTAGTTGCTATTTTTTCATTCAATTTCCACAACTCCATCAATTCTCACATTTCAACAAACATATACAAGATCATTGATTGAAGATGATACTTGGATCGACAACAAGTTGTTTGACAGCAATATTAGAGCCACTCTTTGGCTAACTTTCTGCCATACTGGAAAATGTGTACTCCAATGCAACCTCAAAAACAACCGTGACGATATCTCTTTCCCGAGAGATGAGCTTAACAGTATTAAAAAGCTCTAGAGACCATGTCCGAGCAGGAGGAGCTCACCCACATGGGAATGAGTGGATGCGGGGTGTCTCAGTGGCAACATGAGTTGGAAAAAAGGGGATATGTGCCCTCCTGATTCCATCATTTTCCCAACTTCTATGTGATGAGTTTCTTTTGGAGCACTATGCGTTGAGTCATATTTCTAGTTTTTTCCTTGAGCAAAACAGCAGGGGAGCCACTACTGATATCAGTTTATAAACTAGAAAACTGGCGCGACCTTGCCGCGCATAGATTGGTTTTCCTTTATTCGACCATTTGTATGGATCATGGATGATATGGTTTTATGTTTTTCTCAAGTCGACACGATAGAGTGAATATAATTGAAGGCACTTAATGACCACCTATTACTTGACTTAAGTATGCTTCTTCAAATTTGTAAAGTGTTATGGCTTATTTGAATTAATTTGAATATAGATGCAGACTTTGCATGCGAAGTTGGCACTATATGATTTGGACAATTTTTAACATCTTGAAATCATCTTCCATAGATTTAAGGATTGAATCAACATAAGCTGTACTCACAAAAGAAAAGTCATTATACGCTCTATTGGAGGTTGGCACTTGAAATGGTGGTGGATCGGTATCAATGGTGCATGACATACTTCTTGCAAATTCTTGTTATTGCAGATTTTTTACATCGGTTGTCGGAGAGTTGAAGTATCTTAAAGTTTTTCGATTATCAGAGCATTTAAGCATTATGAACATGAAAAGTTCATTTTGATGTGATATTCAGTGGAAAAAGTTAGTGCTTTTCAGAGGGCAAGTCGCGAAAAAGGATCATGCTGTGTAAAATGGATCAATCACTTATTTTTGTAGTGGTGTCACATGTAGCATACGTCAGGTTTATGTATCAAAGAAACAAAGTAAAAGGCTATTCTCTCAAGCTTTAACAAAGTTCCACTTCCATTATGGAACATAGATGGCAAAAGATATGGAGAAGCAAAAAGGTATTGGACGGAGGATGATCTACTTGTGGAAATGATGAGATAACAATATCTAAATAAGCTCTTAGCTAGTCATATATTATTACTGCTATATTTACAGCAAAGTATATGCTAAAACTGATAACGATTTGAGATTACTATTAATATATTTTGTCAAGACAAATAGTTTTATAGCCCGGGTAAAATATTCTGCATTTACAGAAGTATGAAGTTCAAATATCAAGAGAAGGTGAATAATAAAAGCATCACCAAACCAGATTGACCAACTCGTAATGGCAAGCAGGCAGTATTGGGTTCAAGAACAGGACGTTTCATCAGTGTTGTTGGGCCAAATAAATCTTCTGTTATTTCAGAGCAGATCGTTTTATACAATGTTCGTAGAGGAACAGATCATTTCAGGGAAACTGGATTGACACTCCTGCTGAAGAGATCGACGATTTATTCCTAAGGTCACCAGTCACCGTTAGATATTCAGAATATGTACAGCGTTGGATTTCTGAATCTGAAGCTGTTGTGCTAATCACCATGTAAAATAGATAATTTGAAGTTAGAACAGCCGATTTGGAGGGCATCACACACTTTTTCACAACTCCAATCCCTACGCAGAAATAAGCTTGTCGCAAGTTGAGACTTGAGAGTAAAATATCTTCATATACAGTAACCTTTATCGAGTAAAACATCTGACTGGTCGGTTTGCTATCTTCTTACAGGCAAGGTGACTGAGAGCTTGGACAAAATTGCTGGCGTGATGGATCATGCTCTTCATATAAGAAGGATTTATAAAGTTTCAGTTTTATATTAACATACGCTGCAATCTGCTGCCCGGTGGATCATATACTGCCATTGCATGAAAGGGAGAAGTGCAGGTGTCGGATGAGAAAGTTTCGATGATACCAGAGCACCAGATAAATTCTTTGACCTGCTGGGCAGATGTGCATTTGGATTAAAAAAAAAATCCCTGCAGGCGGGGCGGCTGGGGCAGCGCAGTTGAGTACTCGACGGGGCGGAGCAAATGGCGGTGATGGTGCTGGGCTGGGGTGGGCACTCATTAGGGTTGGTAATGCTGGGCTGGGGTGCGAAGATGGTGCGGAGTGGAGAAGCAGGCGGGGGATGACGGAGGCGGCGATCGGCAGAGTTCATTTGCATACGGTGGAGTCCAGGGACTCGAAGATTCTTGACCCGGCGTCGGCATCGGCGGTGATGGAGATAAAATTGGACGGCCACGGAAGCAACTTTGGGCAAATCAACGGTGCACATGAACGGACCAATCAGGATTGAGAGAACGGCACAGCTTTTAGAGAGTAAGAGATTTTTGTATGTGCACATTTACATATTATTTATAGAGATTCACAAATCTCAAGATAAAAAACTAACAGAGTGCTAACGACTATCCAATCACATGCTTTCATATCTCTTTTCTTGTGACCATTGGCCTTAATGATGGTCAAGGCATTTCTTCTTTGCGTTGCCTTTCCAATTTCGTAGTGATGCATGTTTATTGTCAAAAATGATACTCCCTCCATTTTTTTTAATATATGACATTGACTTTTTTTATCATTTTGACCATTCATCTTATTTATAAATATTTGCGTAAATAGTTAGTATAAGTTAACCTTAAAGTGCTTTTGATGATGAATCCAACGGTATTCATTTCACATTCGAAAAACAATTATTTTAATCTATATTGTTGGTCAAAGTTCAACAAAAATGTCAATGGTGTCATATATCTAAAAAACGGAGGGAGTAGCATTTATGTTCTTCCAGATCGCCCAGCAGGCTACAATAACCATTTCTTTGATGAAGCTTATGTTGTTGTTTTGACATGTGTCCTCAATTCTTTCTATCACAGAGATAGTTTCATCCCATTGTAAATTCAGGAATCTCTAAGTTCAAAAAAAAAAAATCAGGAATCTCTAGCACCACTTGGAGAAGGAACAAGAGAAGAAAAGGTGTTCATGCTGTTCTTCAGAGTAGATAAGGGACAGAGGACACAATACTAGCTGTTAACATGATGATTCAAGCTCTTCTTCAGGAGGCATGTCGCTGGCCGGCCGCGTCGGTCTCGGGCTCGGTTCTGACTGAGCCAGAACCGGGTCGTGGACGGACCTGTTCAGTGTACACAGCCACTCCTCACCTCAGTTCCAAACTGTTTTTGCAATAGAATTCCTTATCGCAAGAAAAAAAATGAATGCTTATGCTATTGCTCCGGTTTTCTATATGCTTCTGGTGTTGCACAGGTCAGCCGGCACCATGATGTCAATTTCGGAAAGATAGGTTCAATTTATCATTCGCTCGACTTGTTGCCAGAACTTTAACAAAACCACATCTCTTTGGCCATATTCTTATGCATCTTCCCTATGCAGTTTTTGCCAGAACGTGGAACTTCAACATGTCAGCTTTGCAATCACGCTGCATTGTTGCGACTCAAACCAGCATTGCAAACTGTTGGAATTGATCTCAGGCTTGGTCAAATGAAGAAGTCATCAGGGCTTAACGAGACCTAATAACGTGATTAAGAAACTTACACTAAGAGGCGTGCAAGGAGGTTGAAGACTTGTTAGAATTTACACTAATTAGACCTAATAACACTGTCCCTACCGATACAGGAGGCGTGCAAGGGAGTTGAAGACCCGGTTATCAGTGCCAGCCCTCACGGCTCTACATCAAGCAGGAACATGCCTGCTACCCAAGCAGGCACTGAGACATCAACGGTTTAGTTCTCAAATTGGGTAGTTTTTTGAGTCCTATCTTTTGCATCTGAGATGTTCATGTTCATTAGGCCAGTAGATCCATCAGGATAATTATGATTTAAGTTCTAACACAAACAAGATTCACGAGCTGTTGCTTGTATGGAGGTGCAACAGAAAAGCACAGCCAGAATGGTAACTCGAACAATGTTGTCACCACACTAGCAATCCAAGTATCATTATCTTTCAAAAATAAAAAATAATGCAAGTAGCACTAACATAAGCTTGAATCGCCATGTGGTATGCAACCACAATAAACCCAATTTGTTTGGGCATCTGAAATAGTTCTCAAATCTCAAGTCATCTGAAGTTAACATAGGTTTAACCATGAGAACACTGACATCAACGCTATTTGTACATATGGACGTTGTACATTTCGGTTCTGAAAAGAAAGCCGAAATGGTAACGTAACCAGAATTTGCATGTCCATGAAACACTTAGATCATGAGTACGTTCATCATCTTAGTAACAAGCCAAAAGAAAAATCTTCAGTCCCAAAAGTCACCTGCAAAACTAATAAACAAAATGGTAAGTAATTGTTCCTTTCTTTTGTGAGGCTATACTCTTTCAATCATAATACAATTATTGGTCGTGGTAATATTCGTAAATAAATGGGACAGCTTGGTTCTAGGCAATTGAATTTCACATCAATGTCCAAAAGCTGGTGAATAGTTAATTCTGATAAACAAAGATGCAGCTAGTAACTTAAATATGTAAAGCTTGAAAATCACTCATACTGCCCAAGTGCCCAGCACCTATTTGGTACAAACTTTTCACATCAATTACTAATAGACAGTGGTACAATAAATACTACTGCGCCTTTACACATTATGATATTAGACACCTTGTACATTAAATATACTCTACAAAGAAGCAGAAACAATACCCATGGGTCTTTTTTTTTTTTTGCCTTGCAATTACCAGAAATAACCATGATAAATACACTCTCCCAACAGGCGATTTTTGAACAAAAAAGAATGATAATCCATAGCACCACCCAACAGCAACAGATAATGAGTTAAGACTACTCAAGAATTATGAGAACATTTTTACGTGGAAATTCCCAAGTCCCTTCATTCAGAAAGAAAACTAAAAAGAACATGAAACTACTTTGCTACTACATAACAAACAGACACTGAAATAGACACTGAAAATTCCACTGCTACTTTGGTCTGTTTTCCTGAACTGCCGGCGGGCTGGCAAGCAGCACAACCAACCGGCTACCGTGAACTGTGTCTCTTTAGGCAAACCTGATTTTTCCTTAAGTGAATTTAGGTCCATACTGAAAATTTTCGTCTCTCCTTGAATTTTACACTCATCCATAGTTGCAATAGTTTATGCAAGCCAATAGCTCCCTGATCTTACACATTTTCTTGCTAATCAATAATAGCCAAGCCTAAAAAGCCAAAACCTTGGCGCTCACACACAACATTCTGGCAAACTCCAAAGAAAATTTTTTGATGTTGATTATCTGCACAAGCATAAGCATGAAATAACAAAGTAGAACTAAAGACAAGCAACTCTGACCACATCATCACCTATTTACCATGATACTATGAACTTTTGGGAGTATTGGCAATCAAATGATGATTTCACAACAAAATTATCAATACAGGTAGCTGCAGCATGAGGCATATGTATGCTAATATCCAACTCAAACCCGATACACCCATTTATGTTTCAGGATCGAGGTTAACTCTTAACCATCTGGACATGCAGATCAGTATAGATACAAAACTGAAGCTATGTAGGCTCTGTTATACAATGCTGTGCAGGACAGCTAGTACAAAAAGAAACTAAGTAGTTAAATGTCAGTGTCAAAGATCACATTTGCATTCTGAAATGTGGCATTCCAAGTCTAAAAACTTTGGGTTCAGATCCATATCGGTAACAACATCAATACAGTACGTCAGATTGTGGCTGCCACTTACTAAACTCCAGAGAGAAGTAGCACAATCTTTAGGATACTGAATTTCAATAACCCAACAATCCCACGAGTACATTGTATAGATTACTATCAGATGGTGACCAGGATAGCAAGAATAGCAAAGAAATGGTAAACCTCATGACTCAGTGTGTCGATATACTACACCAGTTTACAAAGGAAAGGATAAATAAAATACAGAGTGATTTTAGCACAACGAAATATATCTATCTATGATAGATCGCTTTTGACTCAATATCAAGTTGGTTGTACAAACTAAATTCCTAGATAACCTCTGAAAGAAGAGAAAAATGAGAGAAACGATGATGATTCCAGCCCACATCGTGTCAGTTTTTCCCTCCTGTTTATATTGCTGCAGCCTCCAGGTACAACAGTTTCTCTGACTCTGTCATGCTAAGAGCATGAGAGGTCGCATGATACATTGTGGAAGCAGGAAATGCTAAGGAAGACTTGGTAAGCCATATTATCATCTAGGCTGCTATACATTTGGCTACCTCAACAGCTTGTAAATGCGAGAATTATACTAGACTCAATAGGAAAAAAGCTGGAAAACAAATCAAATAGACATTACCTTAAGTGACTTTTACCACCTAGTCCCTACCAATAGCAAACATCTAACATCAATTATTGATTGTGATACAGCGAACTACAGTTCAATATTGGAAAGAGTGAATAATTCACACCTCCTGCAGCAATTGAACAAATACATTCCACAAATTAAAGAAAAATACCAGTTCCCGTGGAGCTAAAACGGCCTTGAGTTCCCAAAATATATTACACGATCCATCAGCACAGATGAAAGGAATCTAGCCTTACAGATCGGTTATATCAAAAATAGCATGTGAACAGGTAGTGCGACCTAACAACAAACAACACCGAGCCAAGTCCCATATGTAAAGCCTTGAGTAAGACTTTCAATGCGAAATCAAACTGATTTAGTCACTGATATATTTGACAAACTGAAAGGAGGCACTGGGAAGGGCTTAGCACTCATCAGCGGGAAATTATTCTGAAGGAACCGACTTTCCAACAAGAGTCCTAGGAGTTTTCAACTAGAACTGGTATAGTACACATCATTACATTAATTAACCTCAACAGCCATGACATTGATCGAACACAAATTAATGATGCTCTACGGAACGGGCAGTACCCAGTACAAAAATTCTTAATTTGGAGAACATTTCTGAGAACAAAAGAGTGCTAACTAGCGGGCGGTGCATATCTTGATGGAGTTATCTTGCAAACAGAAGGATCACAGGGAAATTGTAAGGAAAAAAAACAACAATTAATTGGAAAATGGATCACCAACCAGCAAACTCAAACAATTACTTGACAAAAATAGAATTTTTCCTATGCAAGCTGAACCACGTACAAGGATTATGCACAGTAGTCACATATATGCCAATCCACCTTGGAAAAGGCTACAAGCCAACATCTCATCCACAGCAATACGCAGATCATACCAAAGAATGGAGGGGCAGGCATGGTTAGTTACCTTGGGTGATGCTTGCATCATCAATCCAATAGGCGTACTGCACGAGCCTCCCACCTCATCCTCCTCGAAGTGAGCATCGAGAAAGGAAGGAGGAGGAAGCAGAACTCAGCAGCAAAGGAGAAGAACCCAACATTGCAGATGATGGAACCCAGTTCGGCTAGAGCAGCAGCCCCCTTGTCAGCGGTGCCCTCCCGCAGAAGCAATGCGCCTCCGAATCGGAACGAAACGCCAAGAAGCATCACCACGACGCAGCACGCCAGGATGCCGTAGATGATTTCTGAGGCCCTTGCATCGGAAGCGCTCAGGCGGCTGCGTTCCGGCCCCAGCTCAAGCGCCAGCTCGGGGTCAGGACCGCCGTCCTCTCCTCCACCGAAGGCCTATCGAGTCCCGAAAAAAAAAAAGAGCAATCAAAATCATCGCAAGCACACAAGAAGGGAGTTGATGCGGGGGAAGAGAGGGAGAGGGAGGAAGGCGGCACGCGCACTCGCCGAGCGGAGTCCCCCACCTTGCGGACCAAAGCCTCGTACTGAGCCTCCCGCCGCCAGAACCGGAGCGTCAGGAGCAGGGAGACGACGGCCACCGCGGTGGGGAACATGATGATGAGGCGACACTCGCCGGGCCAGATGGAGCCCTCCGCGGCGAGGCAGCGGTCCACGGCCCTGCCGATGTGGGAGGCGAAGACCACCACCCAGCACAAGCCGAGCAGCAGCGCGCAGAACACGGACAGGGAGACCAGACCGCGGCGTGGAATCGCCGCCGCCGCCGCCGCCATGGGGAACCCTAGCGCTGGAAGCTTCTGCCGGCGCCGGCGGGGAAAGGGAGTGGAGTGGGGAGTGGTTGGCCTTCGCTTCACGGGGTGGGATGGGAGCGCGAGAAGCAGATCTGGGTGTTACGGCACCTTCACGTGTTACCGTGTTACGGATCACTGTACTACTATTACAACAACAACAAAGCCTTTTTGTCCTAAACAAGTTGAGGTAAGCTAAAAATACAGGAACCAACAAGAGAGGCAAAACCAACAAAAACGAGAAAGGATAAAACAGGATAGAAGAGAAAGAAAAGAAAAAAAAAGAAAAAAAGAGTGAAAGAAAAAAGAAAAAAAAAGTTTTTTTTAAAAAGAGGAGTTTTTAAAAAAAAGATTAAACAAGAGAAATCAAGGTTCCGGCACGTGAAGCTTTCTTCCACTCTCTCTTATCCATAGCTAACTCCTCAGCAATATTTCAGTCCTTTAGGTCTCTCTTCACCGACTCTGTCCATGTCAAAGGTGGTCGACCTCTGTCTCTCTTCATATTGCAACAAAAATATGAATAAATAACTCATGCAACGATCTACAATTCATATTTTTGGTTGAGGTGCAACCGAAGCTCGTGCAAGAAGATAAAAAAAGAGAAATCAGACTGTAAATAGTGCGGGTTGCAACTGTTCATCACGAACCCGCAACCCGTTACTATTCAATGTCTGATTTCTTTTTTTGTATCTTTTTTACGAGCTTCGGTTGCACCTCAAACAAAAATATGAATTATAGATCGTTGCATGGGCTATCCATTCATATTTTTGTTGCAATTTTTTGTTGCATATTTGAAGCGTTATTAAAGTTAGTAACACGGTAACACCTAACCCGCTTGTAACACCAGATATGTTCTCGCGTGAGAAGAGAAGGAAGCGAGGTGCGGGGACCCGCGAGGTGCGGGGCACGGGTCCGTGTGTCGCGCGGGTCGTGCGTGTCGTGTTTGGGCTCTTGGTTGTGTTCGACCGGTGGTCGTGGGCCTGGTGGTGGCGCACCTTAACCCGGCGGAGCAAAGGCAGGCTGCTAGTTGTACACTTTTTAGCTTGGTAATAATTCAAGCTCGCTAATCAAGCTAGGTTCGTGAACGGACAAACTGTCTACAAATCCAGTTGCCAGTTCAAAGTAACGCGAGCTATATATCCTCATGCGCACATGTCACATGTTTACAAGATTGAGGCGTATAGAAAGAAACGTTCACACTAATGTTGATCTTTTGTTTCTCTGCAGAAAACACCGCCTGGGGATTGATCAAATGAGTTGGTTTTCAAGGCATCTGCACTCTCCAGCGTAGTCACGTAAATAGACATGTTATAAAAACTCAAAACACAACGTTATAAACGTTTTTGTCCAATAAATGTATCAAGGCAGGGGCATATGCCCTCAAATTTATTTGGAGCAAACAGGGTTGGGCATAAAATCCAATGCGTGTACAACGTAACGAAGTAGAATGATGGCTTGTACAAGAGTCGTGGGTTCCTCTACATATGGTAGCTCTAAAAAAAGTTGAAGCCGCTGACAGTTCTTAAAAAATGTGAAGATCTACCTCAAGCTATTGTTTCTTTTAGTTTCAAATTAGCTTCAAATACCACTTCCTTTTCTCGACTTTCTTGAAGCAGAGTCAAAGACTTCGCACTAAAAGTGACTTTTAACCTTCTTGAAAACTTGATGAGCAAGTGTTGTCTTCCCTAGCTAGTCCTCCAAATCTGACTATAATAGAACCTTACACTGTGGGTGCAAAACTATGGGCATCAGTGATCCACTTGACAAGTTCATCTGTTTGGCTTTCAATACCAATAAAGTTGACCTTCAAAAAGAAAATACCAACAAAGTTACGTAGCTCCTCAAACATGGCAAGGAGAGTAGGATCAATTGAGATGTTCTTTGGAAAGGCGACATATAAATCAATTATGTGACTATTTCGCCAAACGATTTTGTACCTCTTTCACCGATTACTGACTAGCAATACACTTATTTCAGCCTTTAATTTGATTGGTAAACTAATACTATACATTATTTGCTTATTATCTTCTTAGTGAGGGCACGTGCCCCCATCCCCACCCAACCCAACCCAAACACACACACACACACACACACACAGAGAGAGAGAGAGAGATGAGGTACACATAACAAGCTCGATGCTTGGAGAATTGTGTAATGATGTTGAGCTGTCGAATCTCGCCAGCCTTTTTTCTAATTATATTGGCTGCACCTAGAAGGAGGGTTAGCAGGTATCTCCATGCCGTTGCCATCGTGAAGCCTACACGAGGGTAGCGATAAGGTTTCTGGGCGGCGCATCTGCGCGCCCACTCCAAGCTCTGTTCAAATTTGATATATGCTACCTCATCGATGATCGGCCTCATCTACATGACTCCATTGTTGGTCCATGTTGCATCTGCTCTTTGTTGTGTTGTCCTACCTGTTTGCTTCCGCATCATGTCTTAAATTTTTGTACGAAATAGGCTTCCAACTGAAATATGGAGTTATAATTATTACTACCTCCGTTTTTCTTTTGTTGTCGTTCAGACAAGCCAGCTAGTTCAATTTTGAACTGGAAAGGCTGTCCTAACGACATCAAATAAAAATCGGAGGGAGTATAATATTTCCAACATCATATACCATGTGTACACTGATAGCCGCGGGGGGAGTATCATCCGTCTTGTCGTCCTTGCTTTCAAAGACCAACTTGTTTCTGGAGTTCCAAATTCGCCAAAGGACCATAATGACATTGTGCCACGTGTCACTAGGACGTGGGAGGGGTACGTTGCGTTCCAGAGGCCATCAAGGGCGTGTTCAGAGAGGGAGAGGTTAGTGAAAGAAATGCCTAGCTGAGACCAAATGGTAGATGCCCCAGGACAAGCGACAAGGATGTGGTCGATGATCCGTCTCCAGTTTTCTCATGTTTTTGTGAAGAAGGTTGGACCTTGAATTCAGATCGACGACCATTGAACAGTAGCCGTAAAAAGAACTTTATTTTGGTGGGTAACTTGGCATTCCAGATTTTGGCTGAGTTGGCATCGGTCATGCCAGTGTCGCATTGCATTTTGTACGCAGCTGCAGAGTTGTAGCGAGGGGAGCCACTACAGTCGAGATAGCGTTCATTAGGTTCATTGTCTGGAGCATATCAATTAGGACAGAGTCACAGAGAGCTCTCCTCTAGAGGCACATGAGGTGAGTCGAGCTCTCCAAATCACACTATTTATTGTCTGAGGCATGAGGTTTGGCAGTATGAAAAGTGCAGGGAACTTCATGAACAGAGGGCCATCCGGTTGCCAGTCAAAGCCAGAAACACAGTTGAACGTCCGTTCCGTACTGAAACTTTGGTCAGAGCTCGGTAACGTTGGAGTACAGTGTTTGAATGATGCGACCCAAGAAAGTGTCAGGGTCGTGTTCGCCGATCCACTTCACCACGTAGGCCTTGATTGTCTGTCCTCTCCTTAGGCAGCTCGATCGCGCTTGGCGCCGATGACGAACGCCGACTTTTGGACGTGCAGGTGAGGAGGCCATGGACAGGGTGCTGGCGCTCGACGCGGCGTACCCCTGCCGCTAGCGATCCTCCATCGATCCCCGGAATGCTCGATCGAGCAGTTCCCCACAAGACCGTCGAGCCCAAGCGTTGGACACGTCCGAGACGGCAGCAGCTAGCTGAAGAAGATGCCGGCGGCTAGCTCAGTCGTCGTCGCGGACTGTCAATGGCAATGGCGCCCGGCGAGCAGGCGCTGCCCGTGGCCGGGAACGCGGCTGTACCGGGACCTGGCGGACGAGATGCGGCGCATATATCGTGCGGGTGCTCAAGGCAAACGGCGAGAACGAGTACGCGTCCAGCGGCAAGCTGGCGCTCAGGCTCAACCGCGCCCTCGCCGAGGTCGCTCGCCACGGCGGATCGTGCGGGGGAAGAAGACGAGGAGGGAGACGGCGCCAGCGGCGGCAGAGGATCGAGGCGACCGCGCCAGGATCTTGACGGCGTTGAGGGCGAAGAGCGAAGAGGACGCGGCGGGAGCCTGAGCGAAGAGCGAAAGGGAAGGCAACTTTACGAGACACATGCAACCAAACGCGTGAAAAAAAATGAAAATGCAGCATACTGTAAGGGTGCCTAAGATTAGTTATCTTATATACATCAACATTTGTGATGCATTTTGAACTTTCCAAACCAAGGTTTGTATACTGTTGTGTTACAAGACCAAGATGTTAAGCCTTCAAATGTCATGTTAAGATTACAATCAGACAACTAGCTAGAACATGATGCGAGACGATACAACACTAGTGCAAATTATGAACGCTAGTGAAAGTTGAATGACCGAATCATTCACACAAAGCATGAAGCACCTTAAACGTCAGAACCAAAGAGCATTTGAAAGCATGTTGAAGCAACCCACAACCCACAAGAACGAAACAGCTGTTGAAGCATGACCAGCCGTCAATTAAACATATTGTCCAAGGTAATCCCTCTTCCAGGCAACACGAACAGAGACCAAATAGCATTTGTCGCACCCTTTAAGGCACTTCATAATAGCATCTGAGCTGCCTGACGCAGAACACAAGACTTTCTAGGAATTACGCTAATAGTAGTTCAGAAATGACAAACAATACACTACAGAGATAACGATAGCATCAAAGGGTCTTGTTACTATGTGAACTTCCTGTACTCGCAGCGCCTCCTCAAATCAGTTCGTGTGCAGCACATAGGTTGAAACTGCGAAATGAAGGAAAGAAGAAAAGGTCAGACATTCTCCAAGACAAGGAATTATCATATTATGGATCAAAACGGCAGCTTATATGTAGTGTATAAGTGGCAAACAACACAGCATACATCAACTACTAAAGTATTGAATTCATGTATCATTTTCTATTCCAAAATAGTGAACTACAAGCAAGCTCGCAGATAAATAAAAGCATGCGCATGATTCAAATTTGAAGCTCCTGCAGTCATTCACCAACCCATAAGTACAAAATACCATAACATAATTCAAAACAGAACTGTGCAATATCACACATCAACAGAACAAATGCAAATGGGAGAAATTGCTGCAAACAACGGCATATATTGTTAATGCAAAAATTCCATAATGGAGTAGAATCAGAAAAGGAAATGAAGATTATGGGGATATCTAGCATTCAAGACATGTACTACACCTGCTAATATACTCCCAAACCCCATATGCGTCTAACAGTTAATGCAAAAATGCTAGCATTGGTAAGCTTTTTTTCTGGAGAAGTACAATGTTCCAGAACAATCATCCTGAAAACAATATCTCATATGAACCAAAGGAAATAGCATGTCTTTACCTAGCTTATATTATCTGTTCTTATATTAATAATGTTAAAAACTTACTGAAATATCCAAAAGCCAGCAGATGTGAGAAATAGCCTAGAATTCTACGCTCTTGCCATAGAGAGAAATCATAGGTGGCAGTGGCAAATCAAAATTTCAATGTAGATTAGAGTATTTACATATGGTACAGCATGACATCATATGACCATAGGACATGAGTACATAACACATGTTGACCACACACGATTATACCCATATTCCATTTGAGCTGTTAGTTATGTACTGGGATTTTTTTTTTAAAGAATAATGGAGGGAGAAAGCTCCTATATTCCTTTTGAAAATACCCGGAATTAAACCCAAAGGTAAAGCGCCTGAGGTATGGTTCAAGGGATAGAACCCAGGTGTTAACATGCAGCCACCTAGACCCCTATAGTGAGCCTAGTTCACGATAGGATTCAACAGTTCCGTTTTCTTCCATTTTCCCCTGACTTTGTAATTTTCTCAACCACCTATTGTTTTAAGTATGCTTTAACTTATTTGAACTGTTGTGTGTTAAGCTTAAGCAGAGCAAAAGTATGGTTGATCAATCTACATTATTTATTTGCTCACTGCTCAGCACCTTTTTGTAGTACTCCTTGGGCATAAACAAGTAGGCCAGATGGAACAAGTTAAGAAAATGAGAGAACAGTTTTATCCATTTTAGCTCACGTAAAAATGTGGGCTTGTTCAATACTGCTTTTAAGAAATAGGAAACAAAAGAATGACAATACACCTCACAACCGAAACCTAAATGCGGTAGAACACAGCATCATTAATATAGTTTGATCATTGATGTTGCACTTGAGTCGTTGGTCATGTAGATACCATATAATTTCCTTCACACAATGCAATAAATGAAGACTTTCAGTTTACTTGAATGAGAACTCTTGTCATCTGCTATACCAATTCGCACATTTTAGCATATTAATGACGGTTGAAGAGAAACTACAAGAATATATAGTTGTTTCTGAAAAGGAAATAAACAATTAAATACATTTTTTCCACTAAATGCACATGCATGATGCATCTGTCCCGAGAACATTTGTTACCAATTGCAACAGACAACAACATGATTCTGCTACTGGAACCAGGAGAGATGTGCATGTGACAATAAATATGGACAACAAGCAGCATCAAGTCTTAGACACCATTCAAGATAATACTGCCTTGGCAAGATTTGTTATGCATGTGATAACATCCAAAGATTTGGTTAATTTCGTCTCAGAACATGCAGGAACTGACAACTTCTTGGTTACAAAGGGTAGATCGGACGTAACTAGCATCAACAAATTAGTGACAATTCACCAAGTAACCCGACAAGTGACACTTAACATCCCAAAATTGTCTTACACGGTACCTCTGGTGCTAGCATTTTTGTTTGTGGTCATATTTACAGGACAACAGAAAAGTACTGAAACTACAGGGAAAGGGTTTCTGCCACATAATAACAAGAAAAAGCATCAAATCATAGCAATCTAGTTAAATCCACATCACTGGAGTAAGAATAGGAACACACATTGATCCTAGAAGAATGGATTTCACATGTCCAAAAGCACAGCAGAACAAGTCCTAACTGCTGAATAATTAGATTAGCGTCAAGATTTTTGCCAACAAATTTCCACTACTTCAGTCTAACAATAAGATTTTAACAGAAAGCTCAAGGATAAATAACATAAGCCAAACAAGAGAAGAATAAATTGGCAATTCTGAAGAATGATTCTAACAGGGAACAACAATAAGCACAAATCCACTACATTAGCCGTGCACGATGACGAATTAATACCTGTGCACTCAGTCACTCACTGCATCAGATTATCCCCATCCTTCACCCTGGGAAGTGTCACTATGGTCACCAGGTTACGCACCAAAAAAATTGTTGAAACAGCAAGACCCAAGGTTGCGATGTCATACAGCACACAACCCACCTTCCACATATGAGATCCTTCTTCAAAGTGTTTCATTGTAATAGCAAGATGCATAAGCTGATGCAAGGGCACAGCCGTGAAGAGTGGGCCCAATTTGAAGCCTTTGGGTAGCTGGGGCAGTTCTCTTTTGCTTGCCGCCTATAAAAGCAACCATCACAAATTCACATGCAAATCACACAAGTAGGCAGAAAAGTTTAGAGATATGATGTAGAACAAGAATTCTCTTCTGAATCAAAATAAGATGTGGTGCACATGAATAGGGAGATGATAATCCAATCAGAAGCTGTAGAACTTACACCTCTTATTGTACTACGCTGAATCACAAAAGAAAAAGAGGAATGCAGAAATTGCAAATCTATCCATAAATCCAATCGAGGTCCTCTAATGGAACAAAAAACAACTAGATGGCTAGAATATGACACCGTTTCTAGAATGATAACTGCCAACTTCAGCAATTTGAGTAGACACACACACACACACCCCAATATTAGAGAGCGTGCTGCTGTAGTGCTGTCGAACCAGATTTCGCTGAAGTGTTATAGTGCTGCAACTAAATCAGACTCCTATTGTGAATCCGAAATCAGCTAAAATACGAGAGATTGTACACTTCTAAAATTTCTCAGACTAAATTCGAATCGGAAGATGGAAAAGAGCAAAATCTAGACTTTTCATTTCAAGCAAGATTAAGCGAACTTCCCCAATGGGGATGCTCTCGCAATGCAAAAAACTAGTAGCTTAAAGTTCAGGGGTAGTTAGCATCGATACCTTCTTCATCTTCTTCTTCTTCACCTTCTTCTCCTCCTGGCCGTCGTGCGCGGCCCGCTGGATGATGCGCATCAGGAGAAGCGGAGTGGCAGCCGGGAGGAGCCACCGCGCGAGAAACCAGCAGCCCGAGCGGAAGGCGGCGCCAGCGGCCTCCACGGTGGATCCGGGGCCACAGACCCAGCGCCCGAGGACCTCGACGATGACGCCGAGGCTGTGCGACCCGAGCGTGGCCAGGGTGGCGTAGAGGAGCGCGGCCGTCTTGACGGCCGCCGCCGCCTTCAGGAGCGGCCGGAGGCTCCGGGCTGCCTCCGCCGCAGCAGACACCGCGGCTCCCTGAACCCTAGCCTCTCGAAGCATCTCTTCCGGCGCCGGCGGAGTGCTTGGTGTGGAGTGGGAAGTGGAGTGCTTTGCTTGGCGTACGGTGGATAGCTGGAACCTTCAAGCTGAAGTGTGGCTGGTTGTTCTTATCGGGTGAGGAGTCTCCGCACCCGAATTTTGTGTGAGTATATATGCTATTTTGCTATCCCCACCTGATGGATGGTACCAAGATTTCTCTACATGCGATTTTTCTGCCTTTTGCTTGGAATATTAGCAAATTATTAAGGGAGATTGAAAAAAAATAACTTTCTCCTCCTAACATAAAAGCTGATGCTACGAACGGACTATAGATGCTGACAGATGAGTATGCAGTATTACCAATAAATCCGGGTGACCGTGTCTTTTGCAAAATAAATGTCAAAATAGTGTTTGCTTAATACCTTTTGCAATAGTAATGACAACTAATTTTTTAAGTTCGTAAACAGAACTAATTCTTTCTTAAATTTATTCTTGGTGCGTTTATATGAATGTATTGTGCATACCATGAGAGTGCATATTGTAGTTAATCAAGATTTACCATCAAGGATAACGTTATGTACCAAGCTAAAGAGACAGATGCTTGGCAAAGCAATGTACTCCCTTCGTTTTTTAATTATATGACGCCGTTGACTTTTTCGTTAAACTTTGACCAACAATATAGATTTAAATAATTATTTTTTGAATGTGAAATGAATATCATTAGATTCATCATCAAAAACACTTTAAGATTAACCTATACACTTAGCTATTTACACAAATATTTTGAATAAGACAAACAATCAAATGTAACGAAAAAAGTCAACGGCGTTATATATTAAAAAACGGATGAAGTATTCTTTTTATGCAATTGAATATTGCAATGTCTTTAGGCTTAAAATTCTTGGCTGTTACAACGAAGATTGTGAATGAGAGAAAACTTCTCGCATGGCCAAATGGCACTATTTACTAGTATACTCGGAGGTATTCGTTAGTATTCATTATTCCTACTTCCACATAGATACTCGGAGTATACATAAAAACCTTATTGTGTGTTCCATACTGCAACATTTAACGACACTGTTCACTTTAAATATTTGACTAATACGACCAAATAATATATGGTCCAAACTAGCATTACACACTCTAAAAATGAAGAAAACCAACTAATCAGGGAGCCCCTCCAGAAGCCTGCTCAGCAATGACCTGGACTTTGGAATAGAAGTAGCCCCTTCAGAAGCCTGCTCGGTTAATTCTGTTTGATCGGTTAATTCGGTCGAAAGGAATTTCGGTTATTTAAAACTGCCACCCAAATTTGTGACCAAAAAGCTATAACCGTATCGGTTGGGTTACTCGGTTAACCAAATTAACCACACTTCGACAATTTCCAGTGAATTAGATGCATTAAAACAAACAAGCAGCCAAGTAATAAACAAGCACTTTTTCAGATTTCACAACCAGCAAGCAGCCGCACCACTCCAGATTTCACAACAAACAAGCAGCCAAGCATAAAAAGGTTCATCCAAGGTCACAACAGAGTGCTAATAAGATTACATAGACAGTAGCGTCTCTCACAGATAATACCTCAATCAGTCCACATGCTTGAGAAAAGTACAGACGTGGCCACTAGGATGGTGGGGCTAAAAATTTAAACCCAGGCTAAGTTCCTCTACAATTTTAGATAGACTGACATCAACACTAGGCTCCTCTTAAGACAAGGTTGCCACCATCTTAATTCACCGGACCTTCATGACAGTTCACAGCAGAGTCTTCCAATTCATTTGCCACTCCAATGCGAGGTTGCTGACAGTCCTTAACAACTGAAAAAGAAATCAAAAGGAAAATTATAACCGTTGCTCATATGTACCCTGCAAGGTAAGACTGCATACCTTAGAATTAACCATAGTAAAATGCAGAGAATGAACATACAGATATACACTTACTTTTGTCAGTGTTTTCCGGCCTCGCACCATCATTAGGGACAACACGTTCTTCCTCACGTGTTGACACAGGAGACCACGGTTGATCCACAACATCGTCATAAATAGGTTGTTCCTCAAATGCATCATCTGACAAGGTACCCTCAGAACCAGGAGCTGCATGCAACAATATAAAGTTCGGTGGAATGACCGGTTATCTAAGCTTATACACTTTTTGTTGCACCAACGTGCATTGCCCATTTAATGCTTGGTTGGACAGAATTGTTTTGAGAGGTTACCAGTTTCAGCTTGCCTCGGGGATCTCCCATCTAGGTTTGCTTCTCCCGGCTCAGGATTCTCATGGGACAAATCTGATTAAAATATTTGAATTGGATTATTACAAAAAACATTCGATCAGCGATGAATAGATATACAACTTAAAAACGCATTAGCACCAGTAAAACATGCACTTCCAACCAACGAGTTAATTACGCACACTTACTTGTCCTGGTTGGATTGGTCTCCACAATATACTCGATATTAGTGACAATATTGGTTTGTGGTGACAAAACTGGAGAAAATAAAAAAGGTTCAGTCAAGGAAGAGAACACCACTCAAATAGTAACCATCATACACCATAGGCAGTTAGGCACGTCTTCTTGGTCAGTATACGATCAATATTGTCCAGATGTGTACACTAACCTGTCTCTCTGTTATTGGCTCCGAAAGTGTGAAGGTTCTCACGTGCTCCCTGGCCACCATCAGGCATGGAGTGCAGTTGAGGGGGGACTGCACCAATGAGGAAGAATATAAATTATACTATGAAAAATGAAAGAGAGATGACATCTAAGGAGGTATGGTCAAAAATTATTTGCAAATACACTAACCAATCTGTACTTCTGGAGGGGTGGAATGTCCCCTTGGCTCTTCATTGATAGCATTCACATGATTTCCAGAACCTGACGCCGCGGCAAACCGTTCAACATGGAGGTCCAACAGCTTCCCAATAACAACAGATTGTTCAATATGCTTGTTCCAGATTTTTCTATGCGCAGCAGAAATCTTGTTCATCTCCACAAGAACATCGGCATCGTACTTGGCAATGACAGCTTTTGCCTCCTTCAGTAAAGGACCACATAGACCTCTCATTTTGGGTGCAAGGAGTTCTCGCATGCGGGGAAGAGTAAATGACCCAAGTGCTTCGCCCTGATAAGGTGGCAAGTTGACGTATTCATCTTCAACAACACCAACACCATAACAGGTGGATACACGGCTCTTGACCTAAATGAAAATAAAGCACAAGTAAAAAATCAATAAATATGTACACTATACTAACTAAATATATGAACAGTTGACATTTAAACGGCAAATTACACTTGACAGCGGTAAGAGTTACACAAGTATAGAAACTTCGCAAAAAGAAATACATGGCAGATTCACTATCACATGGAAACATTATAAATCCAATCAAGTGTGTATCAGTACATTGAACATATGCAATACACTTGGGATATATCTGAGATACACCTGGAGAAGTGGACTAACCTCGAGTTTATCGAAGCTTAACTTTCCGTCCCTGTCAACAGTTCTTGATGCTCTGACAACAGTGCTCACCATTGATCGATCATAGAATGCACAACGAGGGGTCTGGAATGGATTACTTTGAGTAATCTTGTGAACAAGATTGTCCAAGTAGAAAATCTATAAAATATAAACAATAACTTCAGAAATAATTTTAGAAATGATGGGCAAATGAAAGAACATGAATAGCTATTAACTTATAATCAGAAATATGGCACATCCCTTCATGGAAGGATTCTTGACAGTCTTGTCACGGGTCTGCCATTCCTTAATGCCATTCTTCACGAACCGATACACAGCAGTAGCAAGGTCCACACCACCAAGAGTGTAAGGCTCCAGAGAAAAGATGACATCAGAAAGACCAACCTGAAACTTTCCAGTAGGAAACAACATCCTAGAAGAAGCTATCATGAAGAAACAGCGCAACGTCAACTCATCCACACGCTTCTTCTTGATTTCTTCTTGTAGGCGTTCAACAGATATACTATCTCCCTTAGGCAGACCCAACAACTGCCTCATCCTCTTCATCTCAGCTTCTTTTGTCTGGTGATCATACTCTCTAAGATCAGAACCACCAAAAGGGAGACCAAGAACAAGATGAAAATCAAGTGGCTTGATGTAAAGCCTCCGACCACGGGATAGACGGATGTACATGTCATCCGGGTCTATACGATCCATCAACCAAACAAGAAGCTCCCGGCTGTCAAGAGCATTAATCTTCAACTTGATAAAATCACCAAAACCAATCTTCTCGATTTCTTCATGCTGCTGAGGTGTCAACATTTGAATGGTGTCAATTATATTTTTTGGATTGCACCGGCAGCAAACCCTATCCAAGTCAAGTACATCCTCCTGGAAAGAAAACACAACAAACAACATTAGTAAGATGTGTACACTTGCACAATTGTACATTTCAAACTGTACTCTATGAAAATAAGTAGATACACACACAAAATGGAAAGAAACACACACAGTGCATAAAGCATTGATGTACACTACAATTACACACTATGGAGAATATTCTAATAAATCAAGTAACGTACAACAGTTACACTTATTTTAGGCTGAGATACAGTGGATCAAGGGCGGAGTGAGATATAGCTATAGGCTCTAGCAAACGTGCAAAACAAGGGGCCAAATAAAAAAAAACTATAAGATCGAGACACAGATTCTGTTTTCATACAGTATAAACTATGATAAAAAAATTCCATTCTCGACACTTCGAACTAATAAGCTTTAATATACAGATAGGTTAAGCCGCTGTCAGAATTTAGTCGCATATTTATGCACACAGTCAGGAATTGAGTTACATACAATTCTGCATATTAAGAATCTGCTACTTGTAAACATACACTCTCAACACCGCCCCCCTAATTTGACTTCACGCGCCGCCACTGACTCTCAAATCCAGCAATTATAGCTAAAAAGGCTGAACTAGACACTCGAAAACTCTGAATCTACAAATCTGAGGAAGATTCAAATATGAAAAAAAGCAACGGTGAATATACGAGTATGAATTTGAGAATAGGACGGAGCGGATGCGGGGAAGAACTTACAGCTTCGGCCGGCTTTGGATTATTCTTCCGAGGTGAGATGTGCCGCCTATCCGCGGTAGATGCCTTGCACCGCCCAAGCTCCTGGTCGACGGATTCGATGCCGCCCTCAACATCGTGTGGGCATTTCCTCTTCCTTCCAGCCCCTTTGGTCCGGAGAGACACCTCACCGACGGCGTCGCTGACACCATCAGCAGGCTCTGGGCTCTTCCGCTTCCTTCCAGCAAAAGGCTCTCTTCCGCGGCGACCTTTTCCCACATCTTCATCAATCATCAGGGGGTGGACGCGGTTGTTCAAGAGTGCGAGTGCGATCCTGGCTTGCATCTTCGTTATTGCCCGGACCATCACCGGCCATAGCAGAACAATGAATCTGCGATGGCGTTAACTGGGACGTATCCTCCTCGATCCGACCAACGTGTAGCACCATCGCTTCCTGTGAACTCGCAAATATGAGGTTTTTGGTTCGGTCGGGAACATGGAAAAAATAAGAAAGATTGCCAGCCCGTTCGGTTGGCTGATCAGCCAGGCTGGCTGGGCTGATTGACACTGTTGGGTACTGTAGCTACAGTATTTATGAGTCATAACGGTAACAAGCCGCCAGCCGGATCGGACACCAGCCGCAGCCACTTCCAAGCATCCGAATGGGGCGTGCAACCGCAAGTCAGGAACCAGCAAAAAAAAAAAGACCAATTTTTCGGACAATCTAAACCTCTAAAGAACCAGTTTGAAGAAAAATAATTTTGACTTGTCAGATTCTACTCATATGTGTATTGACCGTTGATCTAAATGGAACCCAGAGCAGATACCATCGGATCCTGCCATAACAAATACTGCTAGCGGGCCACAGGGTTGAGCGCGACGCTAAATGCCATTTGCAGGCCAAAAAATATGACGCGGGGATTACTTTTTTCACCAATCGATGATTCTACCCGCCCGTTGTGCAGTCCCGATCCGAGTTTCCTTCCTCCTCTCGATTCCTTTCCATTCCTCTTCCGACCTCCTTGTTTCTCTTCTCCAATTCTTCGATTTGGGACGGGACGACGACGGTGGCGGATATGATGATGTACTCATAATCCCCTCTCCCTCTTCCTTCGCCCCGTCAAACCGACCAGCAGAACCGAATCGAGTCAAATCCTCCGCACCTTGCCGCCGCCGCTGACGCTTGTTCCACAGGAAGATCGCCGGCGAGGATGTCGTACACCTACCTCTTCAAGTACAACATCAGTGGTGACACAGGTGCGTCGCCCCTCGCCTCTCCTCTGATCCCCGCCACCCCTTCTGCTCCGCTGTGTCCGCGGGGAGATTGGATCAGTGCGGTCAGCTGCGGGATAGGTTATTAGCCCGATTTGGTTTCCTATTTTGCTGTTAAGACGGCGGCGGCCGACTAGAGCAGCAAGACCATCGCCCTTTCTGCATGCTGCACGTATTTCGTCTGATGGATTATATCATTGATTTCCCAAATCGTTGCAGATGGAGCCTATTTTACTATCTACAATATATGTGATTCCACCTGCACGAACTATCATGCCTCTCTCTCATCTTCACCACAGGCCCCATCTTCTATTGTAATTTTTTTCCTTGGCTTATGCAGATCTGGAGAGTTGATTTCGGAATTCAGTAGCATCTGCAGTCTGCAAGCACTTTGCGAAGGTAGCATCACGATTTTTTCCTTTTCTTTTCCAACAACCACTGAACCACGAGATCCATTTTTTTCTGAAGAATTTGGTAGTGGTCTTCAGATATGAAATGACTGTGTTATGATTGTTCACTATTATTGGTATAATTCATTCTGGGTAAATTATGGTTGTCTGTAATCTTTTTTCAGATGTTTAATTTTGGTTGATTACCTACGACTGTAAATAAATGAATTGAATACATATTACATGTTCCCAACAATCTGTTGCAATGGCAATATGTTCTTGCTGGGAGATCTGTAGCCAAATTTTTCCTGTGTTCCCTTGTTACAATCTGCCTAAATTGACAGTTTTTGCCACAGCATTCTTGCTGAATGATCATGTTGTTCTCATGTTTTTTTTTAATTGTTTGCCACTGGCAATCCATATGCTGTATCAAAAGTTGGTAACAGCAGCATGCCTCTTTCTCACAGTTCTACGAATCTTGCACTGTAATTTCTCTTTTCCAATGACATCCACGAGAACCAGTTTTTCTAACGAATTTGATAATGATCTTGAGATATGAAGTGGCTGTTTTGTGATTGTTCGTTATTATTGATATAACTATTCCGGGTCATAAGGCCTTCTGTATAGACAACCACCGCTGCACTGTTGTGAATATGTTGTTATATGTTACCAGGAATGTATATTTAACCCATATATGTCGTATAGTAAATAATGTGTCAAAACATAAGCATCAATGCATGCAAGAGCTATTGTTAGCTTCTGGTAAACTTTTAACCTCTTTAACATAATGATGTTGCTTTTGGTCGATTGCCATTTTGGCGTTTTCCGGTAGCTAACATCACCTCTCTTTTTTTCCCTCTTATGATTTACAACATACAAAAATATAGTATCATTTTTTTTCTTAGGAATGACCTTTCGCTACGTGTTACTTACGAGAGCGACCCAACTGCTAATATAATTTTCCAAGCATGCGAAGGCATCTATTACGTCAATGTCAATCAAAGTAATCGAGCTTTACTAGAATATCAGTTATACATTTGATTAGAAATGGATAGAGATTTATCAGTTTTCTACAACTCATGGGCAATCTGTATGTTTCTAAATCAGGGGACCTACTGTCATTTGGCATCGTTAAATAACTGGTGCAGATTCCAGGAGTTAGAAGCTGATGATGCCATATGCTCTTTTGCCGTTATCTTTGCAAGTTATTAAGAATTTCTTTTCAGGGGTTCACACATATTTTCTTTTTCCAGAACAAATGCACACTTTGTTTGTGTAAGCTTCCTATATTGTTGTCTATTGAAATCAGTTCTGAGTATAGGTTCAGATAAGCATGTTATTTTCTTTTTATTTAGGTTTTGCCCACTTTTGCATGATGATCAGAAATTTGCATAACTGTGATGGGTAAATCACACAATTTATTTGTTTGATGCAACCAGTTTTGGAAAGCTTTTAGTTCTCTTTTATTAAAGGGGTGAGAGCTGTAGTATAGGTATGATCTGACAAGGCTGAACAATTGATCTCCGTTCAAAAATATATTTTTAGTAAGAGCTCTAACAATAGGTATACTGATTGCACTTTAATTAGATTTTTTTTCATTCAGTTTAGTTTGGCCACAAGGCTGACAGTATACCATTAGTTATAATGTTTGGTCCGTTTAATATTGCTACATATATGTTTCTTGTCCATGGACACGTGAGTACTCACTACTCAGTGCACCTGGAGGCCCCATTCCTCATCCCTTCTCCTTTGATGATTTTTTTCCCCTGTTTTCTGATGTTTGTTTCACACAATTATTAGTTTCCAATGCTTGGCAAATTTCAGTATGCACTTTTGCAAGGTTATGGACCCAACCGACATCTCAGTAACCAGCTTCCTCTTCAAACGCTGATAAAGGTAACCATTAATTTCAAGCAATTTGTTTGCCCATTTCCTTTGGAAGGGGCTTTATGATGAGCTCCTTGATACTTTGACCTGCCTGTGTATAATAGATGCTAAGTTACTGCTATATATTGTTGACCATTTTATTCTTCTCATGTATTCCAGATGATGGATTTTGTAATATTGGAGGGAGGCCTATGGATTAGTGTACATAGAGCCATAACTTATTAATAGGTTAAGGGAACACTGGCAAGTTCCGTTCCTAGCACCATGAATTCTAATGTTTGTGTTATCCTTCAAGATCCTGCACATTTGGAAGACGTACTAAACCAGAATTTAGGTGGTCAGTATATACAAAAACTAGGAGATTACATCTGTCGGTAATAATACAATGTGTGAGTTTAACATTATAATTGTGGTGTGTATTAGATCATTATGCAATGGCTCATCAGTTCTGATTGATTAACTTCGAGCACTATCTTTTACAATTTATCAATTCCCTTGATGTATTATTTATTTTAAACCTGCCCAAAAGTTGAACTTTGCAAAATGGAAATACTTTGAATCTTCTTTTATTCCTGTCAAGATGTAAAGAGATATTTCTTGAGTTTAATTCTCCACTAAACCATCCCTGTCAGTTCAAGAAAATGTGTGAAAAGTTCCTCTCAACATGACAAACAATCTCTCGCACAACCATGATTATGAAAGTGTGAAAAATTAAACCCACTTGAAACATCTAAATTTTTTAAGAAAGCTTGATGTCCACCATTGATTTATTGATTTATGAAGATAATGGATCAAAACTTATATCTTTAGTTTTGTTTCTTGCATCCTATCAAAAGATAATTAATCAACCAATGATTAAATAATATGTCTTGTGTCTTATTGGTTTAATTAACAAATTCTTATTGTCATGAGTTTTGTTTCGTTAATTAAAGTGTTTCTTTTTATCCATATTGAATATGTTATGGTATACCTTAAATATCGTTGTAAGTCTTTTATCCATATTGAATTTGATTCGGTTGAATAATTGATCGTTGGGAGTTTTGCTTGGGTACGTACGCTGCTCGCCTGCTCCGTATACCTTGCTCTAGTTATAGTCCGATTCGAAGAGACTCGACGCCGAACGCGTGTTCTGTATGTATACGTGCAGTACGACTAGTCACGTCTATAGAGCAAATTACACACATCTATAGAGCAAATTATAGATATCATATATGAGCAGTAGCAAGGAAATGAGCACTACATTTTTCTCGAACAACGCAGAAACTGCGCATGCATTGTCATTTCATTGATAGAAGAAAACACTCGCGACATGAATAAGAACTTCAGTAGGATCGTTCAGCATCCGTGCCAAATCCTTCGCACGCACAATGCACCATAGCGTCACTTCTAAGGGCCAGAATCCGATCCGTTTTAGGCCAGAATCCGTTTTAGGCCAGAATCCATAATCTGCAAAATCGTGGCTTCTCACGGATTTTGGCACTGTAGCTACAGTAACTACTGTGGCGCACTGTAGCAGAAGCAGAATACAGAATCTTTTTTGCCAAAAAGGGCCTAAGTTCTAAGAGCATCTCCAGCAGTTCTCTAAAACTCATGCATCAAATCCTCCTATAGGGGAAGCATCAAATTCTGAAAATAGATTTGATGCATGGGTGCTCCAGCAGTTTCCCTAAATCTCATCCCCTTCTCGTGGGTCCCACCATGCCACGTCACCACCCAGCCCTTCCACTTCCCTTCTCTCTCCCCAGTCAGTTTATCGAGCACCCGTCGAGCAGGGGTCAGCCGCGCCGCGTCTCCATGCCCCACGGCATCACGCCGCCGCCCCGCGCGCCCCATGGCGGCGAGAGTTGCCGTGCTGTAGCGCGAGCGTGCAGGAGCAGCGCCACGGGGAGCTCGTTGCGGCCATGGCAGGTCGTCGCGACGCCCGGCGCGACAAGGGAGGGAAGGGAGGCCGCGGCGCAGGCGAGCTCCAGCGGGAAGGCCGCGGCGTGGGCGAGCTCCGGCGGGAAGGCGGCGCGACGGCGGGATTGGGTAGCGACGGCGTGGGCTGGAAGACACGGCGGAGACAGCTCGTCGCGCGTGCCTGGGAGAAGAGTGGCGAGGCATGGAGGCATCACGTCGCCGCCGCCGCCGCGTGCGCCCACGCGCCGCTGCACAAGTTTGCTCACGCGCACGCCGCAAGATCCGCGAGCTCGGCCCATCAGGGAGCAATGGCGCGTTGGGTCGACGACGACGACGACGACGGGGCGAGCACGACGGCGCTTGCGAGCAGGCCAGCGGCCACAGGCGCGCGTAGATGTAGTTCGGGCGCGGCTCCGGTGGGCGCAGCCTCTTCCCCGGGCGCCTCGTCGGTGGGGAATCATGGCGCCGATGGCTCCTCCATGGCCACCGGACTCCAAATCGGCCCCAATCGGGGCGGTGTGCCATGACGCGTCGATTTTGGGGCTCGACGGACGGCGAGCGGCGGGGCTCCGGCGAGATTTGGTGGCGGCGGCGCTCGCCGGAAGTGGAGGCGGGAGCGGGAGTTGCTCGCGCGGGAAGGAGGAAGGGAAGGAAACGGTTTCGCGCGTCGGGTAGTTGGAGTAGGGGAGAGGTGAGCGATCCCCTCTATTCAGAGGATGGAAGGGAGAATTTGATGCATGGAGTAAAAGAGAGGATAGGGGGAACTGCTAGAGCAGGTTTTTTGCCCTTTCATACATCAAATGGCAGTTTTTTTAGGATAGGAGAGAGGAAAGGGGACTGCTGGAGATGCTCTAACCAAGCCGAAACTAGTAGAAATCTGAAATCCCACTGGCGCGTAAATGGAAAAACCGGCGCGATCTGAAAAATCGGCGGGCGTGGGCCAACACATATATCCGGCTTTCACATTATTTCGAGAAATAAAAAATCTCCTCCTCCTCGACCACGCCCGACCATCCCTAGCGCCGCCGCCAGTGAACCCGCCTCCCGTCGCCATCCCCTGGCGCCGCCGCCACTCAAACCCAACGCCCGTCGCCATCCCCTGCTCAGGCAGCGCCAACGCTCGTCGCCATATCCACATCTGCGACCGCGGGCTCCCAACCCGCCGCCCAAGCTAACCGCCATCGCCTCCCCCAATCTCGTCGATCTCCTCCGATTCCGCGCCTCCCTCAAAGCCCGCGGCCTCCGGAGTTAGGAGCTGCATCGTGAGAAGACCTGTGCGGAAGAAGAGTCCCTGTACGTCGACCTCAACTTAAGGTGAGAATAAAATCTGTTGTGTGTGTGTCTTGTGCTACATGAGTACGACAGTTGTGTGATCCGATGACGATCTTCTTTGGCATTTGTTAAATATCATTGTTTACCGCAACTAACAATTAGTTTATCAACTCAAAAAAAAAACATTAGTTTAACCAATTGTCATTACAAAAATAGGTGGCCTGCACATGGATCTAGCATGCTTCACGGCTCCCAAGTTCATATAATTAGCATGTCTGTCTTTTGCATCATTATTATAGTTATTTTCTTGTAACTTGAACGCCATCAATTAATTAATACACATGCTGATTTACCGTTTTGGTTTTATATCGCAGCATTAGCCATGTCGGTAGAAGAGCGTAGTTGGATGTACCAAGGTTGGAATGACAACGGTTGTCATTCAGAAGATTGGGTTCGCAACACAAATGCATTTCTAGACCATGCTTTCAGTGGTGTCTCTAATAGAGAAAAACGTGGTATAGTTTGCCCTTGTTCAGAGTGCCGCAATGGAGTCAGAAGGACGAGGTCTGTGATGAGCATCCATTTGTGTAAGAGAGGTTTTATGCCTGGGTACACTAGATGGACTGAACATGGTGAGCATCCTGTTGGTTCGTCCACATCGGAAGAAATACATAACACTGCTGATGGCTCAGATGAAATGCCGGGTGAGTTTGGCGATGCAATGCATATGGATGGTATAGAAGACGAACCCACAGCAGATGCTAAAGCACTTCATGACATGTTGGCCGCCTCAAAAGAGCCGCTCCATAATCGCACTGATGTTTCACAGATAACTGTAGTTGCACACTTGATGGCGGTTAAATCACAACACAATCTTTCTGGAGAATCCATTAATGCTTTATTGAGGCTCCTTGGGGATGCGTTGCCTGAGAACCATAAAATGCCAAAGAATGTGTATGAGTGTGAGCGCCTCCTTAAAGCTTTAAAAATGCCATATGTCAAAGAAGATCAACAAAAGGACAAATGTGACATATGTGGGGAAAGCTGTTATGCTGTAGTTGAACCGGCTGCACAAGGGCGCAAACTTACTGCCAAGCGTCGATGCCAAGAAGAAGAGGAAGGCACAAGGAAGGAAGCTCGTGATAGTCGTTCAGCAAAAGAATATGCCCAAAACATGTTTGAGAGGGATAGAATGGTACCGACTCACAATGAAAATATCCACAGGTTTATGAAGGTGAGATCTGATATACATCATGCTTTGTTTCTCATAGTGCCAGTTGGGCTGCTACTTAATTATGCCCACATGTGTTGTTTGCTTGTTTAACTGTAGAGTGTTGCTGCACACACTGGAATGCCTCCTGCTGTAGTCCCACCTCCCTTGCCTCCCACACCGCCGCCTTCAACATATGGTGTTGCAGCATCACCTGCAAATGTAAGTTGATGATCAGCATGGATCTTGTTCCAGAATAATTCTATTTGTTCGGTTGGCTCCTATACATGATGAACTATCAGTTTTGCAATATTTGTAGTCTGTCCTGGAGTTAATCTTGCTGAATGGAAATATAAACATGCCATATTCAGACAAGTTTAACCTTCTTTTTTTTAACTGTTATTTGGATCACTGACCACAATCACAGTTCTTGCTTACATAGTTTCAAATTCTGAGGTCATTTGTGCATTTTTCTTAGAGATGTAGAAATTAGAATGGAAAGATAAACATGCTATTTCTAATGCATCAGTGCTGTTTCCTGAGAACCAAATAGAAAATGTGAGATTCCTGAATTCCTCGATTGTGTCGGCTAAATGCAAATCTGACGCTTATCAATCTGTAGGCTGCTACATTTGGCTCAGCTGTTGGAGTGGAAACTCCCGAAGAGACACTGAGCAGGATCGATTATGGAGGATTTGGTGGCCCTATGAATGTGACTGCAAGTGATGGTGGAAACGGATTGGGCGGCCGTCTGGATCCAACTGCAAGTGGTGGCGGCAACTACTCCTCCTGCATGATGATTTCTAGTTGCACTAATATTCTGCACTGGCGGAATTATGGCTTCAAGCAGTAGCTTCTTTAGTTTTAGTCATTGCCAAAACTTGTCTTATAGTGGTGGACCTTTTGTTCTGAGTGCTTGCATTCACGTTGGCTGTTAGGCTGGTTGAAGCTTTGTTGGCTGCACTATATTGTGTGGATGAAACGTGATATATATTTCCCTTTTGATTTGTTGGCAATTGTGTTTTTACCTCACTCTGAACTCAAATTGTGATTTTACTCTCAAATTTTTTAACTTTGTAATTTTACCTTTGGTTTTGTCAGCCTAAAGCCAGAGTTGTGGGTAAACTCTGACTTTAGGTTAAAAAATCAGGGTCAAAATCACAAAGTTAAAAATTTGAGGATAAAATCATAATTAAAGTTCAGAGCGAGGGTAAGAACACAATTATCGCTTTATTTGAAATATTAAATTTGTGATTAATTATTCCTGCAATATTGGTTGTTTTAAAAATTCTATATTTAAATGTCCTCATAAAATGTTTCTCAAATTTATGTAGGGGCTTTGTCAGTTTTGCTAGGAGCTGTAATCCAAAAGATTGTCGCTTTCCCTAAGAACTAAAGCTTTCAAGGAATAGAATCGTTACACGTCCCTAGAAAAAGAACCTTTGTTTTCCCCAGAAAATCTTAAGAATTTTTTTTCATTCTCGTCAAACGCGCCCCTAGGAAGTGCTTCCCATGACGAGTCCTAAGGCAAGTGGTTTTCCTAAGATTTTCAGTCCTTTTCCTAGTGTTTATGAACCTAGGAAAACTGGGCGATTCGAGTAGTGAAAAGAAGTAATTTAATCATAGATAGTATCACGAAAAGGTTTATTAGAATACGCAACAAACAATATACACTAAGCTGCTTGAATTCATGACCACCACTTGACATTTCTAGGTGAGGCGGTAAAAATAAAATCCATCAGTTTTATCGAAGCGAGCCGAGCAGGAACACGTGATACACTCGCTTTTTTTTAGATAATGGCCATAGATTCCAGTCTTGACCTCAAAAAGAGGCAACGACTGATTATTAAAAACTATGCATCTCCATCTGCACTCTCACACATATAGTTCAACACATAAAAGGAAGGCATCACAAAGGTTAGATGACACAAATTAAGTTATGTGGACTCGCTAGCTGTGCACATTACATACCCCTGCAAAACAAAGTTTCCGCGCTACAGCGCTACGGTACAGAGGTAGGGCCTGTTTGGTCGAGTTACTCCTCAAACATCGGCTTCGGCTCTAGCTCTTATGGTAAAACAGCTTTTTTTTTTAATGAAAACGACTCTCATTCAGAAAATATTTGGATGGGAGCGGTGAGGAGCCACTATTTTGGGCTCCGCCGTCCTATAGTGCAAATTGGGCAAGTGCAACCAGGTGCTCCGCCGGTCGTCCTTGAAGAAGCGGAGCCGGGCGACACAGCCCAAGCAAACGTCACGGTGGCTGCACTCACCGACGGCCACCCATTCTAGAGGCTCCTTGCACACGGCGCAGCCGTCGTCGTCGTCGTCGGCTTGCTCGTCGATGTTGATGACCACGGCGTCAGCATGACTTGTCTGGGCAATAGCAGCGTTGTCGAGTTGTGCCATATATATGCTTGATCACGCGGCTTGGCTGACAGCTAGCTGAATAGCTGATGCTGCCTGAGACAGCTGGGATGGAGCGTGTGTGTGTTCACGGTGTCGACTTAGATTTAATTCGGTTGGATATATTGGCAGCGATCGGAAGAGATTGTTTCTTTTGGCTGCGGCTGCAGCAACTGCTTTTTCATACTCTCAATGCTACAGTGAACAGCGCTGCACAGCTGCAGCTGCAGCTGTTCCGATCACAGCCATTGACATGTAGTTGTTGGGAGTTCTGCTTAGGTACTCTGTATACCTTGCTAGTTAGTCCGATTCGAAGAGAGACACCGAACGCGTATTCCGTTAAATAGAATCAGAGTAGGATTATCACTGTTATACACATCCAGGTCACTCCTATAGTATAGATACTACTTAACAGTCTCACTTTAATTACAGATATTATGAGCACTCTTTTTTCTCGGACAGCGTAGAAACTACATTGTCATTTCATCACTGATAGAAGAAAACACATTAGGCCAGATCGGCCACAACACAACCACGCCAAGATTAAGATGTTGACTACTCGTGACATGAATAAGAACGCAAGGACTCTTCCATTAGGCTGCACCCGTGCCAAATCCTTTCGCACCCACCCCTCGCAAAAAAACAAAAAAAAAAAAATCGTTTCGCACCCATAGCGTCGCTTCCTCGATCCCTGACCTGCCGAAGAACCCAGCCGAAACACTACTTTTTTTTTTTTTGAACTTCCGAAACACTACTTGAAATCATTCTGGCGCGTAAATGAAACATATTTGGCGCGATCAGAAAAATCGGCGGACGTGGGCCAACACGCATATACGGCTTTCACATTATTTCGAGAAAAAGGAAAATATCCTTCTTCCCGAGACCGAGCGGCCGCTCTGCCTCCCTGCGCCCGACCATCCCTAGCGCCGCCGCCGCTGAACCCGCCTCCCGTCGCCATCCCCTGGCGCCGCCGCCACTCAAACCCCACGCCCGTCGCCATGCATCCCCTGCTCAGGTAGCGCCAACGCCCGTCGCCATCTCCAGATCTGCCACTGCGGGCACCCAAGCACACCGCCATCGCCTCCGCCAATCTCGTCGACTCCCTCAAGCCCGTCTCCTCCAATCCCGCGCCTCCCTCAAGCCCGCAGCCTCCGATTCCGTCGCCTCCCCCAACCCCTGCTGCCTGCCCCAAATCGACCCCATTCACGGGACGAATCGGAGCTTGGCCCGGCGAGGAGTTAGGAGCTGCATCGCGAGGAGACCTGTGCGGAAGAAGAGTCCCTGTACGCCGACCTCAACTTAAGGTGAGAATAAAATCTGTCGTGTGTCTTGCTACATGAGTACGACAGTAGTGTGATACGATGACGATCTTCTTTGGTATTTGTTAAGTATATCATTGTTTACTACAACTGTAGCAATTAGTTTATCCAATTTTCATTAGAAAAATAGGTGGCCTGCACATGAAATCTAGCATGCTTCACGCTCACAAAGTCCCTATAATTAGCATGTCTGTCTTTTGCATTGTTATAGTTATTTTCTTGTAACTTGAACACCATCAATTGATTAATAGACATGCTGATTGATTTACCGTTTCGGTTTTATAATATCGCAGCATTAGCCATGTCGGTAGAAGAGCGTAGTTGGATGTACCAAGGTTGGAATGACAATGGTCGTCATTCAGAAGATTGGGTTCGCAACACAAATGCATTTCTAGACCATGCTTTCAGTGGTGTCTCTAAAGGAGAAAAACGTGGTATAGTTTGCCCTTGTTCAGAGTGCCGCAATGGAGTCAGAAGGACGAGGTCTGTAATGAGCATCCATTTGTGTAAGAGAGGTTTTATGCCTGGGTACACTAGATGGACTGAACATGGTGAGCATCCTGTTGGTTCGTCCACATATGGCTCAGATAAAATGTTGGGTGAGTTTGGCGATGCAATGCATACGGATGGTACAGAAGACAAACCCACAGCAGATGCTAAAGCATTTGATGACATGTTGGCCGCCTCAAAAGAGCCCCTCCATCATCGCACTAGTGTTTCACAGATCACTGCAGTTGCACACTTGATGGCAGTTAAATCAAAACACAATCTTTCTGGAGAATCCATTAATGCTGTATTGAGTCTCCTTGGGGATGTGTTGCCTGAGAACCATAAAATGCCAAATAACTTGCATGAGTGTGAGCGCCTCCTTAAAGGTTTAAAAATGTCACGTGTCAAAGAAGATCAGCAAAAGGACAAATGTGACATATGTGGGGAAAGCTGTTATGCTGTAGTTGAACCGGCTGCACAAGAACGCAAACGTACTGCCAAGCATCGATGCCAAGAAGATAAACGCACAAGGAAGGAAGCTCGTGATAGTCGTTCGGCGAAAGAATATGCCCGAAACATGTTTGAGAGGGGTAGAATGGTACAGACTCACAATGAAAATAACCAAAGGTCTATGGAGGTGAGATCTGACATACATCATGCTTTGTTTCTCATAGTGCCAGTTGGGCTGCTATTTAATTATGTTCTCATGTGTTGTTTAACTGTAGAGTGTGGCTGCACACACTGGAATGCCTCCTGCTGTAGTTTCACCTCCCTTGCCTCCCCCACCGCCGCCTCCAACATCTGGTGTTGCAACATCACCTGAAAATGTAAGTTGATGATCAGCATGGATCTTGTTCCAGAAAAATTCTATTTGTTCGGTTGGCTGCTATACATGATGAACTATCAGTTTGGCTATATTTTAGTCTGTCCTAGAGGTAATCTTGCTGAAGAAACATAAACATGCCATATTCAGACAAGTTTAACCCTTTTTTTTTTGCTGTTATTTGGAATCACTGACCACAATCACAGTTCTTTTGCTTACATATTTTACCATTCTCAGGTCATTTGTGCGTTTTTATTAGTAACAGCGATTAGATTGGAAACATAAACATGCTATCTCTAATGCTTCAGTGCTGTTTGCTGAGAACCAAATAGAAAATATGATGTTCCTGAATTCCTCAATTGTGTCGGCTGAATGCAAATCTGACACTTTTCAATGTGTAGGCTGCTACATTTGGCTCAGCTGTTGGAGTGGAAACTTCTGAAGAGACACTAAGCAGGATCGCTTATGGAGGATTTGGTGGCCCTATGAATGTGACTGCAAGTGATGGTGGAAATGGATTGGGCGACTGTCTGGATTCAACTGCAAGTTGTGGCGGCAACTACTCTCCTCCTGCACAGGATGATTTCCATTTGTACTGATATTCGGCACTGGCGGAATTATGGCTTCGAGCAGTAGCTTCTTTAATTTTAGTCATTGCAAAAACTTGTGTTCTGGTGGTGGACCTTTTGTTCTTAGTATTTGCATTTACGTTGCCTGTTAGGCTGGATGAAGTTTGTTGGTTGCACTGATATTGTGTGGATGAACCTGATCAATGATGCCCCTGGTTTGAGAGGTTTATTTTGATATATATTGTCCTTTTGATTTTTTTGGCAATTTTTTTAAATATAAATTTGTGGTAAATTATTTTTACAATATTAATGTTTTTAATGGTTGTTTTAAAAAGTATATATTTAAATGTCCCCATGAAATATTTCTCAAATTATGTAAGGATTGTGTCACTTAAAAAAAGAAAATCATGTAGGGACTGGCAATTTCCTTGGGAGCTATAATCCAAAAGATTCTGTCAGTTCCCTAGGAACTAAAGATAAGGAAAAAAAACTAGTACACTTGAGCTGTGTCTAGTCATGTCACAAAGGTTCTCTATGAAACATATTTGTAGGAAAAGAATAGGGTTTTTTGTAAAAAAAAACATAGGTTTTTTTTCCCTTTCCTCTCAAATGCGCCTTACGAAGTGCTCCCTAATCATAAGGAAAGTAGTTGCTCTTTCCTGGTGTTTACGGGCCTAGGAAAACTGGGCAATTCTAGTAGTGAAAGGATTACTTGAATTATAGTAGATACTACTGTGAGATAGAAGCAAGGGAACTTAGGGAAGGGCTATTAGAGAAGCAAGGGAACTTAGGGAACTAAGCTCCTTTAATTCATGATCACAACCTGACATTTCTAGGTGAAATGGTAAAAATAAAACCTATCAGTTTTAGCACAGTGAGCCTAGAAGGAACACGCGGTGCACTCAGTTTTTTTTTTTTAGATAATGAATATAGGTTCGGGTTGATCTCAATAAGAAGCCACGACCAACTACGACAAACTATGTAGCACCTCCGTTTGCATTCTCTCATATAAAAGGAACACATCATTAAGTTTAGATGACAAGAATTAAGCTAGGTGCACTCGCTAACTGTACACATTACAAATCTGTCCAAAACAAAGTTGTATGGACTACACAACGCTACGGTACATAAGGTTTGTTTGGTTGGGTTCTTGCTTCTCAAACATTGGCCACGGTTCTAGCTCCTTTGGTAAAACAGCTCCTATTCAAAAAATGTTTGGTAAAACGGTTTCTGACGAGTGGGAGACATGAGGAGCCACTATTTTGTGTTCTTGCTTCAGCTCCTCAGTGTACCAAACTCTATTTGAAGAGCACCCTTTTTTTTTTTGGAAAAGCACCTAGGTGTACTTGCTAATTTGAAGCCCACGTACGCATCTCCCCGTTTCGCTCCAAAACAGTTGAAAAACAACGTTGAAATAGTACCCCCGATTTTCTAAGAACAGCCATGATGTCGAATCCAACTAGAGCAAAAAAAAGGAAGGATGGGTTTCAGTGCTACTTTAAGCTTGGATCCAATCCGGTTTGCTCAACTTTTGAACACGCTTTGTTGTTTAAACAGCATCTCTAACTCCAAATATTTCGAATTTCCTCTGTAAAACATTTGAGTTTCTCTGCTTTTGCTGGTTTTTTTCCCCCGAATGTTCTTTGCAGGTGAGCCAGGCACCTTTACCATGAGGGCAAATTTAGCAAGACGGGTACCATTGTGCCAAGTTACATGGACTCGTTCGCTCGATCCGCATGCCAAACAAAACTATATTTTCGACACATTAGCAATGCAGGCAACACTAGCATAAGCTATTGGAGTAAAAAAAGCCATTGTCTCAATATAAATTTAAAACAAATTCTCAAAGGACTAGTCAGATGAAGTTGCACATCAGTTTAACTTCGAGAACAAACATCGACATGAATGCAGTTGTACAGTAAATTATGACATGCCCAAAATGGTTCATAATTAAGAAAAGGAACAAGCACGACAACATACACCTCCTACACTTCAACAGGGAAAGTCAGAACTTGAAAGCCATTGGAGCACTTCCACCAGTATATTCATTCTCCTAGTCAGAAGCCAAAAAGATCTTCAGTCACCTGAACACCCATAAACCAAAATTGTTCAGTATTCCCTAGGGACAATCAAACATAATGATAGTAAGAACGAACTTCCACATTAATTGAACAAACAAGTAAAAAAGCATTAATTGAACAAATCAGTATAAAAAAAGTAGCAGCAATAGTTACTATATGAGCTAATTTTGCCCTCCAAACACCAAGTATAGAAGATCGCACCCTACAAACAACTTGAATAAAAACAAAATGAGAATGCCTAGCACCACCTAGCGGCAAAAGATAATAACCAGTTAAAAATCATAAGCAGAAATGCAAAAACCATCACGACTTGCAACTAACCAAGTGAAGTCTCTCTTTTTACACATAACAAGAAAAAGAAAAGGGAAAAGGAACATGAAGCTACTACATTCAGACATCACGCAAAAGAAGTTTTTTTTTAAGGAAATAGAGAGGTCATTCAGATTAATCTGCGGGAAAAGATTCTGAAAAGGCATTGATCATTGAAATTGAAACAAATCACCATTCGACGTTGCTAGCTGTCTCGTTGTACAAACTACAAAGATCATGAAGATTTTGGTTGTTGTTCACTACTATGCTTGTGTTGAACAAGCTATTTACGATATCTGAAGCTATGTTGTTACAATAACTAACCAATCATATCCTATAATATTGCATTAAAATGAATGCTGGTATGATGCAATATAAAAAGGACGACGATTTTTTACTTTGTGAACACAGTGCCACTTGCATCCCCTCCGAATTCGCGGCACGTGGTGCGTTTGAACAGTACGGAGGGTAACTACTGACCCTAGCACTGTAGGCTATTCTTGTTCGCTCGTAGGGTGGGCATCATGGAAAACTTTGCCGCGGATTAACGCGCAAGTGAATGTGACCTGTTGATTTGCTAGTCTTCCGTGTAGTATTGTTTTGCGGGCATAGCAAGCAGGCATACGTCCAACCGTCGCATGAAGCACTGATGGGCTTGCACCTACATTCCCATGTTCTGGCCTATGGTGCAAACTGCTACATGCCCTGACCCAGATGTGCACGCGGCTCCTCTTGAACCTCACAGCTGTACCCACCCTGCTCGAACACTAGCTTTTATATAGCCGGCGCGCACGGAACGGTGGCATGCACCCCCTCTCAACCATGCAGCGCATTCGCAATCGGCCCATCTGCTGGGCCAGTCGATCCGCCCTTTGCGCGACGAGCTCTGCCACCCACTATGGCATCTTGGTGGCCGACATGCACAGTCCACTGGTTGCCATCGACGCGGGCAGCATCACTGACATTTTGAAACACTGACCTAGGCTGATGACTGTGCATTATCAGATAATGGATTCACTAATGCAGCCAGCTCCGTGTGGCGCTGTGTTCACAGAATCCGTTCTCTTTCATAAATCATGAAAGCAGTAAAAGTACCAACATAGAGCCATAGAAAGAACAAAAATACTGACAACCAATCGACTGACGTAACACGGATCTCCCATACAACTTTAACTCTTGCATGTCCTAGGGAGCTATGAGCTATGACCACATAACTAACATACATCAGACAAGGCTGTGCCTTCTCCCATTAATTGTCATTTTGATAGTAATTAGGCAGATGGTGGTCATATCAGATATGGTAGAAACCAAAAAACGGGTTCCCATCAACAAACATTTCCATGTCAACAGAAACTGAAGCCAGCACCTTATTTTCCTGAATTGTACTGGGAGTAGGATGGGCAAGCAAGACAGCATGGTCCGCTGGTCACCATCAGCTCCATTGGTATAAAACCATGATGTGTCCCTTTAGATGTACTTGTGTCTATTTTCTCTACAGGTGTATTCGGTTTATCACGAGATAGATTTTGACAAAATTTGGTTAGCACTTAGAATTTGTAACTCATCAATAGTTGCCACATTTTTTACAAGCTAGCTGGTAACTAAGAACATTAGTTAAAAATGCCATCACCTCTATTTTCGTTGAACTCCATGAAAGAACTAAGCACTCTAGCCAAACACCGCATCAGAGAAAACACAATCCATAACTCCTTTAAAAGATGAACTTAATAATAAATGATTTCAAGGATTCAGTTTATTTTGCTGGTTTCTAAGTTGAGTATTGGGTATGTAAAGAAGCAAAGCTAAATCATTACCTTTGGTTATCCACGCATCAAGCCGACAGTTAGCTCACACAATTGTCCATCAGAAACCACATCAATCTGATAAACATGTAAGGAATGGTGAAGCAGCAGTGCACAGTATACAAGGCAAGGAACCCAGCATCATAGTAGATGGGCCCCCTTTTCAGTAGATGAGCACCCAGCTCATCAGCCGGGTCCCTCGCGGCAAGCAGAGCGCCAACAAGCTGGATGATCTTGGCAGCAAGAAAGATCATGGCACACAAGAAATAGACAGCGAAGAATGCAAGCGCGTCCGCCAGCTTGCCATCAAGAAGGTCACTCGGTGATCCACCCGCAGCCTATTGCCCAAACAAGAAAACATCATCAACATAAAAATAAAAATCGAACCCAAACAAGGTGAAATTGCTGCGGGGAAAGCAAACAAGCAAGCACCTAATGAGCACGGGTCACGGCCTCCCCGTGAAGGGTCGCGAGTATGAACATCAGAGAGGCCATGAACACGGGAAGCGACCACTTCAACCAGACGAAGCACTTGTCGTCGTCCAGCACGGAGCCCTCCACGGCGAGGCAGTGGGCCACGGCCTTCGCGATGCTGCGGGCGTTCGCCAGCCACAGCGCGCCAAGCAGGAACGCGAAGAGCAAGGACAGGACGACCAGCCGGCCGCGCGGAATCCCCGCCTTCGATGGTGCTGCAACCGCCGCCGCCATGGTTAACCCTAGGTCCGGGAGCAGGGAGCTTCGGTGCGGGTGGAGTGGGAGTGAGTGGCCTGCAGCTCTTGCTCTGAACTGGGTTGGGGACGAAAGGGAAAAGCAGAGCACGGGCCTGCCTTTGCGGGGTGGAGGCGTCTGTCCGTCTTCAGGGGTCGTGTCGGACCCTTGCAAATCGATTTGGACGGACTTTGGGTATCACTTCAGCATTCATTATAATTTGTAAAATTTTGCAATTAAAAATTGGTCAATAGTACTTCACAACATTTTGACCACCAAAACCTGTTCACTGATCGCATGTGTTCCCCATATTACACAGTACAACTCAGACACTCACAACGCACGCACACTCACCCCTATAAACACACGTACACAAACCCTACCCCTATGAGCATCTTCGAAGACTGAGCCGGCAAATCTAGAGATACGAAGTCACCACTGGCGCCTCGCTGTCGACGGGAGCGTCGCCTACCACTGAAAGCACAAATGCCGTTAAATCCTTGAAAATTCGCTCCCACGAGGAGTCGAACCCAAGACCTGAGAGGTGTTACTCGGATGCCTTAACCACTAGGCCAAGACCCCTTTCACATTTCACAGCACATAATAACAAACGAAATTTGGAATCACAAAGCACATAACTTTCTTTTTTCGATTACACGACACAATTCAGACACTCACAATGCACGCACACTCACCCCTATGAACGCACATACATAAATCCTACTCTTATAAGTATCTTCAAAGACTGAGCAGCAAATCCTAAAAATTGACGAAGCCACCACTAACGCCTCGTTGTCGACGGCCACGTTGTCTCTCGCTGAACGCAAAACGCTTAGAAAATTCGCTCCCACGAAGAGTCGAACCCAGAACCTCAGATGCTACTGAGGCTCTTGCAACCACTAGCCTACATGCACTTTCGCCACAAAGCACATAACTGCCATACCACCATTCCATAACTTGCAGCTCCGAGCTCTAAGCAAAAGTAGCTAGTTATGGGTGCATTGAGCAAATCATCATTTTGGAAGACGGTCCAAATCCTACATTTGCGCTATACACGTTTTTGTCCGAACAATAAACCTAGATGTGCATATGCACCTCAAAACTCTCAAAAAGTAGAATGTATCATGATGGAAAGATGTTTTGAAACAAAACAAATTTTTCTAAGGCTCTAAGATGAGGACTTACAACATCTTTGCGATATTGTAGCACCTTTACGAACTTTCAACAGTGTGTTCATAAGAATATTTGACTTTCTTGAAGCAGAGACAAAAGGTTATGCATACAAAGTGAGTTTTAACTTTCTTAAAACCCTTATTAGCAAGCGTTGTCTTGCCTATAGTCATGCAAATCTCTATATTGTGGGTGCAAACCAGGCCATACACTTCACAAGTATATATGGTTGGCTTCCAATGCCTTTGAAGTTACATGGCCTCTCAATAGGACATTCAGCCTACAATCAAGTGCAATGCGACCTATTTTGTATCTCTTCCGCTGATTGAGGACTTTTTTTTTATGGCAAATGGCAGGTGTACCAGCAATTGGGGACATCCAAGGCACGTTGTTTTGACGACTTAATTTGATTGGCGAATTGATACCACGCCTTCAAGTTTGTGTTGTTTATTATCTTCTTAATCTGTCAATGATGTTGAGATGGTTTGGAGAATGTTGTCTCTCTTGTGTCCAAAAGATCATGGGAGAATAAATGGAATCATAAGGGCACGTGCCCCCCTCTCCAAATAAACACATCTGTGTGGCATATCTAACAAACTTGATGGGTGTTACAACGTTTAACAAATCTAGGAGAATCCCCTTGTTGTATGTCGACAACGATAAAACATTGTTGCGTGTTCTTTACCCACCGTAGCAGGACGAGCGTTGCTACAATTACGTAAAAAATTTACGTAATTCACACGCACTGCTTACATGGCCGTAGTAGATTGGCTGAGGGTCAGTTGAGATTCCTAAATCACGGAGCACGCTATGGTAATCACAGGGCATGTTAGCGTTTCGTAAATTTTGCGTGAGTTAATTTACGTAAATCTAGCATTTCTCTATGACTGTAGTGTTGTGGGCATTCTTACCATATGTATCTGACCTACTGATGAAATTGAGGGTCGCATAGGAGTTTCTACACTTTCCATATGAGACAGTGGCGGACCACACCCAAAATTTTAGATGGAGCAGAACTTCACCCAGCCTTGACAGGTGCCAGCATTATGATCGTGCTCATGCAAACCGCTAACTATTCCTACTATCAACATTGTGTTTATTTATGCATGATTGCTAGCAAAATAGTCATTTACTGGAACCTCTTCAAAGACGTTGCTGCTTGTTCATCATTCTTCTCATCTCTCTGCCTCACTCAAAGAGCCGAACTGTAGGAAACTTTGATCAAATATGGAGATGAGGTTTTTTGTGCCGTGATATAGCCGGGCAGCTGCCCCACCCACCGTACGGGGCGGTCCGCCCCTGATACGAGAACAAGCACTTAGCTGCTGTCTTGATGTAGTGGTAAAGATGGATCTATCTTTAATAGGTGTTGAATTGAAATGTCACATCTCAGAGAGTAAATGTGATATGTGACTGAGATTCAAACTACTCGCTCCGTTATAAAAATATATGCAGTTCTGGCTATGTTTTGAGGTATCCAAATTCATAACATCTTCTATAAATCTGAACCTATGATCGTCTAATGAACCTGGTACAGAGCCAGAACTGCATATATTTTGAAACAGAGGGAGACTCCTTCTATTTTTAAATTGTTTACACCGTTTATCTCATTCAAATTATTAGCTCAAATATATATGTTTTAATTTTTTAGTAATAAAAAAAATTCATAATAAGATATATGGTAATTGAATAAAACGAATGATCAAACATAACTTAAAGAGTCAACGGTGTAAACAATTTAAAAACGGAGAGATTAGGTGATTTGTGTTGCAGTTAACAATCAATGTGTTGTTGTAAGATAGTTTTGGGTTGCTATATCTATTTGGGAAGAAAGAGAAACATAAAGTAGTAGCCAAGAAGCATACGGCTGCAGGCAATCATTTCGCAGAGATTTATCCATACAGGTTGCAATCTCAGTACATCCTCATTACATCCGTTTTACTTTACAGCAGTTCACGTGGCTTTAAGCTAGTACTTAAACTGCAACACAAAATTTCAAACTACACATGGTATAACGTTGCAGGCTACAAGACAACAGAATGGTCTGAAATGTGACGATAAAACGGTAATGCTATTCAATAACACCTCCGGGTGGTCGTTCAGAACTTGCATCTATCATTGGAAACACGCCCATTAATCAGTCTAATCATCATCTCGATTGGGCAAGCCAGGAAAAAGCTGCAGCCCAACCAAAGGTCACCTGCAGTCCTGCACATTCATGAATTGAAAGTTTTCAGTGTTTTCCCACCATTGCTAACCAATCAATAAACTGCAGCGTAGTTTTCAGTGTAACACATTAGTTAAAAAAAATTGTAGTGCACAAGCAGTAATATATCACACCCATATCATATCTACGTTTTCCAAATGTGTATTCAAGTCCTACAACTTTGATTTCAGATCCATGTTGACAAGTAGTACATAAAAAAAAAATGCACTGTGGGAAACTCTCCCACAGTTTTGAATCAAAAGGAGTACATAAAGAAAACTATGCCAAATTCAGCTGTCATTTATTAACAGGTAAAATAATGCATGACCTGTACATAAAGCAAAGCTTTGTTTTTAGGGATGACAATTCCACCCATACTTTAATTAGGAGTAGATACTATGAAATAGTGGCAACTGGCAAGGAAAGGAGTACTTTAATTATAGATGCTATAGAAGATAGCGGCAAGGGAAGGAATATCAGAATAGCAAACAATAAACACTAAGCTGTTATACGTGATGATCACCACCTAACATTTAGAGATGAAATGGTAAAAAACCAAATCAGTTTTATCAGAGCGAAGCATGCATCCAATTGGATCCACTATGAGATAGTGGCATCTGCTACCATATAGCACTCAACCAAGCATGCATCCAGTTGGATCCACTAATTGAATTCTAGGATAAACTTGACATATGATGAGAACCAAAACATTCAACTGAAAACAGAAGAGAGAAGAACCAAATGTATAAGGCTTAAATGACTGATACTGCCTGGGACCTACCAGTTGGTAAAATTAACCATCAATCATTGATAGACAATGATACAACCGCATATAATTCTATCTTCCAAAGAACCATTTTATGAACTGACCAATTAATTGGCCAAACATTCCACATTTTGAAAAACAGAATCTTTCCTTGTGGAGGCACTACTGTCTTACAAGCATTACAAACTAATAAGCAAACATATTAATGAAATGAATAGAAATAGCTCTGCAGGAGCTAATATTGCCTTACATTTGACCCCTGAATTAAACCAAGATCGCATGCGAATATGTAGCACCACCTAATAACAGAATATAAGAAGCTAAACAACCTTTACATTCAAAAATTAATCAATACAGATTTGTCGAATCCGTTACAAACAGGAAAGAGGCATATGGAGGAACGCATCTTTGCATTGATTAGAGGTATTTTCCTAGAAAATGATTACTTTCCAATTACTGATATACATAGTATTAAACTAAAATAGGCACACATCACTGTAATGATTTCAGCAGCCAAGCTATTCAGAATGATAACGGGGATAACAGGAGTTATTATTCGCTATGAAACTGTGCAATAAATCTAAAAAGAAAGACAAAAAACCTGTCATCTTTTTTCAGATAACATGCCAATCATAGCGTCAATTGTTGGTCACAACTCACAAATATAATCTGACTCTGTGCAATGCTCTACAGAACATCTGGTATCTAATAATAGCAAAGTCTACTAAGGGCAACCTCTCAAAATTAGGAGAACTAGGAGTCATATCCAGTAGGAGAACTAATTATACAATGATTAGTTCCATATAAAGGAAAACAGTGGCAATAATATCTTAGGGCAAAGCAGAAACTCTCACTCACCATAAAGCCAACCTCATTATGAAAGGTCAAGTTGAGAACGATTGGGTTCCAGGAGGCTATTAACGAACAGATCGATGTAACAAGAGAACACACATTTCTACTGCTAAAATAATTGCCAGAAAAGAGAAGTAGAAGAATATTTACCTCAGCCGATCCGCATATCAAGCAGACTTTGAGCCCACAAACTGGCCCCTAAGAAACCACATCAATCTGAGCAAGACGTAGGGAATGGAGAAGCAGCAGTGCACAACAGAAAATGCCAGGAATCCAGCATTGTAGTATATGCGACCAATTTTAAATGTACGAGCAGCTTCCTCATTAGCCGGGTCCTGCAGCAGATCTCGAGCCCCACTACGTTGGGTCATCTTACCCATAGCCAACATAACGGCACAGTAGTTGTACAGAATCAAAAAGTAAATTGTGTCCAGCTGGTCGAGATCAGGACGGCGCTGCCTTGCTCCACCACCAGCCTATCGACCGTAGAAACGAAAAAACATCAACCCAAATCAGCTATAACACACACACAAGAGACAGAAGGGAAAAAATTGCTGCGGGGAGAGCAACAGGGAGGCGGATAACCACCTGATCAGCGGCCGCGCGGGCCTCCCCGTACCAGATCGCGAGAATGAGCATCAAGGAGAGGCCAGCCATGCATAACGACCACTGGATGGAGACCTTGCACTCATCGTCGTCCAGCCCGAAGCCCTCCACGGCGAGGCAGTGGCCCACGGCCCCCGCAATGCTGCGGGCGCTCGCCAGCCACAGGGCGCCGAACAGGAAAGCGCTGAGCACGGCCGTGAAGGCGAGCCGTCCCTGCCGAGCATGAACCCCGCCGGTGTCCAGCAAGAACTCTGCCGCCGTCGCCGATGCTGCCGCCAAGGGAAAGCCTAGGTTCGGAAGCGCCATCGCGAGCTGGGTGGAGGCGTGACCGCGTGAGTGTCTGTCCGTCTGTGTGGTGGACTGTGTTTCTGCCTCCCCGGGTCGTGTCGGGCGGTCGGGCCCTTGTTGGGTTGGATCAAACCGAAACTTTTCAAGGTTTCCCTTCAAAAACAAGAAACTGTCAAAATCAGTTTCACAAGAGAAACAAAAACATATATAAACCCTCACTCGAAAAAAAAACATTATAAACCCTACCAGTAGGGGCCTAAGCCTGTTTGGATCCAGCCAGAGTGTGAAAAGTTGGCTGGTAGCTTGTTAATAGTTAACAGCTTGAATAAAAGTTATTATATATGCATTAGCTAGAACATTTAAATGCCACAGCCCACAATGCGTAAGCTGGTAAAAGCAAATGAGAGTCAGCTTAGGGGGGTTGTAATTGTAACAGCTGAATCACAAACCGGCATGTTTTTAATCAGAGTGTTTTAAAAGCTGATCCACAATATCCGATCGAGCAAGAGGTATATGTTTTTAATACCTCTGCTAGCTTGCTCTGCTTCCGTTTCTTTCAGTATTATACCGACAGCTGATGATCGAGCAGGGCGGGCACTAGCTCCATTTGGGAAGATAAACAAGAGGAATAATATGTATTTCTTTTTTGGGGTGCTTGGAGCTAGCAATGGATTTTGACAAAAAATAGATGACACTGTCATTCCGTTTGTAGATACACTTCCTTGGTTCGTACACAACTTGTCAACCCCTAATAACATTTGAACCACCGTACCAGAGCCATTAAGCTACCTCACGTGCACCATAAGATCAAAAAACAGAATTTCAGTGTTAAACACGTCCAGGAAAGTTGGAACATGGAAAAGCAAAAGAAACAGAATTGCAATCGCAAGGCACAGAACTGCCACCCCATCACCACCAATGCAGCCGACTCACGTTGTAATATATATTGTCAGGTGTACTCAGTAACTCAACACAGTCCAATCAGTGATCATCCCCTGAACATGTCCAAAAGAATACTGGAGCCATATATTATAAGGTGCATTGGGCATTTCGTTGTTCCACATGAAACCATGACAGAATGACTACCCATACAAAACCATCTATTCATACTTGTAGTAGCAGCATGAACCATTCACCTAAGGGAAAGCTTGTTTTATACAAAACTAGTTCTGCTAGAATTTCAGTGCTTGCTAAAATACGTTGGCAGCATCAGAACTGTGAACCATCGCATATTATCGTAGGTCAGAAAAGTCTCAAAATTAAGATAACAACAACACATTGGGCTACACAACAACCATAGTGTTACTCCGGTAGTCGTCAGCCTAATCATCCTCTTGATCGTGCACCCAGAAAAGGTTGCAGACAAATAAAAGGTCACCTGCACATCCAATAAATTGAATGTCAGAAGTATTCATACTCAAGCACTACCAACGGAAACATAATTGTATCATGCTTGATGCCAGCATCACATCAACTATAAATCACAAACTGACACATATCAGATTCCTTTCTTCTAACCTATCATATTCCAAGAAGTCCCTAACTGTTGGGCTCACATAACGTGTGATAACAGCAAACTCGTTAAAGTTAACTACAACATAGCGTCACCGAATATTAGAGCAACTAATGTACTACACTGTTCAGTAAGTCTGCTCAATTTCACGTTACCAGCTATGCCATACATACAATATTTACAAATGAGGGGGCAAAATAATCATTGGACTGAGCATAAGAGATATACACAGTTGTCATATAGCACTCAAAAAAGCATCCAACTGGTTGTGCCCTAACTAGAGACTCCGGGATAACCTAAATATCTAGTTATGAAGACTATTGTACTGGACTCAACAGATAAAAGGATTGGTAAATAATTCAAATATATAAGACCGCCCGGTATCAACTGCAGAAAAAGTTAGCATCAGCTGTTAATATATAGCAACACAGCAATATTACTTCATATATACTGAAAACAGTAATAATTAGCACCTTCCATACTAATTAACAAAACAAGTTAATGTAAAGAACAGAAATAGCTCATCAGGGGCCAATTATATGTTGCATTACAATTGACTCCGGAACTGAAGCAAGATAATAAACTGATGTGAGGTACCACGGCCAGCTAACCACAAAGGTAACAAACTAAACAACATAGATTGAATATCAAGCCCCACCAAAGTAAAGTAGAGTTCTTCAGGTTCATTAAAAACAGACGAAAAGAGGCATGGAGACACTGGAGCTTATCATTTATTAGTGGGACTTTATTCGACACATTCCAATAACAGGTACACACCATAGGTATAAACTAAAATTGGCACACCACATTATAACTGACCTCATCAGCCAAGCTATTATTCATTATGTCACTGGGTACAGTAGTGAAATAGAAATGGCTTAACTTGCCAAACATATTTTAAAACATAATACATCTCTAGTATCTAATAATAGCAAAGGCTCCTAGGGATGGCAACCTTTCAAGTTAAGAAACCTCGTATGTCGTTGCTCGTACAAGCGAGAAAGGTTTTCATACATGGAAGAAAATATTGCAACCATAAACTGTTGGAAAACAGAACACAAAGAAGTTTGGTGCTGCGGGAGCTGCAGCGTTTTGATATGTATTGCAGAATATAAATAGTCTAATACAACTTCTAGCTCAAGCCATACCTGGCCGGCTGCTAACAGATAGAATGAAATTCAAACTAACTCTACTCTATCTATAACTTAACTTATCTACAAATACATTTGTGCAGGGAATTAGTCAACATAAACTAGAGAATAAACAACAGTATGGAAATTGACCACCAATTAGGAACTGAGGAAACATGCACATCACTCCTGTTATAGGTGAATGGTTGAACCCAGCCAAAGAAGGATGTCCTGTTGCAGAACATTTATACCATGCACATCATATCAGGTAAGGGGATAATCACAACGTCCACATCGAAGGTCAAGGTACTGATCACTGGATTATTGGGGTTATTGGAGAATTAGATATGCCAAACAGCAAGCAAATTTCAAAAATCATCAACACACATTTCAACATCTAAGTACAGGCAGAGAAGGGAACTAGCTAGAAGATTAATCACCTCGGTATAATCCACATATCAATCCAACTTTGAGCCCACACGCTGGTCCCTCAGAAACCACATCAATCTGAGCACAAAGTAAGGTATGCTGAAGCAGCAGTGCACAACATACAGGGACAGGACTCCAGCATTATAGGATGCAGAACCATGTATCAGCAGACAGACAGCCCACTCATCAGCCGGGTCCTTCTGCAAACGCCGAGCGCCAACATCTTGGAAAATCTTGCCGAAAAGCATGGCACTGGCGCAGAAGAAGTACAGCAACAAAAATGCAAGGGCGTCCAGCACGCTGCCATTAGGACGGCCAGGTCCACCCGCAGCCTACAGCCTCAAGGAGTGGGCAACATCAGTAATCAGGAAAGGAAATATAAATAAAGGAAATTTGGTGCGAGGGAAAGAAGCAAGCTAAGTTCAGATAAGCACCAGATCAGCGACTGCGCGGACCTCACCCGCCCAGCGCGCGTGTAGGAGTGACAGGGAAAAGATGGCGGCGACGAGCGGCCACATGATGCAGACGAGGGAGTCGTTGTCAGGCCTCGAGGAGCCCTCCACGGCGAAGCAGCGGCCGGCGGCCTCCACGAGGCGGCGGGCGCTCGCCGGCCAGAGTGCGCCCAGCAGGAACGCGCAGGGCACGACCAGAGACACGAACCGGCCGCGTAGGATCCTCGCCACCGCACTTGCAGCCGCCGCCGCCGTCATGGGAAACCCTTGGTCTGGAAGATTCAGCGCAGGCGGAGAAGGAGAGCGAGTCGTGGTCGGCCGGCAGCAGAGCACGTGGCGATTTTACCGGAGGCGTGCTTTTCGTTGGCTTGGGTTCGACAGGATAGGGGCCGCTGTGCTAATTCTTTCCACCATGAGTGAGTGAAATTCGGGAGTGAGTGAAATTCGGGCAGATGCGTATTTCTGTAAATGTGCTTGGTTTGGGCCGATTTGACAAAATTCGCCACCTTTTATTTCTCCAAACTTAGCTTGATTTTGTCCAAACCAACTGTTTGACAAATTTTGCCACCCTCTCTTACTGTAAATTTAGCTTCCTTTGTCTATCCCAAAAAATTCGTGTACATATTTAACGAGATTTGAACTAAAACCGTGGCTAGCTCCTCACACGCATCACGCAGCCCAAACTAGAATCTCAGTGTAGAATCCTCCCTCCGTTTTTATTTATATGACGCAATTGACTTTTTTTTTGTTACTTTGACCATTCGTCTTATCTACAAATATTTATGCAAACAGCTAAATATATAGGTTAGCCTTAAAGTGCTTTTGATGATAGATCTAATGATATTAATTTCACGTTAAGAAACTAATTACGTAATTATATATTGTTGGTCAAAGTTCAACGAAACAATCAACTGCGTCATATAAATAAAAACGAAGGGAGTACTTGGCAAGTCGAGGCACGAATCACAACCCATACACCCTCCGCGATTACAGTTTATGTTACCTCTGTACCTCAAAATAGGAGTATGCATGGACTGTTGGATGCATTGGCACTTCACAAATTCGGGTGGCAACACTGGCCAATCAAGCAACGATTTCACTAAAAGAGTGGCAGTACAGGTAGCTTCAGAATGATACTAATGTTGGACAGCCAAATTCAAGCGCCAGCTAAACATGTTTCAGCGTTGAGGATAAGTTCTACTTGTGCCCTTCATAAGAAGAAACAGATCAGTCGAGCCGTGAAACCACCTGGCACCAAAGCTACTCCAGATATATAGTATCATAGTCTACAAGATGCCCAGAACAGCTCCAAGTGAGGTACACAAATCATAGTAACAAACAATACTGCTGCCATCGTGTCTTCTATTTCTTGGGTAGGTTGGGAGTTTGCATGTCGCTGAACACAACAATCAGTCTATCCATCCTACTAAGCGCAGCAAAAGGAAATCCAATCCAAAAAGGTCCTTACGGTCACCTGCATATCCCACAAACATAACTAATTAGAGAATGAGTCATAAGCTTATTTACTGTATACCCCTTCCAGCATCAAACAAAAATAATAATAAAACTGGTTCCATGAACTGTAGAAAACTTACAAGAAGGCAGAAAGAGGCTACTAAAGCATGCAATGCAAATTGATTTGAACAAACTGGCCACACATTTGTTTAGACCAAGTACCTTAACTGCACATGCTGCAGTGAATCTGAATACGTCCTACAATCTGGTCCTTATCATTGTAGTTCTATGTTATGCATTTGATACGCAGATAACGCATCAATTAATTTGCCACAAAAAAATGTTTACGATGTCATGTTCTAAGCATCATTGTCCAGAGAATAGATCAGATGGCATCATCCTTGTGAATATCAAACTAGAAAATGGTTTTACTCAGCATGATCATAATTTTTTTTTTGAAGCGATCAGCATGATCATAATCTTCAAAGTGATTACAAAGGAAAACACGTAAGATCAGTTCATTACAGAGAAATATAGAAGGACTACCAGCCAATACAAATTTATTATCAATAACTAAACTAGAACTGGATCAACATAGTTATAACTTGAAATGTGTGTTATCGTTAGGACTGAGAGTGCAAGACAACGATATGAAAAATAATACAATCTAAATGACATGATATAAAACTTAGATACCACTTTACTGTCCATTAGAACACTTGTTGATAGCATTAAGTAAAAATGCTAGAATCAGTCAAATAGTTGATTATAAAAGCTCAAGGGCCTTGTATCGACAGAAAAATGACTCAACCCTATTTAGAAGGAACCTTAGGGACTGTACAGTTCATGGTAATATAGTTGTTAATCAATATTTATCAATGTCTAAGAGTCAGTAAAATATAGTCAACGGTGCAGGCTGTGCCGAGTGCCAGTACAATATATCAAATAAACAGATGCATGCAGTGCACCCAAAATCCCAGATCATGCACCAGTGAGACTTGACGCATGTAGATCCATGCGTGTTGATAGTAATTGAGCTTTAATTTCTTAGCCCTATATATATTCTGTATGGCTGGTAAAAGGTAAAGTAAACTGCCCCCTTGCTATTTATTAATTAGGAATAATTCTCATCTCCGACGTGTTTTACAATTCATGACTGTTGAAAAGAGAGGACCACTACTGGAGCACCTTACACAGAAAAAGAAGTACGATAGAACTACATTAGGAGCAGATATATACTGTATATGTGGAAGCCAACAATAGTGGCAATATGAAATGCCAACAGCCAAGAATAGTGGCAAGCAATTGTCCTAACAAATATGTTACAATCTCATTGTGCTGAAAATAGTATCATGTGCATTACATATCAGGAAGGGGTGAATGACTTGGGAAACTGTAGCAAAACACACTAGCAACCACTAAATCATTCCCCTGCAATTACGGAATTAAGCTACATTGCACATGCCAATATACTGATTGCTGACAACTTTGTTTCATTTGTCATTGCGACAGAAATTTTGCCCGGCTTGAAGTATGCAAATTATATCAAATGTGAATCCAAACATTTGTAAGACAGACAACCGAGACATTGTGTCATTGCAGATGGGATAAATTAGCAAGAGGAGAAGCTGAATTTCTATTGAACAGGACTATTATCAACACGCAAAGCATCCACAACACAATTTCCTCAGGCACGGCAGCATGTAAGGTTACAAACAGAGAAGCATGACTTGTGGTTGCCTACGGGGTGATCCGCGCATCAACCATCTGGGATCCCACACAGTTCTCCCTCAGAAACCACGTCAAACTGAGCAACGAGCAAGGGGTGACAAAAAAGCAGCGCTGAACATTGAAGGCATAGAACCCAGCATTGCAGTAGATGGAGGCATGTTTAACCAGAGAAGCAGCCCCCTCATCAGCCGGTCCTCCAGAAACGGCCGAGCGCCAGCATGCTGTGCTATCTTACCGGCAATAATGATCACACCCAGGAGCAGGTTGATGTAGAAAAACGCAGAGTGAGCCAACTCCGTTTCTGTACAACCCAGCTCGTGGCGGGCCCAGAAATTGTACCATGGGCATTCAAACTTTGAATATATTGGGGGAAAAAAGACAAAGCAAAGATTGATGAGTATTACTATAGTTTTCAACCATTTTGCAAACATGTCACCTTATTCATGCTTTGAAATAAGAAATATACTTGATTCAAACATATTTTAGGTCATGAATGTGCATCATCTGATCATTTTTCAAGGTAATGCGTAACACATCTACTTATATATGTAGTTTTTGTCAAGAATTTGGGGTCCGGCTCATCAGGACGGCCATCCCGCGCTTCACCTGCCGCACCCTACCATCCCGAAGATATGTGAACAAGAGCAATTCGAATCATCCAAGGCACACCCCAGAAAAGAAAAGTGTTACAGCAGCGGGGCGGAAAAAGGAAACCGGCTTACCAAGCTGCGTGCCGCGGCCGCACCCAACCGAAGCGAGCATCAAGGTGAGGGAGACGGAGGCGACGGTGAAGAAGCACTTGATCGAGAGGCGGCACTCGTCGTCGCCCCACACGGAGCCCTCCACGGCGAGGCAGCGCTCCGCGGACCTGAGGACGTTTGGAAGCTGGCCAGCCAGAACGCGACGATCGAGCTGGAACGCCAGGAGCGCGACCAGGGAGATGACCACGCCGCGCGGGATCCCCGTCGCAGCCGCCAGCATCGCCGCCGAGTCCTTCGCCATGGGGAACGGACGGAACCCTAGGTCCGGACGCGTCGGTCGGCCGGCGGCGAAGTGGGCGGTGGTGGGGAAGGGGATTTGGGGAAGTGAGTTTTGCCTGCAGGCTGCTTCACTGGAGGAGCGGAGCACTGCACGGGGCGTGTCCGTCCGCGTGTGCCGCGTCCTGGGCCGTGTCGGGGGTTCGACCGACCGAGCTGGTGGGGCGCGCGGCCCAACCCGGTCGAGTTGGTGTGGTGCTAGGCTCACCGGCGAGTTTTCGTGGACGGATTCCTCTGTTCCTTGCTCTGTTTTCGTGGACACCGACGACGGCTGAATGAGCAGGCATGGCAAGAGGTGCCGGCGCGGCCAGCCTGCTACCCTGACTCTGAGACTCTCCCTCATTGTTTTTCGATCAGTTTGCCGTCTGTAGTTGGAGACGTGTGAGCAAGCTTTGAACAAAACATGAAGGGTCAAACATGTGCCAAGCATTCACCGGTACATTCTTTCTTTTTGTGAATTTCCTTTAACGAACTTCTGCCATTGACGGGAGAACAAATGCTTAACACAGCGGCGAACGCGCCTTCGGTAGGCTTGCATTACGTGGCGACGTGGATTAGCTATTCTCGAGTACCCGTTTTGTCAGTCGCCAAGCATTATCTTGTTATGTTTTGTGTTATCATTAGAGATACTTTAAGCATGATTTTTTTTAATATTTGCATAAAATTTTTGAATAAAACGAGCGGTCAAATGTGTTGTCCAAAAGTAAAAAAATGTCAAGTAATTTGAAATGGAGATAGTATACAACTTGTCAACCCGAAAACTCTGTTACGAGCGCGTGCGCTCGCGGCTGAAGCCGCGTCGCTGTCGCGACGCTGTCGGGAGGAAGGAAGAGAAGAAAAGAAAGCTCGCCGGAGAGGAGGAGGGAGGCTGTTAGGGTTCGGGGTTTGGAGGAGGCTTCATGGTCGCCGGCTGTAGAGGAGGGGGCCGGGGGCGGCGGCCGCGACCCGGCGGTGGTTGGCGGCGGCGGCGGGGCGGCGAGGCGGCGATGGCGCCGCCGGCCGCGGGTAGGTAGGAGGGCGGTGGGCGAGGTAGGCGGCGGGGGCGTCGTAGTTGGACGAGTTAGCGGCGGTGCCGGAGGTCGAGGGCGGCGGATCCGGCGGCGGAGGCCGCCGGAGACGGGGGAGGAGGTCGGCGGCGGGGGAGCGGGCCTCGTAGAATTTAGCGCCGGCGGTGGTTGTGGGTGGCGAATCCGGCGGCGGCAGCCGCCGGAGACGGAGGAGGCGGACTGCGGCGGGGGCAGCTCGCCGGAGACGGAGCGGAGGAGACGAGGGGCGGAGCCGAACGAAGAAGAAGCGCTCTGTCGTTTGCTGTCGGGACGTCGCACGCGCGCGTTCGCGCGCGTGCGCGCGGATTAGTGCCACCCCTTGTCAACCCCTAATAACATTTGAACCACCGTACCATAGCCATTAAGCAACCTCACATGCACCATCAGATCAGAAAAAAACAGAATTTCAGTGCTAAATACGTCCGGGAAAGTTGGAGCATGGAAAAGCAAAAGAAACAGAATTGCAATCGCAAAGCACAGAACTGCCATCCCACCACCACCAATGCAGCCGACTCACGTTGTACCATGAATTGTCAGGTGTACTCAGTAACTCAACACAGTCCAATCAGTGATCAACCCCTGAACATGTGCAAAAGAATACTGGCGCCATATATTATAGGGTGCATTCGGCATTTCATTGTTCCACATGAAACCATGACAGAATGACTATCCTTACAAAAACTTTTAAACCAGCTATTCATACTTGTAGCAGCAGCATGAACCATGCACCTAAGGAAAAGCTTACTTGTTTTATACAAAACTAGTTCTGCTAGATTTCAGGCTTGCTAAAATACGTTGGCAGCATCAGAACTGTGAACCATCGCATACTATCGTGGGTCCAGAAAAGTCTCGAAGTTGAGATAACAACAGTAATAAGCTACACAACAACCAGTGTTACTCCGGTAGTCAGCCTATTCATCCTCCCAACTCATCCTCTTGATCTTGCATCCAGAAAAGATTGCAGACAAACATAAGGTCACCTGCACATCCAATAAATTGAATGTCAGAACTCAGAAGTATCCCTACACAAGCACTACCAATGGAAACATAATTGTATCATGCATGATGGCAGCATCGCATCAACTATAAATCACAAACTGACACATATCAGATTCCTTTCTTCTAACCTATCATATTCCAAGAAGTCCCTAACTGTTGGGCTCACATAACATCTGATAACAGAAAACTTATTAAAGCTAACTACAAGATAGTGTCACAGGATATTAGAGCAACTAATGTACTAGACTGTTCAGTAAGTCCGCCCAATTTCATGTTACCAGCTATGCCATACAATATTTACAAACGAGAGGGCAAAATAATCATTGGATTGAGCATAAGAGATGCACAGTTGTGATATAGCACTCAAACAGCATCCAACTGGTTGTGCCCTGACTAGAGATTCAGGGATACCTAAATATCTAGTTATGAAGACTATTGTACTAGATTCAACAGAGAAAAGGATTGGTAAATAATTCAAATATATACGACCGCCCGGTATCAACTGCAGAAAAGTTAGCATGAGCTGTCAATAGATAGCAACACAGCAATATTACTCCATAAAAAAAAGCAGTAATCATTAGCACTTCCATACTAATTAACCAAACGAGTTAATGTAAAGAACAGAAATAGGTCATCAGGGCCAATCATATATTGCATTACAATTGACTCCTGAACTAAAGCAAGTTAATAAATGGATGTAAAGTACCACGACCAGCTAACCACAAAAGTAACAACTAAACAACACAGGTTGAACATCAAGTCCCACTTTTACTTCCAAAGTAAAATAAAATGAGTTCTTCAGGTTCATTAAAACAGGTGAAAAGTGGCATGGAGAGACTGGAGCTTAACATTGATTAGAGGGACTTTATTCGACACATTCTAATGACAGGTACACACCATAGGTATAAACTAAAATTGCCACACCTCATTATAACTGGCCTCATCAGCCAAGCTACTCATAATGATAATGAGGATCATCGAGTTATTATTCATTATGTCAATGTGTACAGAAGAGAAATAGAAATGGCTTAACTTGCCAAACATATTTTCAAAGGTCCAGAAAACATTGCTAGTATCTAATAATAGAAAGGCCAAAGGCTCCTAGGGATGGCAACCTTCCAAGTTAGGAACCTCGTAGTCGTTGCTCATACATGCAAGAAAGGTTTTCATACATGGAAGATTGCAACCATAAACTAGAGAATAAAACAACAGTATGGAAATTGACTACCAATTAGGAACTCAGGAAACATGCACTTCGCTTCTCTTATAGTTGAATGGAGGAACCCAATCAAAGAAGGATGTCCTGTTGTTGAAAATTTATACCATGCACATCATATCAGATAAGGGTATAATCACAACGTCAACATTGAAGGTCATGTTAACGATCACTTGATTATTGGAGGTAATTTGAGAATTAGATATGCCAAACAGCAAACAAATTTGACAAATCATCAACACACATTTCAAAATCAAAGTACAGGCAGAGAAGGGAACTAGCTAGAAGATCAATCACCTCAGTACAATCCATGTATCAATCCGACTTTGAGCCCACACGCTGATCCCTCAGAAACCACATCAATCTGAGCACAAAGTAAGGTATGCTGAAGCAGCAGTGCGCAACATACAGGCACAGGACTCCAGCATCATGGTACGTAGCACTACGTATCAGTAGACAGGCAGCCCCCTCATCAGCTGGGTCCTCCTGCAAACGCCTAGCGCTAGCATCGTGGTAAATCTTGCCGAAAAGCATGATCCAGGCGCAGAAGAAGTACAGAAACAAGAATGCAACGACGTCCGCCACGTTGCCATCAGGACGGCCAGGTCCACCCGCAGCCTACACAGCGTCAAAGAGTGAACACCATCAGTAATCAGGAATGCAAACCCAGAAAAGGAAATTTGGTTCGAGGAAACAAGCAAGACAGTTGATAAGCACCAGATCAGCAACGGCGCGGACCTCCCCCGTCCAGCGCGCGAGTAGGAATGACAGAGACATGAATACGGCGATGAACGGCCACGTGTTGCAGATGAGGCACTCGTACTCAGGCCTCGACGAGCCATCCACGGCGAAGTAGCGGCCGGCGGCCTCCACGAGGCTGCGGGCGCTCGCCAGCCAGAGCGCGCCCAGCAGGAACGCGCAGGGCACGACCAGAGGCACGAGCCGGCCGCGTAGGATCCTCGCCGCGGCCACCGCCGCCATGGGGAACCCTTGGTCTGGAAGCTTCGGCGCAGGCGAATGAGGGGAGCGAGTCGTGGTCGGCCGGCAGCGCAGCACGTGGCGAGTTTAGCGGAGACTTTTTTTTTTAAAATAATAGTATTTTAATGATTAATTGCAGATCTGGGGTCCGATTAGCAAAAATTGCAGAAATGGGTGCCTGTCGGTCATCCAGTTACCGACAGGCATGGTATCGGTAACTGGATGACCAATTGGTCACCGGATGACCGATAGGCGTCGTGGCAGCCGACGTGGCGGCGGGACGGAACCTGTCGGTCACCCAAATACCGATAGGTCCTATCGGACCGACACCCAGCCCCGATAGGGGCCTATCGGTCACGGGCCGACCGATAGGAGCCTATCGGTCACGGGCCGACCGATAGGACCAGTCGGTCATTGGCCGACCGACAGGCACCTGTCGGCCATTGGCCACCCGATAGGCCCCTATGGGTTTTTTTTCCCCTACTCCCTCCTACAAACCTTATCCTCTACCTTCTGTTTCTTTCACAGCACCCTCTCTTGCATCACAGCGACATCCACTCTTCTTCCACTCTTCTTCCACTCTTCAACAACACCGTCCATGGCAGGACCATCTAGTGAGGTTTTCCATGGACAACCACAATACATCGAAAGAGCACTGGAAGCAATCTGGCGTGTAGTGCGTGAACACCGGGATGATCCTTTTAGGAGAACAATCTCGCACAAGCTGTCTTGATGTTAAATGCAGCAATGGCGCCGCAACATCTCACCACAAATGACCTTAGGGCCCTCTTAGAAGATCAAAGGCATTTGTATCATAGGGTTTGCGAGCTGGCAAACCACCCGTCAGTGTTAGGTTTCTCTAGCACTAGATTCAAGATAATGATGCTCCCCGATAAATATGCCTCCCACATTCAGGTACACAATATTTTTTTTTATGTTATCGGTTTATATTTCGATGCTAATTCGACTGCTTTTCTTATGTTAGGCATTTCCGGAAGACAAAGAATTGATCGACAACCCTATCCCAAACTTTTTCTATCTATTTATGTTCTTCGGTGGAGGTTGCATGCCAGGTTCACGTAGAAGGCGACATACCTCAGCCACAGTAGTGTTTCGGAGGCATCCAACACAGGAACATCCCGTCGAAGAAACACTGCAAGCAGACGCGCTCCGCCAACGCGTGTGCAACCAAACGCCAACGACGATGAAGACGACGATTTCATGCCCATGCCACCCTCAAGACCTCCGCCTCCACCCGAAGACCCTGACGACAAGGCATTTAGTGAATCTATTTTGCGAGAACGACCCTCCAATAGCGACTTCTCAGCGCCACCTCGCCCACAGCCATCATCCAACCCCTACAGTATGGACATTAACTTCAGTAATATGTCTCGGCGGTGGGATCGAAGATCGTAAGATTAGGTGGCAAATAATGAGTTGCATGTATTTATCATATGTACCAAATTTTTATTTCGTTTCATTGTGTGGTGCTGGTACAGGAAGCGCACCGGAGAGCATCCCTACATCGCCGCGCAAGACGGAGTAGTGCTGTCCCCAAGTCACGTGGGTCGAGTCGTGGAGGGTTGTTGTAGCATTGGGACCCCAAACCCTCTAGCTCCGCAGCGACATCCTGGAACGTGTCAGTCTGCAAAAAAATAATATAACATTAATAATTAAACTGAAAGAATAAAGACAAAAAAATGTAACATTAATATCTTACCATCAAGTGAAAGGCCTGAGTCGGCTGAGTGGCGAAGGTGTCTGTAATTTCTGGCTCGTGGTCTACAGGTGGGCCAGCCGCAGCGAACAACCGCACACGCGTCGCGCTGTGGTACCACCGAAGGTACGCCGCGTAAGTCAACGGGTCGTACGGGCCCAGTGGAATGTGCACATCTGTCGCTGCACCAACCCACTGCTGTATCCACGACTCCATCTTTGTAGCCCACGTAGTGTCGTAAGCAACACCCTGACCTTTCCTGTTGTACCTGCAATGAAGATATTGTCAGAACGTCAATATTTAGATAACTTGATGAATAGATTAATTAGGCAATGTTGCACTTACGTGTGGCTGTGATCTAGCTGCAGTCTAGGAACAGGGAAGTCCTGAAAGTATCCAATGAACAGGAATGGCCTACCACAATAGACGCCACAAATGACGTCTCAGCTTTAGGCAGGAATCCGTGAACCCTCCATGTGCAATCAGGAGCCGTGCACTTGACGTCATACGTCCTCGGGTTCGAAATGACCACCGTGAACTCCTTCTTCTCTGAGAACGCCCACCTCTTCACGGCATGCTGAAAAGATATCTTATCAGGAAACATTTGCCCTTGACGAACCTCTACAGCATCATACTGCCAACATGAATTGTGTCCATCATTAACTGTTAAGTTCTCCATATTGATCCAGTCCTGCGGCTCTTCATATCCTAGGCCCCATCCCTGACCGGCCTTTCCATCAACGAAGGTAGATACTCGTCATCATCCCTATCCATTTCATCAACAATTGCCTCATTGACCTCCCCTGAATCTGCTTCTAGTGTGTTAACATTTATTTGCGGCTCATCCTCACTGGTTGCGTGAACCATAGGCTCTCCACTAACATACTGCTCCGCATCAACAATTTGGCCAACAACACCATCCTGCTCCACATTGACGACATTCTCATCAACCTCTTCATGGTGGGTGGTTACCCGATTACATTGCACCAGCAACAAGTGAGCAAAATGCCGTTGCAATCCCATACTCACAAATTGCTTCCAATGTTTAGTGCTTCTCACTTCTACAAGTTCCCATCTCCATGCGCCTCCATGCTTTCTAGGAATCATAGCTCTCACTACAAACCGATATTCTGAAGGATCAACATTCAACAGACTATGTAACCAGCCATACACTTCGCCCCGTTGCATCTCTATCGGATCATTCAAAGAACTATCCACATACTGGAAATTACTCAAATCTACCCCATAATCACGATGCTCAATTTGACCTTCTCCGTAAAAAACTCGGAAACTCACTACACCAGACATCCTGCTAAAAATATATTAATTACTATCGGCATTATATGTTTTACATAATTAATTTATCCATATACATAAATATTTTAACACTCGTTAACAGATAACAATGCATCCTTTTTTTACAAATTTAATTATGCATTTCATAATTTATTAACTACCTACCATTACACTTCACTAAAAATACTACTCTACTACTTACACTAACTTCCCTACCGTTAACTAATCCATACACTAATATTATTTAACTAATCTAAAGATAATTTACTAATCCCTATACTACGCAGCCACTAATCAATACTAATTTACTAATCCACATAGTTAATCTAACTAAACAAATCAGAAAAAAAAAAAAAAAACAAACTCACCTCGCGGCGCGGGCGAGCGGGCTGTCGGTCACCGGACGACCGACAGCCAGCTCCTCTCCCTCCCCGCCCCTCCCGGTCCTCCTCCTCCTCCTCCTCCCGCCTCGCCCGTCGCCCTCTCTCTCTCTCTCGCCGTCGCTCGGGACGATTCGAATGGAGGAGAGAGAGAGGGGACGGCGCGGCAGCGGATAAGATTCCGCGGCCTGTCGGTCACCGGGAGACCGACAGGCACCTATCGGGCGCTGGGCGACCGACAAGCACCTATCGGGCGCTGGGCGACCGACAGGCACCTATCGGGCGCTGGGTGACCGACAGGCCTGCTTGGACTACCCGATAGCCTACGTGGCAACCTGCCGAACACTAATCGGGCTCTGGATGACCGATTAGGGTCCTATCGGTCATCCAGTTACCGATACCATGCCTGTCGGTAACTGGATGACCGACAGGCACCCATTTCTGCAATTTTTGCTAATCGGACCCCAGATCTGCAATTAATCATTAAAATACTATTATTTTAAAAAAAAAGTCTTTAGCGGAGGCGTGCTGTGACGCGCTGGGCTTTTTTTCTTTGGGCTAGACAGGATGAGGCCATGACTCATCAGTGAGTGAAATTCGGGCAGATGCGTATTTCTGTAGATGTGATTGGTTTGAGCCGGTTTACTGGTCAAAAACTGTTTGACAAAATTTGCCACCTTTTCTCTTTCTGTAAACTTGGCTTGGTTTTGTCCAAACCAAGTGTTTGACAAAACCACCCTTCCACTTTCTAATTAACCGGAGCAAGGACGTAAATTAGCTTCCGTTGTCTATCCTAAACAACTTCGTGTAGATCTTTAACGAGATCTGAACTAAAACAGTGGCTAGCTCCTCACACGCATCTCGTGTACAGAATACTTCAAGCAGCAAGTCGAGGCACGAATCACAACCCATACATCCTTCTGCGATCACAGTTCACGATGCGAACAGCTACCTCAATACTGGCACTTCACAAATTCGGATGGCAACACTGGCCAATCAAGCAACGATTTCACCGAAAGAGAGGCAGTACAAATAGCTGCAGAATGAACCATAAATACGCTAGACGGCTAATTCAAGCGCGACCTAATCATGTTTCAGCGTTAAGGCTAAGTTCTACTGGTGCTCTTCATAAGAAGAACCAGATCAGTCAAGCCGTGAAACCACTGCCACCAAAGCTATTCTAGATAGTATCATAGGCTACGACATGCCCAGAACAGCTAGAAGTGAGGTACACAAATCATAGCAACAGACAATATTGCCGTCGTGTCTTCTAATTATTGGGTAAGTCGGAGTTTGCATGTCGCTGAACACCTCCATCATCAGTCTATCCATCCTACTAAGTGCAGCAAAAGGAGATCCAGTCCAAAAAGGTCCTTACGATCACCTGCACATCCCATAAACATAACCTTATAGAGAACAAGTGATGAGCTATTTACTGCATACCCCTTCAACTTCCAGCATCAAATCATAATAAAACTGATTACCTAAACTGTAGAAAGCTTACAACAAAGTAGAAAGATGCTACTAAAGCATGTAATGCAAATTGCTTGAAAAAAATTGGTTTATACTTTTGTTTAGACCAAGTACTTAACTGCATATGGAATTTATTGCTGCTTTGAAGCTGGACACGTCCTACGATGGGCCTAAATTTGAAAAGTCTGGTTCTTATCATTGCAGTTTTATGTTATACATTTGATACACATGGAGAAATTACCCTAGAGCGTCAATCTGCCAAGGCCATTTTGTATCAGATAACACATTATTTAATTTGCCAAAAAAATGTTTTAAGATGTCTGTTCTCAGTGTTATTGTCCAGAGAATAGATCAGATGGTACCATTCGTGTGAACATCAAACTAGAAAACGTACTTAGTCAGTACGATCATAATCTTCAAAGTGACTCTAGAGACAAACATGTAAGATCAGTTCATTACAGAGAAAAGATAACACATAGAAGGATTACCAGTCAATACAAAAATTAACATCAATAACCGATAACTAGATGTATGTTGTAGAAACTAGAGAGTCAAGTCAAATGGTTGATTAGAAAAGCTCAAAGGCCTTTGCACCCATCGAAAATGCCTCACCCTTATTTAGAAGGAATCTTAGGGACTGTACAGTTCTTAGTAATATAGTTGTCAACATATATCGATGTCCCAAAGTCAATGAAATACACAAGAAACAACGCTGGCTATGCCCAAATAGCGGCAATATGAAATGCCCAACAAATAGTGGCAATATGAAATAGTGGCAAGCGATTGTCCTATAACAAATATGTTACAGTCGCATTTGGCTGAAAACAGTAGCTTGTGAATTATCATATCAGAAAGGGGTGAATGACTTGGGAAACTACAGCAAAACAACACACTAGCAACCACTAAATAATTCCCCTGCAATTACGAAATTAAGCTGCACAAACATGCATTGCACATGACAATATACTGATTGTTGACAAGTGAACTTTGTTTCATTTGTCATTACGACAGAAATTTAGCCCAGCTTGAAGTATGCAAATTATATCAAATGTGAATCCAACCATTTGTGAGACAACCAACACATTGTGTCATGGCAGAAGGGATAAAATTAGCAAGAACAGAAGCTCCGTTGCTATTTAACATGACTAATTACCAACATGCAAAGCATCCAAGGACATAATTTGCTCAGGCATGGCAGTATGTAAGGCTACAAAGTAAGAACAGAGAAGCATGACTAGTTGTTACCTACCTACGGGGTGATCCGCGCATCAAGGCATCTGGGATCCCACACAGCTCTCCCTCAGGAACCTCATCACTATGAGCAACGAGCAAGGGGTGACAAAGAAGCAGTGTTGAACATAGAAGGCCACGAACCCAGCATTGCAGTAGATGGTGGCATATTTCACCAGAGAAGCAGCCCCCTCATCAGCCGGGTCGGTCCTCCAGAAGCCGGCTAGCGCCAGCGTGCTGTGCCATCTTACCGGCAAGAATGACCACACCCAGGAGCATATTGATGCAGATCAACGAAACGGAGTGAGCCAACTCCGGTTCGTCAGAACCCAGCTCCTCATCAGGACGGCCACCCCGCGCTTCACCTGCCGCACCCTACCACCCGGAAGAGATCAATTCGAGTTATCTAAAGCACCCTCCAGAAAAAAAAAAATTACAGGCTACAGCAGCTGGGGAAGAAAGGAAACCTGCGCTTGCTGCCTGCCTGCCGCGGCCGCACCGAACAGGGACAGAGCATCATGGTGAGGGAGAGGGCGGCGACGGTGGAGGTCAACTGGATCGAGAGGCGGCACTCCTCGTCGCCCCAAACGGGGCCCTCCAAGTCGAGGCAGCGCTCCGCGGACCTGAGGACGCTGAGGAAGAAGGATACCCAGCACGCGCCGAGCAGGAACGCCAGGAGCGCGGCCAGGGAGATGACCCGGCCTCGCGGGATCCCCGCCGCAGCCGCCACCATCGCCGCCGGGTCCATCGCCATGGGGAACGGAACCCTAGGTCCGGGCGCTTCGGTCGGTCGGCCGGCGGCGAAGTGGGTGGTGGGGAACTGGGGATTTTGGGGAAGTGAGTGGGTTTTGCGTGCAGGCTGCTTCACTGCGGGGAGAAGAGAAGAATCCGAGGAGCGGAGCACGGGGCGTGTCCGTCCGTCCGCGTGTGCCGTGTCCCGGGCCGTGTCGGGGGTTCGGAAGTCTGGGTTGGGTTGGGTTGGACCGACCGAGCTGTGGCGCGGCCCAAGCCGGTCGAGGTGGTGGTCGTGGTGCTAGGCTCACCGGCGAGTCGTACACAGCCCGGGACGGATTCCTCTGTTCCTTGCTCTGTTTTCATGGACGCCGACGACGACGGATGAATGCGCACGCAAGGCAAGAGATGCCGGCGTGACCAGCCTGCAACCCTGACTCTCCCTCATTGTTTTTCGATCAGTTTGACGTCTGCAGCTGGAGACGTGTGAGCAAGCTTTCATGAGATTGAACAAAACATGAAGGCTGAAACATGTGTCTTTTTGAGATTTTCCTTTAACTAACTTCTGCCTTTAACGAGAACAAATGCTTAACATACGGTGATGGCGCCTTCGGTAGGCTTGTATTGCGTGGCGAGGTGGATTAGCAATTCTCGGAGTATCCATTTCGTCAGTCGCAAAGCATTAGGATGCACCAACATTCTGATGACAAAGCGCAGTGCACACAACAAACTATGACCTGCTTCAGTTATTTTTACGGACAGCCAACAACCCAGCAATCGCATCAGGTATAAGGAATGTAGAAGCCTTTAACATATGAATGAGCATCAGGAAGCAGCAAACCAGCAACAGTGACCACGGTAAAGAACAACATAATATCCACTGGAGCTACGCTCTCAATCTGAGCTAGGTGTAGGTTCTCATCTGAGGTTGCAGGAATACGGGCAATTCTTCAATGTTCATATACTAGATTCTGGTAAGATCAGACTGGTTCGGGAAAATCAATATCGACAAGTACCATTAGCATCATAATATCGGCTACAGAAGCTTTGTGTGTCTTCGTCTTGTCCCCTCGGCAAAATTGACTTTGTTACATAGAAAGCCACGAATTCCAAAATCTGAAAATAGTAAAGAAATGTCAATAGATCAATCACAATTGCCTAAACAGAAAGTTCATAGAACATCTTTAACTAGGGATACATTTAGGATGAACAGTCAACAATGAGTAGTTTAGGAAGACAATCTGTTTCATTTGGGGTCTAGATCTAGGGAAAAAATGAACTAGGAAATAGAGTGCATTTGTAATTGTGGACTAAATTCCAACCTCCAGCAACACAAAATTCAACATTACAGAGTATAGAACATAACAAGTGAAATGGTGACCTCACAAGGCTGCCATGCAATACACATTATAAAGCATTAGGGACCATTAGTGACATTTTGTGGATAGTAATTGTTTTACACAGCACATCAACCAATAACAAGCAGCATAACTGCAACAGGGCATTTATAAGAAGGTTATCCATACCTATCACCCTTTTTCTGCCCCCTTCCCAATTCTTTGTCTATACATAAAGACAAGATCTATATGTTCAAACCAGGTAGAGATGAGGAAGGGAACGCTAAAAAGGTAAAAACATACTACAGCTGCTGACGCTCAAAATCCTGGCAAGACCATTGCTTTATCAGCCCGCGCCTTAGCGCCTGGGCGCTGCGGAGGCGACGCCTAGGCAACAGGTAGTAAAACCTTGTGGCGCCCTGGGGACATGCCTGGATGCCACTCCTCTAAAACCATGCCACCTCGGTAGTACTGGTTAGTAATTTTAAGTAAATTACTACCGTAGAACCATACCTATGGAATCAACTCAGTTGGCAATGATGTAGCGATACCAATTATCAGAAAATGACTCGCAAAATTCTCCTATCATAGAATATAAGTGAGAGCTATGCCGATGTTTTATGCCAAAGATAAAAACTCTGATAAATAGGAGTAAGAACTGACATTAATGGCAATAGATATCCCATACATGGAAGCAGATTACTACCAAACGCCCAGCAACCAACACAGGCAATGAATGATCTTCCTAAGTAATTTGCAACAGTAGCACTATGCTACCAAAGGTTGTGAGTTTACAGATTGGTAATGGGTGAGTTATCTTTTTGTGATTCAACAGGGAACGATGCACCGCAGCCTAAAGGAAAACAATATATTACCCCATATAGCATAGTAATCAGTCAAATCAATTATGCAATGAAGCAAAACAGAGACACAGTGATAACATAGCGATTCATGGAAATTTGTCTCATTTTTGCGTGGCAACAGATTGTTGGACAGCAATTCATCCGCCACCTGAGACCAAATTAGCACAAACATGAATTCCATACTGATAAATTCACACCAAAACTAGGCAATAGAACTTAAACAGATATGTCACCAAGTTAAATTCAATTCTTACTTAAAGTGGTTAGCAATATGTAAGCATCAACTAACAAAATCTGCTTATGACATGTGCACACACTAAGCAACTACTTATAACACTAGGCATGTGGTGATTATCACATACTACAATGAATAATTAACTTGATGGCGCAATAAGATTATCATTGTATTAATGAGATTATGTCATAGTATGATGTGCTTGTAGAATCATTATTATATATCAAAGTTGACAGAGCATGCATTGCCTAAACTTTAACTAAAGACCAATGGTCAGATATTATTAGCCAGTGCTTCCTAACTAAATGATAAAGTCCATGCAGTTTATTTTTAGAGGCAGATAGAAGAAGCTAATTAAACTATCAAATTTGCCCGATTTCATGGTGACTACCAAAATTACTAACAACAGAAATGGAAAAATGAAGCAACTTAGCCTCCACGCCTGAAATGGGTGCCTAACAATATTTGCAAGTAGATTAGAAATGCTCAATAACCAAGAATGGTGGAATGTAATCTTCTAAGTTCTAATATAAGTCAAGGATGGTGGAATGCAATCTCCAAGCCCTGGGATAACTTTCGCAAGACTACGAACCCATCCTTGACAATTAGTTTCCATTTTGATGTGGGAATGAAAAACTTATCTCAGGGCTTGGAGAGCATTACTATCTCAGTGAATCAAGGAAAGTGAGCTGTATACCATATAAACCAGAGTAAAATGAACAGAAAGTCACATTTATTCGTCTATAACTCGCACTATAAGTGTTGTGGATGCCTTTGTGGGCTGTACCTATCTAACAGCACAAGCACCTGGGTGACAAGCCAAAGGCAACAACAACTTTAGTGGCATCGGGCTAGGATCAAGGAGGATTGTTGCTTGAGCAGTTAGTTGGATAATCATTCAATTAGATTTGCTTCAGTTAGTTGTTTCCCAGAGCGACTGTGCTCATATTCAGTTATTTTATGTCGGCTCTATATAATGAGTCGGCCATTGTGGAATAAAGCTCAACCAGATTATTTTTGAATGAACACTCAACCAGGTTATAGATCATCAACATCAAACACAGCTCAGAGGGAGAGTTAGTAGATCTGATCTGCTAATCGCCTTCAGCTAATTAAGCCGTATCAGTAAGCGATAAGAAAACTAACTAGATGCAACATCTCACAATGCTCCTAGTTAACTTCATTGCCAACTGGGCATGGCCAGATAGCACTATATCAGGCATCATCAACAAAGTTTACGATGTGCCCACATCAACACATCAATGAAGAATTCGGACACGATACAACATGCATATATAGAGGAGTGACGTACCCCAGTTCACATCGGTGACTCCCTCAGTTGGATAATCATGTGCGGGAGGATGCAGCATTCGTCACAATGGCTCCGACAAAGTTGGCAATGTCACCGAGAGCAGAACCGAACTTCTCCTGCGGGGATCCCTTCGCGGGTGCAAGGTCTTGGACCAGCATGGCCACCAACATGACAACTAAAGCGAAGAAAGCAATGAACAAAGCCAGGTGGAACGAACCAAGGCCAGCCCAGGGGTCGGAAGCAGAGCCACCTCTATCCTGATTGAGGCGTGCTCCATTGCTCTCAGGACGGCGGCGTGGCTGCACCTGCGAGTTGGAGCTAGCATCAAACACCCACAAAATCCTCAAATCCTAAAATTCGAGGCTCAGAAACGAAGTAACCGGCATGGGAGAATCGAACGGAAGAGGGGATGATACCTCGCGGGCCTCAGCCTTACGACAGCTCTCGATTTTCAGGAACAGCAGCGGCGCGCCTAACGGGGCGAGCAGCCCCAGGGCGTCCAAGGCGAGGTGGTAGGCCTTCTTCGCGACGGCCTCCGCGGGGGAGTCCCGGCCGCAAGCCCAGCGCGTCCCGATCAGGGCGATGACCGTGGCGTTGCACACCCACATAGCACCGACGAAGTAGGGGGGAACGGCGTGGGACACCTGCTGGCAGAGTCGGCGTACAGCCGCCGCCCTGCGGCCTTCCTCTCTCGTGCCGCCTGGGTCAGAGCAGTAGCCGAAGCCTCCGAGTCGGCCATGGGGAGTGCGGGCTGGGAAAACTAGGGCCGAAGCTCTCGAAGCTTGGGCGAGGGCGGCGGCGGAGCTCTCGAGGGGCTCCCGCCGGCGGAGGGCGAGGTGGTGTGGGTTGGGGAGAGATGAGCGGTGAGTGACTGTAGCGTGCGGCTAAATGGGCCGTGCTGTAATTTGTTCCAAGCAGCACACCCACAACATGAGTGTCACGGCTCATGTTTAGCACAGCACTAGAAAGATGGCGCGGAATTACCGCGCCTGATGGCCCTCGTAATTAGTAGCATGAAAGTTATTAAGAAGTAGTATGTAGAAAATTTAGAGTATTATTTGGGATTTGTATGTGACATGATTGATTTAAATAATGTATACAATTTTAATCTATAGACGATAATTTAAGGCAAGAACTTAGTAACATAAGTATGAAGTACCTTGGAATAAATGAAGTATAGTACGTAACTTAATTTGGTAAAATGTAAATAAGCATAAGACATAATTTTTTTGGTCGCATTATGGATTTTGGTATATGCTGTGATAGATTTAAATATTATGTGAAGTTTATGATCTGTAAAGGATAAAATAGATAATATAATATGATTTTTTAAAATTAATGTTGCTTAAATTGTGACAATTTTGCGTAAAATTTATTTCGAGAAATAAGCCAAAAAAAGACCTGGGAAAGTTTAAACGTTGCTACGAAACCTGGGCTTGGAATAAACAATTTCGGCCCGAAGTCCATTACAACAAAACTACTGTTTCCTTACCAGACTTGAACAATAAAAGTTTGTACGATCTCTTGAGAACGGGTTCAGAACAGAAGTAGACCACCCGGCGCGCAAACTTAATTGGAAGTAAAGTAATATTTTGGATTTAAAATTTAAAGAAAACCTAAAATCATGGTTGTATGATTAAAGTTTTAGTTTTTTACACAATGTTTTCATGTTTTGCAACTACTGTTTGGTTGACAACTTAGCTAAATCTCTGCCAATTGCAAATCTCTTTGTATTTTCTTGAGTACCCTTCAAAATAATACATAAAAGTTATCGGTAGGAATAAGAAACACATTAAAATTGTAAGCAAATAAAAAATTATGCTCAGAACAATGCTGTTGTGGCAAAATCATCATTACCAAATATTTGGTTGATCAACACATGTGGAAAAATTGGAAAATTCCAGGTGCTATTCTAATGGTCGGACACATTTTTAAATAATGTTTCCGTAAAACATGGAAATACAATTTAAGTTAAATAAACTTTTTCTATACAAAAGAAAACTTTTTTGTTGTGAGTTAACAATTCCTGTTGTCAACCCGTTGTGGAGCGAGAAGAATAAGAAATATTGTTGTCCTTTATTTGGATGAGCACTTTTTTTTTTAAGCAATAGGCAAGAAGGTGAATCTGGAGGTAGGTAACGACAGTTTGCTAGCTGTGAAGCATATGTCTTCTAGAACCATGTAGAGGAAAGAGTCTGGTAACCAGCTGGGAATGTTTGAGTCATGTTCAGTTCCATTCCCTGCTGTAGTCAAGTCAATTCGCTGTTGTTGAATTGCTCAAATAGTCCTAGGTGGATTAGCAGGTAACTTAAAGCCATTATTGATGGAATTTCTACTTCTTGATGGTTTTAGTATAAGCCTACAGGATTTTAATGTTCCCAAGGCTCTATTAGAAGAACCACAAATAAGATTTAGAAACAGTCGAACTCAGTTTGTGGAAATGCGAGTTGAGAACAATTTGAAGAGAGTCAAACAACAAATTCAGATTTTATCGGAAACTGTTGCAATGTTGGATTATTGATTGATCCCAAAAAGGACTCTGCTATGTCAAAGGTGGTTCAGCAGCTTGGTTTTGTTGGCTTGCAGCTTTATCGTGAGGGGAAGTTGTACTCAAACCACCTGGTAGAGGACTGGTTTTTGAATTTTGTGAATAAACACTATCCCTTCAAAATGAGCATCCTCCAGAGGCTTATGGTCTTGTGAGAAGTTCATATTTTCATGGTCTCAATCCTTACGAGGAGCTGGTACATGCTATATCCACAAGAGAAGCTATTGTCCGCTCCTCAGAGGGTTGACAGAACCTGGAACTCTGTTTAGATTTAATAGCCGTCTTGCAGGATGACTATGTTTTTTAAAAGGCAATAAGATACTATTGAGTTTCAAGTGTATATACGAATGCTATATTTATGATTTGAGGGAAAAAAAAAGTCTAGGGGATTGATTTGAAACCCTAATTCCATAGTTCGTGGATTTTTTTATTGGATTAGCACAAATTTTTAGCGCTATGGGTGATATTTTGCGTTGATGGGCAGATGGTTTATAAAATATTATAATTCTCAAATGGACATATACGTGTTTGATTGTAAGGCACCAAAATAAAGTGGACGAACCAAATCGTAGTAAATATATATGGCGAATAATGCAAATTTTAAAGTTATAGGTCATGTTATTTAGTAGAAATAATTTATATTTATATAATAGATATGGACGCAATCATTATTAATAAAACATATGTATGTCATCATTTTCACCATAGACCTTACAACTTACTTTGCATAAGAGAAAGTAAATAATAAAATAAATTCTGTAGGTGAATATGGGCGTTATAACACTAAGGGCATATCTCATGATAATAATCTCTGTAAAGTAATTCGAGTAGCTAGTTAACCGTTCTTCTTTTTAGTTTAGCAATAAAAGTAGCATTAGTGTAATTTCTTCGTGAACTCGAATATTATAGTTATTGTTATAGATTTCATTGAATAGTTAATTTGAATTTCCTGGATTTTATCCGGATCACTCTACGATTAATCATTGTTGTAGATTTTATTGGATCCTGAATCCGTATCTTTTTTT